>CM017441.1:50365476-50406260 GCA_007726485.1 Eragrostis curvula | reverse complement strand
GGAGGCAATGTGAGAGCTCTCTCATTCTTACGAGATAGATAAAGACTTTGTTGAAGATGATTTTTACCCTCTACACTCTCAATACAGATGAGAGACCGGATAAAGATAGAGCAAATTCCCTGTATGGCCTTAAAAAAAAATGGTCTTGCCTCTCATGGCCCTTTTAGGATTGAACTTCCTCCTAAGGCCCAAAACCAATTTAGAGTTCCCTCTATGGCCTTCTGTCACTTTTGCCGTGAAAATGTCACATCCACTGATGCCAATGGTCCCAGTATACCCTGGCCTGTCTCTACGTCTCGCCACAGCGCAAAACGAATCGGGAATCAAAAAAAAAAAAGAACGCACTCACGCCCGTGAAACCGTGCGAATGGCGGAGGACGGCGCCGCCACCGGCCTCCCGGCGCAGGCCGGGCCTCGCCCCGCCGCCTCAACGACGCTCCGCCACGCCGCGGCCCCCGCCAGCCTCGCCGCAACGCGGCCTTCGGCCGGGATGCGGCCCTCGCCCCAGTCGCCGAGGGGACGGCACTCGCCGCGCCCGCGAGATGCGTCTCCGGCGGCGCCTCGACGGGCGCCCCCGCGGCTGCTGCTTTCTTCCACTTCGCCATGGCGGCGGGCTGCGGCAGGGTTGCCGGCGCCGCCTGTAGGGGATCCCGACGCGGATCTTGGCGCCCCCGGCCTGCTTCAACACGCATCGCCGCCTCGCCGTCGGCTGCAGCCACGGTCGCCCACGCCTCCGCGCAATGGTGATGCTGCCCAGGTCGCCAGTGTTCGTGATGGTGATGGAATGGAAGAGGGCTCAACCAGCCAAGGTGCAGCCTCGCAGCCGCCTTCAGAATGGCAAACGACTGGCAGGAAGGGTGAGTTGAACTACAGATTTTTTTCATTCACAAAGACTGAAGGCAACAATTGCATGGAACAACTGAATGATTTAGATTTGTATGTAGCCACTAGTTACGAAATGCAACATTGAATGTCTCATAGGTTGGATGATACATGTTTTTTTGCGGGAAATGGGACTGAATCCATATGTTCCGGGCACGGACGGAGATTTTGTTGTTGATGTGCAGCAAAAGAACAACACTGAGAACGATGAGGATGATTATCTTAGGAATCCATTAAGGCAGCGAACAATCCAAAAGTCCCACTTGACAGTCCCTCAATGTGTACAAAAAGCAAAAAAGCTCCAGCTAGCCCCGCAATGAGCACAAGAAGCAAAAGAAGACTCAGTATCTAAATTCTACATTTGATCCCTACTATGTGTGCGGCTATATGTGTGTATCTCTCAATGTTGTATGTGGCTCTATGTGTGCACACTATGTTTCTTTTGTGAACCTATGCTACGCACTTGTGAAACTTTGCGTTGGACAAGTTAATCCAATTGTGATGTGTTATGTTCTTGCAACTTGTGCAGTTAATTTTTTTTGTTGCAAATAGAGAACTCTTTGTCCAATTACGAATTAAAGTATGAAAATAATGCTCATTTCAAAAATAACAAGCCAAGATATACAATTTTGAAACAAAATACACTTGCAAATTAATACTCACATCCACAGAATTTTTTTGAATATAAATGAAGTCAATTTCGAATCAGGGGTAAAATGGTACTTTTAGCCTCTATTTAACACCGTTAAGTCTAAAAACTAACGGAAGGGCCATGGAAGGAATTGAAAATTAGTTTTGTGTCTTAGGAGGAAGTTCAACTCTGGGAGCGCCATAGAAGGCACATCCATTTGTTTCGAGGCCATACAGGGAATTTCCTCATAAAGATATCATTGGAGATGCTTTAATGGGGCTTTGATCATGGAGCTGCGGTCCCTGGTGAACTATGACTTCCTAAACTCTAGCATTGAGTATAAATCTTGTGATTGTAATAGGTAGCTCACTCCTTAGCTGCACTTGGTGCCGGGTGTCCGGTAAGTGTTGATCTTCTGTTGGACACCTTACCAGTTTGTAATCAAGACTTGGTTGCCATCGATTTAGCTGCCAGTAAGACTGACTCCAACGCTGCTGGAGACCATTTACCTATACTGGATGTAAATTCTCCTCCATAGACAGCACAAAAAAAACATCTATCTCCAACCGGAAGACCAAAACCTTCTTCTCCCTGCTCCCTCTCGCCACCGCCGCCGCGCACGGCTCTGCGTCGCGGCCACGCGCGCCATGGCCCCGCCGCTGCTGTCCCCGCCGCTCGAGGAGGGCACAGCTGCAGCACCACTCCCCCGCGCAGGCAATCCCGACGACTCCTTCATGTCATACCTCACCGTACACGTACAGCAGCGACCATTCTGGAGCTCGCCGGCGGTGAGAAACAGCCGAAACGGAACTCCTGACCACTAAAATGGAAACATTAGGAGCTGTACAAGATGGTGGTGCGATCAATTTTGGCCTCATACATAATTTGACCTGGAAATTTTGTGGATTTGCGGGTAGGTTTGCAAATTGGAGGAAAAAAGAAAACGTGGAAATTGGAGCTCGCCATGAGCAGCCATGGCCGCCACGGCCGGCCCCACCGAAGTCGTCGAACCGAATCGAAGAAGAAGAAGAAGAAGAAGAAGAAGCAGAAGAAGAAGCCACGGACGACGACGAAGAAGAAGAGCTCGAATCGAAGGGAATCGAACCGAATCGAAGCGAGGGCGGCGGGCTGCTGCACGTGCTGCTGCTGCGAGCCTGCTGCGCGTGCGCCCTGCCGGCGAGTCGTTCCCGAGCTCCACCGTCCCCTGCCGCGCTCCGCCGCGTGCGAGGCCGCCGGCGAGTCATAGAGGTCGAGCTCCACGCCGTCGCGCGTGGAGGAAGGCTTGCCGGATGTGGATTGGCGCAGCGGCGGGTGAGGGAGAAGGCTGATGCAGCTTGCGACTTGCGACTTGCGCGGGGAAGTGGAGGACGGGCGCGGCGGCGGAGGACGACGGACGCGTTGGCTGGTCGCTGGAACAGATTGGTCACGGCGCGGAACAGCCTCATTTGTGGGTGACAGGCTGAGCGGGTTCCAAAAATGGGTAGATGTTTAGGTCTCCGGTTGGAGACAGTTTTTGCATATTTTATAATCAATTATTGGTGTAAATGGTCCTATAAGTCATGGGTTGGAGACAGTTTTTGCATATTCTATAATCAATTATTGGTGTAAATGGTCTTATAAGTCATGGGTTGGAGTCAGTCTAAGTTAATAGAAACGCCTTTCAACTTAAAAAAAAGAGAGAGAGAGAAAGAGGGTGGTGTTTTACCACACGACTTGATGCCATCCGAGTCGCTCAAGAGAGGGAGAGGGAGAGAGAGAGAGAGATTGAGTCAATTTTCGTTCACTTGACTTGCTACTAGTCCTGCCTAACCTCTTTGTTTTTTTCTTCAGGTGTCGGATCAATCCTCCGCGTGGAGAGCCCATGGGAGGCGAACCCCGCGTGCGAGTACAGAACAGTCTTGGAACCCTATGCAAATTCAAACTAAAGGAAAGTCTATCGTGGCGTCCGGTGCGCCCCTTCCTCGATCTTTGAATTTTTTTTATTTTTAATCGATTTTTTTATTATATTTTTATTAATAACCGCACGTTTTCGAAAATTGTAAAACTAGTCGACCAGTCGCCCGATGAATGGGCGATTGCGGCCAGTCGCCCCATGCGCGGGCCACAAGGATTAAAATCTCCAGGGGCGCGGTCTGGTGGGGCCTAGTCGCCCCACGTGTGGGCGACAAGCGGAAAGTCGCCCACCTGAAGAGCGACAGGAACCAGTCGCCCACGCAAAGGGCGACAAAGGAAAATCGCCCACCTGAAGGGCGACAGGAGCCAGTCGCCCACCTGAAGGGCGACGGGAGCCAGTCGCCCACGCAAAGGGCGACAGGAATAAAAAAAACATATTTCGTTTTTGTTTTGCATAATTTTTTTTCGATTGTTGTGGCATAACTTAATAAAATAGGAAACATGGAAACTGATAAAACATCGTACAAAATAAAAACCATGTCACACACAAATGAGTACATATCATACAAAATAAAAGCCATATCACACACAAATGATACAAGAGATAGCTAGTGCCTGCCACGTTTAGGGGGCACACCCCTAACAGTGCCAGGCTTGGGTGCCTTGCGACCCGCTCTGACATGACCGGCTGAGTACGTTAACGGCGAATGAGGAACCACCTGACGTGTGGGTCGACCTCCAGCAGGCGCTGGTGTGTCGTCGTACTGCTGCGAAGGCTGTGTCATTGGTGGTGCGCCACTCAACTGCGAAGGACGAAGTGTGTCGTGCTGCCCCTCAGCCATGTACGCGTCCAGGTCGAAAGGCATCGGAGATCGTCGGCCATAACGCTCGGAGTGTCCAGAGACCTCCTCGTCGTCGAAGTCATAGTCATCCATCTCAGACCCTATAAGAAGAAAGTTGTTATGCAAAAGATAACAATAATTTATACTATGAGGAGAAATTAGTAGTAGACCTTACCTGGAGCCATGCGTGACACCTGCGAAGACGAGCCAACAACGTCGCCAGTTGATCGCCAACCACTATAGCTTGGATCTGCGCATAATGAATGAGACATGTCAGTAAGGAAAACATATCAATAATCATTTAAACGAAACAGTATAGGGTTTGACCTGTTGTGAACTAACCCGACGTCGGCACCACAAGGAGCCTATGGTTGGGCCGTCTTCCTCGCTGTCACCGTAGAAAACTCCTCCGTAAGTCGACAGGTCCATGTGTGGACGTCCGATACTGAATCGCTCGTATGCCCACATCTGGAGGAGCAATGGGCAACCAGCGAGGATGGCGTTGGGGTCCGCCTTTGTGCAAGCGTCACAAAGGCCTCGGTACGTCACTGCCAAGATAGCAGAAGCCCAACTGTACTGGGGAACAGCGTCAAGCGGTGCGTCCGCAATCGCACGGGCAAATTGGATCAGCTGCTTGCCCACAGAGTTCCCGTGTGAACTTGTGAACATGACCCAACCAAACAACCAAAGGAGGTACGCCTCCAAGTGCCTCGACACAGTAGCCTCATCTGCATCCGGGTGAATGTAGTCCGCCTGCATGTCACGATAGAAAAACAAATGTTACCTATAGGTATCGGAAATTGAACATGCAAATAAAATGTACGACATGATGTATCACTTTACCTGAAACTGTAGTAGCCACTTCTTCGTTGGCCCGTGGTGCTGGTCACCAGGAATAGTCCGGTACGGTGGAGCACCTGGCGCACGAACGATACCCTCGAAGCGGACAAGAAGGTCGGGCCGCCAAGTGTCTGGCACGTCGGGAGAGGAGACCGCCTGACCAGCAGTGCGTACTCCAAGCAAGAACGACACATCCTGAAGTGTCGGTGCCATCTCCCCACAAGGGAAGTGGAAGGTGTGAGTCTCAGGCCTCCAGCGGTCCACTAGTGCAGCTAGCAGAGAACGGTCGTACGAAAACCGTCTGGCATGATCGGCCTGCTCGTCAGGCCCGGTGGCCTCAACAAGCCTACAAAGTGGTAGGAGTCCAGCTGCCTGTAACCTGCAAAAGTTAAAGTGATTAGTTTTCGACAAAAAATTAAAACAAATAAACAAAAAAATTGAACACATAATGATGCATACCTCGGTATCCATCGATCGTCTAACCGCAACAACTCCAGAGGTACCCTCGGGCGTAGAACAGGCAGCTCGGCTGCAGTAACAGCACTCAAGTAGGATCGGTGCCGACGGTCCAAATTGGAGTCCAGTAACTCCAACTCAGCTCCACCCCCCGTCGCCATACCTATACACGTTGCTTGTAAAATTAGGAAATGACATACACATTATAGGAATCTCATCGCATTACAACTCAAAGTCTCACAATACATTACAACACGAAATACAATGTCCATAATAACTTAGTTCGCATGACAAAGTTTACACAACACGAAACGCATTAAAGATGTTACTTGACATACAACAACATAGATCAACCTAGAGTAAAGAACAATAATGCTTCAACGAGCTGTTCCATCCATCCTTGGTACTCCACGACGTGTACGAGGACGACGACCATCTTGTGGATTCCCGGAAGGGCCTGCTTCAGCTGCTCCCTCTGTTGTCTTCTTACCGGGGTACTTCTTGTAGGTATGTCCGGTCCCATCACACTTCGTACATCTGTCCTCCAGTCTTCCTGTCTCAGACTCGTCCATATCATTTCTAATACGCCGTGTCTTACGACGACCACGCTTCTGCCTCAATTTTTCATTATCAGGACCACGTAGGTAGTTACGGCCAGGGTTGTTTGTGAATGTGCCAAATATAGCAAACCCATAGATCTCTGCATTCCATGTTGTCATGACTATCTCCTTTGAAAAATATTGCGACACATAACGTTTGGGTGCCAAATTTGTAAGTGAACAAGCTGCTACAACATGCGAGCATGGCCTGTGTAGAAGCTTTGGCTTCATACAGGAGCTTGTGCATGACTCATTGCGGGCAATGCACTCTTGTACTGTCCTCTCGCGGTTGCCACCACGACGGCCCACTGTCTCTACAAAGAATCTCAAAACGATTCTCTGCTGTGCCCATAGGTCGAGCACGGTGGAAACTTGCCTTCTTAATTTGTTTCTCCATGTAACTTGTCATGAATGACGAAAATACCAATTTGTTGTCGGCCATAGCATGACAAGCAGCTGCATGTCTTTCACGAAAGTACTTGCGTATCCCATGCAAAATCCCCTCGACTATTGCAACAAGAGGCAATCCTCTCAAAAAACGAATAACCCAGTTGTACACCTCTACTAAGTTCGATGTCATTATTCCATACCTACAACCATCTGTATCGTACAACAATGACCACTTTTCCTTTGGCTCATGCTCAATCCAATCAGAAAAGCACCTAATAGATGACCCTGATCTCCGGACAACGTTCCTCGGGGCATCCGTGGGAAGGCCACAAAGAGGAACAAAGCTATCAGCAGGGTTAGGGTTCGGCCTGTTCCACAGCTCTTCAGTTTGTTTTGTTGTCAACTCATCAAGGCGCTGCCACATTGCATTAAACTTTCTCTGTTGATTCTGGTTGCATAACCTTTTAAACATGTTCATCAGATGCTTATTTTTGAAATGTCTAAAAAAGTTCGCACCCAAGTGCCTCATGCACCACCTGGATTGTATGTCAGGCCAACAAGTTGGAACACCACGCTCAACGGAACCATGTTGCATATCCATTATCGCCTTCAGCAAACCTGGATGTCGGTCGTGTATGACACAAACATTAGATCTTCCTTGAACCACTGCCAGCTTTACACGCTCCAAAAACCAATACCAGCTATCTGTGTTCTCACTCTCCACAAAGGCAAATGCCAATGGTACAACTTGATTGTTCCCATCGACTCCAATGGCAGTCAAGATCTGTCCTTTATACTTTCCTGTGAGGAAGGTACCGTCTATGCAGAGAATTGGCCTGCAATGATGAAATGCCATGATGCATTGACCCAATGCAAAGAATGCACGGTGAAGGATCAATTTCCCAGGCTCTTTTTTATTTGGCAAATCCATGATATCGTAATACGTACCAACATTCCTCTGCCTGATGGTTTCTAACAACTGTGGCAGGTTCTCATAAGAAGCTTCATATGAACCAAATCTCTTCTCTATCACCTTCTGCTTCGCTTTCCAAGCCTTTGAGTAGCTTATGGTGTACTTAAAATCCTCCTCTATAGTGTTGATTATAGATTTTGGCTCATACCTTAAGTTATCCACAATTCTAGGATACATGTAATCAGCAATGAATTTGGAGGTCAGAGCTGAAGTGCACTTTTTCAATTCTTCCAACTGACATGTATGATCCTTCACTATAGAGCATTTCCAGAGCAGACTCCACTTTTTCTCGTAAGCATGCACCCTGAACGGACACTGTGTGAACACACACTTAACGTCATACAGTTTTCTGCTTGATTTGACAACCACAAAAGACCTCTTCACCGATAGAGACCAGTACTTCACAGCAGTCATCACATCATCTTTGTCTTTGTACAGAACTCCCTCTGTCACCTCATTCTCGTGGTACTCCCATGGGACAGAGTACCCTTCATTGATAGCCAAATTTGCAAAATTTTGATTGTTCCACTCAGCTGGGATAGGAATCTCATTCTCGTCGTCTGAAGAGTCAACTTCAGGAAGATTCTCATACTCCTGGTCCTCCCTCCTCATTTCCTCAACTATGTATTCTATCCGTTCTCCTTCGTCTGCTTCACCGGTCGGTTCCACAGATGACGGATTTTGCTCACCCGTCTCAATTTGTGTCTCGCCTTCCTCTTCATCCACCATGTCTGCACCACCAACCTCATCGACAGCATCTACCTCAACCACCTCCTTCAGATATGCCTGAGCAAGGAGGACAAGAGGCCACCCACGTTCTACAGCTTTGTCCACATATTTCCCCCATGTCGATGTTGCATTCAAAGGCACTAACTCCCAGTAAAATCCCTCCCGTGCACGACTGACCATACATATCAGGTTCAGTCCGTGTTGGTCTGTGTCAAGCTGAAACAGCCGCATCAACCAATTGTGCACACCAGTAATTGTCCTCTCATTTGGCCTTGTGATTCCTCTATAAACTGATGAAAACCCAGACAGATCAACCCCCTCTACCCCATGAACAATATCCCCTTCTCCATAAAAAATTTGAAACATTATCTTATCTGACATACCTGTCAACCACCAAGATTCAAATTAACTATATTAAGATCTATTATACATCTATATCTATTAACTACTAGATCTTTAACTCAAATTACATACTGCCTTATAATACATCCAGATCTATTAACTACTATTTTTCTAGTAACTATTATTTTTTATTATATCTAAACTATTTATTTAAATACTACACAATTTACAGCTATATAAAAATGCTGCTTCTATTATATCTAAATATTTATTTCCATAATCTATAGCTACAACAGTCGTAAAATATGAATCAACTATATTATGCTAAACTATTTATTTAAATACTAGTAAATCTAGATCTATCGTACAGGATATTGCTTCTAGTGAAAATACACTATTTCTACATCTAAAGCTACATTTGTAACTACTCTTTTCTATACAAATTGAAAAACTTACCGAACTTGCGACTCGTCGGGCAGCACGCTCTCCTCCCTTCTCTTCTCCTCCCCTCTCCCTCTCTCTTTTTTTTTTTTGAATTTATGTGCAATTTAGGCCGAAATTCGGTCGTTTATAGGCCTCGGAGCCAGTCGCCCGACCGTTGGGCGACTGGGCCCCACCTCCGCGCTTTGTCGCCCCTTCAACGGGACATTTGAGAACCTGTCGCCCGCGCGTGGGGCGACTGGGCCCCACCAGACCGCGCCCCGGCCTTGTCGCCCTTTCAACGGGAAATTTGAACCCTTGTCGCCCGCGCGTGGGGCGACTGGGCCCCACCACACCGCGCCCCGGCCTTGTCGCCCTTTCAACGGGAAATTTCAACCCTTGTCGCCCGCGCGTGGGGCAACTGGGCCCCACCAGACCGCGCCCCCGCCTTGTCACCCTTTCAACGGGAAATTTGAACCCTTGTCGCCCGCTCGTGGGGCGACTGGCCGGAATCGCCCATCCTTCGGGCGACTGGGCGACTAGTTTTGCAATTTTTGAAAACGTGCGGTTATTAATAAAAATATAATAAAAAAATTGATTAAAAATAAAAAAAATTCCTCGATCTTTCCCAGCTCTTGCACGATGGCCGCCGACATGGGCCTCTGCTCGCACGCACCTGTCAGCCTTTCCTAAGTTTTAAATCTTTGTTTCCCGCCCAACCGTACCTACAACTTTTCTGACACTAAACGTTTGAAAACATACATTCCCGCCCGGCGTGAATTGTATTTGCTTACTGTTCCCCAACCAGAACTGTGATCATGAACCGAACCCTAATTGCTTTTCGAATCTCGAGGCATCCTCCTTTTGACGGCGCGATGGTGGGTGTTCACCAGAGCACTCGCGCACAAAAGCCGGTCTCGTTGGTCTTTGTATAACAAGGAGGCACCTTTTATATCATGTATTTTAGAGTTAGAAGATATGACTCCAGTTGCGAAAAGCGCATACTTGCGTACTATGACGACTTGCAGCTCAACGGACTGACAATGAAAGCATTTGATATTTTGGACAATATTAATTATGAGGATATAACTGAGGATTTCATCTACAAGAATACAAGACGGATGATGCTTTTTAAGAGAAGATAAGTTAGATATCGATTTTCTTTGTATTGATGTTTAATATATCTCTTGGCTTTGTAAGGAAACTGCAGTTATATAATAAGTTATTTGTATCCTCAAATATAAGGCTTAATTTTATGTTCACACAAGGACCTCAAAATATCGGGTACGGCCTTGCTCACTGCTAGTTCTGAGGTTGATATGCAAGTGATCTATTCATGCTCATTTTCCGAGTTTATCTTAATCTCGTGAATAGTCTAGACGGTTCTTTCTTTCAAGGGAAAAATAATTTCTGGCATTGGCTTAAACTAAAACCACTTGTATGCCATTTTGACCCACATGTCATTTGACATAGCCGGTTCACATGTCATCGAGACAGCGATGGCATATGAGGTATTAAAAGTTTTTAGGTGTTACTTCAAATTGAGATATTCAGGCCCCGTTTGGTGATGCTCCGGCGCGCTCCCGCTTTGGCAGTGAAGGTGCACTGCTCATAGGAGCGCACGGGGGGGGGGGGCATCAGACCAGCTCTTAATGCTTCTAAAATCATATTTTCCTCCGGGCTACAGTTTGGCTACACTGCGTGTGTCAAAAGGAGCGGATCCAGAGGAAACCTCCACCAAACGTGCCCTTACCTTGATGAATTCATGCGTGAAGCAAAATGAACCACTTGAGTGGACTAGGGCTGGTTCACACTTGCTGCTTATATTGGACTGGACTGGGTTGCTTCATACTTGCTGCATAGAACTTCTTTGGTAGAGCTATTTCTCCGGCTTCACGTGATTTCTAACCAAAAGGAGTGTTTGATTCTCCGGTGCGGAGCTGCACCAATAAAAAAAAAGGGTGAAATGGTAAGTCATGAAATGGTAGCTTCACTGGCTCCCTCCTCCATCGTGTCCTCTTCTTTACATATTTGTGCCTAAGAACAAGAAGTTACAGGTGAAGTTGTTCTGCAAAACGTTTTGCACAACCATGGTCACCATAGTTGTTTTCTTAGAGAAACCAGAGCCACAGCCGGGAGAAGCCGTTCTACGTACTAAACGCTTTCAAACACATGCACAACAACCACAAATGTTTTCCTAGAGAAGCTAGTTGTCGGATACCGAAAACTAGGTACCCGCTACTAACTCATTAGGCCACGATGATTGTGAATAAACCTAAGGCCCAGCGGAGGGGCCCTCGGCACAAATCGAGGCTAAAAGAGACGCGCGGGCCCAGAAGCGGGGGCCAGATAAGCCTCACGACCGTAAAGGGCCGCATCCCGGCCTACCGACAGAAAGGCCCAGCAAGCGAGCAGACCTCCGCCCTCTCAACCTGCGTCCCGACCCCCTAGGAGTCGGGAGAAAACTTCGCCTCGTCCGACTCCCGACCCCCGAAGGGTCGGAACGGAACTCCGCCTCGGCTGACCCCCGCGGAGGAAAAAGGGTCGGACGACGCGAGTCACGACGCGGCAGGTAAAACACATTAATTATGGGCACAAGTGGACGCCACTCCCATACCGGGGAAAGGCGTGCCGCCGCCCCGCACGTCCCACAGGGATATTTGACAGTGGTCAGGACCCTCGCCATGCGGTAACAGTACGAAGCCGCGTCGCTACAAGACCAACAGTACGCGCACAGGGCGCGGACATCCCCGGCGCGGCGGAACAGCGGCCGCCATCATCACCCGTGAAAGAAGCCGTCGAGGAGGGAGGAACCGTCGCAGTCCGCGCCGCCTATCTACAACGAGTCGCCAGCCTACGCCAAGGGAGGCCCCCCCACCAGAACGTGAAGCCCAAGCCTTCCTTTTCTCTTTCTTTTCTTTTTCTTCTTTCCTCCATCCTTGGACAGTGATTTTCCCCTTGACAGATAAAAGGGGAAGCTCGACTCGCGGCTGGGGGACGGCTTAACCGCATTCTTACTTCCTCATTCGCACACACACTCGCTTCGGCCTTGCGACGCACGCAAGGACGACCAATACGAACACTTAGAGACTTGGGAGCCTTCCCTCTCTCGCCAAGCTTGTAATCCCTACTACGAGTAATACAAACCGAACCAACTGTTGGATGTAGGGTTTCGATCGCCCGAACCAGGATAATCCCCCGAGTTCTTCGTCACTCACCGAATCAACCTCCCCCCGTAGCGCGTAGTCTAAATTTACTCGTCGGCCAGATTTCCCAACGCCGACACTAGTGCCATGGTAGCACAGTATAATGGTCCATGCATGAAGCTGAAATGAACCCTGTACAGGACTGGGCTATTGCATTTCTCATCTTGACTGAAAAGGCTATTCCATTTTGATTGTCTGGATTTTCTTCGGCCACAAGATACTGGATTGGAGTTTTTTTTTCCCCTTCACAGGGACTGCAATTCTTGCTTTCGTATGGTATTGTGATCCAAAGTAGGAACTCTGTCATATCCGTTCAGTTAACAACCATAACCTGTAATGATCCAGTACAAGGAAAACCATTTTTATCAGTTCAGTTACCAGTAGCATTTTTATCATCTTTTGCTAAATTGTGAAGTATGATATCAACAATACTGGTCTGACTAAACTGTTATTTGAACAACCTATGGGCTGCAATTTTTGACATATCGAATGCTGGATACGAATAGGAGCCACTGATCAACGTGGATGCTATTCTGTTGTTTGCTGCTTCAGTGGCATGAATAAACCCGCTCATATAGTTTTGTGGGTCTCCGCAAGCCGCTCCGGTTGCAGGGATAAAAACTTAGGTTTCCCGCAAGCGTTGTAGAACGACTCTGAGTTGTATGGATAATCTTCAGCACCTCTATGGCTTTATCTTGGATTCTGAGTTGTAGAACGACTCCTCCGTCAGCAGGATGACGCTCAGGAACGACGTCACGAACGCCGTCCGTCGTGTTGGGTAGGAAAATCCTTTGTATCTGCAAGTATTGTTTAACATCTCACCAAAATATTTAATTAAGGTAAAAGGTCCATTTCTAACGGCCTCTGTATAGATAAAATCGTTAATTAGTTACCGTTTGGTAAATAAAAAAATCGTTTGGTAAATCGAAAAATCAAGCAATTTTTGTTTATGCGACAGTATCAATTTGATTTTATGAAAAACTGTATGACGCTAACCGAGCCGAGGCGCGCGGTTTCAATGAGAATCGCGAAACCACGGTTTTGTAAACCATGGGCTCACCCCAGCGGCTTCTGGCAGGACACAGACGAAACATGAGGCCACTTAGGCTTGGGTTCAGAGACAGGACAGAGAGTAGAGGGTATTAATTCCTGTCTGCATTATTGCGTGGCTTCTGTTCCTTGTGCTAATCTGTGACTGGTACATGTGGTTTTCACGATCCACGCAGGCGCTCGTACACTACGGCCTATCTGCCCCCATGGTATGCTTTGATTTCTGGGAGCTGTCAGATCCGGAGTGATTGGACACCGGTTCAATCTCACGTGCCGCCTCTCTGCTCCTGTCTCCCGCCCAGCCCGGCCGGCCGCGGCGCCTATCATTTGCTGGGCCTGCACGTTGCGATCCAAACCCTGATTAAAGCTGCGATGGTGGTAGCACGAGCATGTTTGGAGTCAGATGCATATAATAGTACTGATTTCATCGACAATCGAACCAAGCTGGACTAATTTATTAGCGAGACAGCACGCGAGCACACGGATCGCGATCCGCAGCAAGCCAGCAACACTGCAGCACGCACGCATCTGACGCCGGCGCCGCGCCACCACTTCAGCCAAAACACCCGTTGCCGCAAAATCCCGCCGCTAATTAAATCCCATCGCTCCAAACACTCGATCCCTCGAAAGCCCCCAAAATTTCAAGCCCCGCGCGGCTGCGCGCGCACACCCCAAATTCCACCGCTACTTAATCCGACCCAAACCACGTAAAATCCGCGCGCTCCAACCCAAATCACCATTCCCTTCTGCATCCTTTCTACGGTAGCTCGCCTTGACTGCTCAAACTAGTCATGTCCGGCGAGGTAACCATGGATCCTACCGTTAGGCCACATCAGGCTCAAGACGCCGTGGCCAACGGCGAAGTCTTGGATCTCGCCACGGGGGTGCCTCCCGACGTGATGCGAAGCCCGAGCGCGTGCTCGCTGCCGATAATGGGGGAGCAGCGCGAGAACGACGACCCCAAGACGAAGCGGGAGAAATGGTTCAATGACATGCGCGGCTGGCTGATGGTGCTTGCCGTGCTTGTCGCCTCGGTCTCCTACCAGGCTGGGCTCAACCCGCCCGGCGGCTTCCGGCAGGATGGCTCGCCCGTGCTCGAGACCGTCTTCCCCCGAAGGTAATTAATCAATGAGATTTAAGAGGCCGTTAGAAATGGACTTTTATCTTGATTAACTTTGTTTTGTTGAATGTAAACAATTAATACCTTGCAGGTATGAAGCGTTCTTCTACGCCAACACGACGGCGTTCGCGACGTCGTTCCTGACCATTATCCTGCTGATGGAGGAGTCATTCTACCACTCGGAGCCCAAGTTACAGGTGCTGAAGATTCTCGTCACGCTTGACATGCTCAGCCTCATGTTTGCTTACGGTGCCGGCTGCGTGACAACTATGGGTTCGTCAATGTACTTCATGGTCATAAGCTTCATATTCGTCATCATCTACGTTGTCCACACGATGCGGTTCCTGCCCGATCTATGGGCAGCCTTCTCTGCTAACGTCCTGCGCCGCTGAGCAACCCGATGGGTTCCTGCATTTGTCGCATCCCATCCCAGACGAGGCAGCGGAGGACAGGCGGCCGCGCCGCCGCGGTAGCCGATCGACACGAGTAGAGCGGATTTGTGTGTATAATTTCCTGGCGAGTCGCGTGGCTAATGACATCGTGAGGGATGTTCTTGCTCTCTCGTTGTATCTCCGTCTGAATAATTTATCCAAGTTCTTGATTTTGGATATTGATTTCAAACATCTTTATTTTCTTGGACGTCTTTACTAGTGTTACATGCATCATCTTTTTCTAAATTGCGATTGAATGGTTTCAACAACACTGGGCCTTTACTAATTATTAGGTAGTCATCAGCCTATGGGCTGCAATGTTTTGAAAGCCCGAAAGCTGGATACGAGTAGGAGCCACTCATCACTGCGTATGATATTCTGACGTTTGCTGCTTCAGTTGTATGGATGCCATCCCAGCTCACATGGTTTTGTGGGTCTCCACAGGCTGCTCCGGTTGCGGTTTGGCCGTTCAGTACTTTGCTGTTTCCACAATAAACCTCTTGATTAAAATTGTAGGCACCACCACCGTATCCGCAGCAGGCCTTAGTCCCATATTTCAGACCTGAAATCATCACCAGATATGTAAGTTGTGCTCTTGGATACAAACGTGAGCCAAATTTGCCAGAACAAAGTTTCAGATAGCTTACCATGAGCATTTGGATGTCGGAACAGCTCAAGTATGACACTGTATTTGTCAACATACACGATCGAGGAGTCATGCAGCTTCTTCCTGACCTCAGCTAAGCTGTTCTTCAGTAGCTCGTTGTAGTAGGTTACTCCGCTGTTATAAGTTTTCATGCATCCGTATTCATCCAAGTCGTTGCTGCTATGCGGGAGCTCGGTGAGGAATGCAGGGTAGCATCCGATAGGCGCCATGTTGAACACCATGAAGTTGCGAGCTCCGATGTTGTACAAGTCCTGAGAATGATTGAATAGGTGGCACAAACCATCGAGTAAGCAAATCCCAGTTCATTTGGTTGTTTCAAGTTCAACTAACTTCTTCTCGCTAATTTACTTGCCTGTATTGCCCAGGAGATTTGGTTGACAACTGAAGGGAGACTTTCCTTGACCTTCTCAACACCTTGCGATCCGAGATTTGAGGTGTAATCGTTTTGGCCAATGTCAATTGTATAGAGAGCGTTGCCAAAAACATCAGGGGAAGGAAGTTGGCCTGCAAAATAAGCGTGCAATTAGTACTTTTTTTCAGTTCTTTTTAAGCTATACCATTAACTGTTCAGAGGTAGGCCATCATGCTTTACAGTTTACACTTCAAGAAAAAAAAAATGTTTGGGGTGTTCGTTTCCACCCCTCTAAAGTTTAGACCTCTAAAATGAAAGAGAATCTTGTCATTTAGGAGCATTAAATAAAATTTAATGACAAAACTTTTTTGACAGATGAATGCCCATTTCGAGACGAATCTAATGAGCCTAATCTATGTTTTAGTACAGTGATGCTACAGTAACCATCATCTAATCACGGCTTAATTACCCTTATTAGATTCGTCTCGCGAATTAAACCTAAGGTTCTGCAGTTAGTTTTGTAATTAAACTTTATCCATCAGCTGTATGATTGTTACCACTATTTACTTGTTACTACAATGTAAAAGTCACTACTCTAATGCAACGGTCATGTTCCATCTCTTGGCAGACACTGGCACAGGGCTGAACCTGTGACTAACTGTTGCTTCTCCGCCCCTATCGGTCAGCAGTTCTGAGCTTGTTTTCTGTAAATTTTCGGCTGCTAGATTAAAAGAGTGTGTTTCGCATTTCTCATACCATTTTTTCCACCGGAGCTGATCACTCTGCTCCTGAATTCCTTCATCTGGTTGAGCTGGACGCCGAGGTAGAAAGGACTGGTCCCAGAGACGAACAACGACGTGGTAGGCTGCATCACCGTAGACGCAAGCGTCGCGAAGTTGGCGCCGTGCCGGAAGTCCGAGCCGATGGACTGCAGGTAGGGGCTCAGAAATGGCAGCCCCATGGCTTGCACTGTTAATGAAAGAACGTTTATCTCGTTAGATTCTCAGGAAAAATAAGACAAGAAAAACTATTGAGGAATGCGTGCCTATGAAGTCGATGACGAGTCGGCCGTCGGACGCGCGGCCGGCCGGCTTGCGGAAGTAGGTCATCCCGAACGGCCCCGGCTGCGCCGGGAAGGCGGCCCAGAAGCCGCCGGTGTCGGAGTTGGAGTCGCCGAAGTTGAACACGGCCGGGAACTTGCACCGCCCGGCGCTCGGCGCCGGGCAGAGGCAGCACACGAGCAGCAGCAGCCATGTGATCCTCATCGTGGGCGAGCTAGCTTGCCTTGGTGACGTGGCCGGAAAGGGCACGCGCATGCCACGTTTATAGGGGCGAATTGAAAAAATAGCATTGGTAAAGGCTGGATTCCAAAGAACACCCTTAGTAAACGCAGGGTCCAAAAAACGCCATCCATTTCTTTTCTTGACTGGAAAGCATAGCACTTCTCTCTCATCTGGACAGTTTTGCCCCTAAGTCTTCTTCCTCCATCAGAACGTCGCATACCGACGCTTCGCTCCCGCCGCGCCGCCCGCCGCGCTCCCGCCGCCCGCCGCGCGCCACCCGCCTGCCCTCGTCCCCGGCGCGGCGCGAGCCGCAGGTGACCTCAGCCGGGACCCGCGCGTCGCGTTCCCGCCACCCGCCCGCCGCGCGCCACCCGCCTGCCCTCGTCCCCGGCTCGGCGCGAGCCGCGACCCGCGCGCTGCGACCTCCTCCGCGCCGCGTTCCCGCCACCCGCCCGCCGCGCGCCGCGTTCCCGCCACCCGCCTCGCTGCCCGCCGCGCGCCGCCCACCTCAGCCGCGACCCGCGCGCCGCGACCTCCTCCGCGCCCCGGCCCGCCGCCGCGTGAATCAAGGCCCGCTCCGCCGCGCCATGGCGCTCCTGCCCCGCCGCCGTGCGCCACCTCCAAGTCGCAGGTTAGGGTTCGTCGGGATTTAGGGGAGAGGAGCTTGGGGAAGAGGCCGAATTTCAGAAATCTCGATTCGTTTGTGTTCGGTTTTCGCCAGGGAAGACGACCGCTGTTCTGAAATTCGGTCAGGGGCAAAACCGTCCAGGCAAAAGACCTTTTCTTGCGAAAAAAAAGAAAATACAAGATAATGTTATGCTTTCCAGTCAGGAGGAAGAATGGATGGCGTTTTTTAGACCCTGCGTTTACTAAGGGCGTTCTTTGGAAGCCAGCTTTTAGGCATGCTATTCTTTCAATTCCCCCGTTTATAGGGGAGGGAGATCGTGAAGTCGAGCTGGAAATATAGTTCTTTTTCCGCTCTCTTTTCCGCGAGAAAATCATGTTTCAGATAAACAGCGTCGTGCTGGACCTGGCTTGCGCGGGACAGGCAGGCACCGTAGCGCCAGCTATGTGCTACGCCATGACGAGGGAGGCAGTGGACGGTAGTGCCGTCACTGGAGATGGTGTACTAGTACGTGTGGGGTATAGTGTTACGCATGCTTCTTGTTGATGCTGTCCAGTGACACCACGCTTTTATCTGCAAGAAAATGGTAAGATGTGAACAGTAGTGTCGGTGCTCAGAGCGCAATGGGGCCCAACGACCGACACGTGTTTTGAACTTCATCTGACAGTGTCGATGATGCTCAACGACCGACACGTGTTTTGAACTTCATCTGACAGTGTCGATGATGCTGTAGCACCTGTTCAAGCAGGGGATATCTAAGGCAGATTGTTGCAACTGCCTGCACGAGTGGATGCAAGCACCCCGAGTCGTGACAGCAGCCAATCTTTATCTTCAGGAGCAGTTCCTGACAGCGGATCCCAGAAGGGTTTGGCATGCCGCCGTGCAGCGCTCCTTGGCCTTCGCAAGCGTTTTGGAACTTGTCAGGCATGCGAAGCGGTGGGAGGAAAATGCTGAAAAAATTATGAACAAAGCAGCCGATGGATATACTGATATACTCCAACCGGAGTAGATGGATATTTTCTGATAAGAAGCAACATGCAACGATCAGTGAGCAAGACGTAGTTCGTATTCCAACCGAGAAAGAAATGGTGCAAAAACACCAAACGGTCAATGGGACAAAACCATAAATTCATGTTCATCGGTTCATGCAACTTGGAGCAGCTAACACGTAGGCAGAAGTAGAACTATTCGAAACTCCATTACATGTGACATGCACAAATGGTTGTCAGCATAAGATGGGGCTGTACATGGGGGTATACATATATGTAAGGCGTCTTGTTCTGGGATCAGGACGGCGAGGAGAGCAAACGCTGGATGACTTTGTCTGGATCGTTGTCATGGATCGCCAGCAGCTCGGGAACGTTTGGTGAAGTGAAGCCCATCTCGTGGAGAATGTTGTAGGATTTCACGAACTCCTTCACCTGGACAGAAGATAAGGTTCATACTTATCAACTTTAGAGGGGGTCTAGAGCGGATCATACCATCAGATGATCCAAATAACTCAAAACTGTCACTCTACCAGGGATTATCTCAACTACACTGCTTTAGATGTTAAACTATTCCAGCAAAATATTCTTTGTAGAAAAAGTGTAATCTGCACAAATTTCTTTCGGTACAATCTCAGTAAACTGGCATCCATTTGTTATCTTGTTCTACCAGATTTCTTCTGTAATAACAGCTATTGTAACATAAAATGTTCTATTACCGCGTATTGCTCTATGGCTTCATTAAAAAAAAAAAACTCGAATCCTCCAAAGCCACGCGAACATGTTCTTTGAAAGCTCTTTATTGATGTCAGCCGCTACTGCCATGCTAGTGAACGCAGTTGATAATAGTGAATAGTGGGAGGGTAACATAATATCCGAACATACTAAATGGACAAAGATGTTTGAAAGCCCGCTCATAACATGTTTTAGTTGTTCATGAGATACGTAAGAAGTAGATGTGCCACTTCCTCTAATCTTTTTGTTAGTGAGACATGAAATTAACCATGGTCTTGGAAAAGGGATAAGTGCATGAAATATGAAAACATAGATTTAATTGCCTAAGATCTGAATAGTGATGGGATATACGGACTTGTGTCATGGAGATGGAACGAAATTTGGTAATCAGCACAATTTTTTTTCGTGCTTCAGGGTGCAGGAATCAATGTGATGAAAATGTAACAAGGAGAAAAGGGCATGCCTTCATTGGATTATCTCCAAAATTCAACACAGCAAATGAGACAGCTTCACGTCCAAGTCCCATGGCCACATACTTATCCACAACTGGATCCCCTGAAGAAGCTGGTCTAGTCTGCAAATGGAGAGGAAAAGAATGGCAGTTGTCAATCAATAAAGCGTTACAAGCAGCTGGCAGGTATGAACTACTTATCACAAGAAAATGATAGACAGATTGTAGACTGCACTATCAAAATTTCATCAGAGGAGAAGTTTCAGTAAATGGTTGTGCTATCCTAGTGTTTCTCCATTTGACACGAGCAAGCAGAAAAGAAACAGAACTTAAGAGGATGAAAAAAAAAAAAATTGATGGATCCCTTGTGATAACCAAGTTCACACATCAGTATGATTGCAATAGAATAAGTTAAGTGGTGTTTTCACAGGGCTGAGGACAGCCACATTACTATTTTTTTTTTTCTTAGGGCAATTACAGTAGGGGAAGCCCCTGCTGTTGCTTTTCAACCACATTACTATGTTGTTCTATGCTTTGATCATTTTATAGTATATATTCAAGTAAGTTTGTAAACAGATTAAAGTGGGTAATCACACTTTATAGATTTCTCACGAGTAAACTATTAGCAATGTAATTGAATCAGTTCTCAGCACATTGGACAAATTTGGTTGTAAGTGGACTTCGCTACGTAACATAAGGTTTTGCTTTGGGGCTAGCAAAGTAACAGTAGATCACATAGATCAAGATACAGATTAGAGGATGTTCTTTCTCCTTTTTACCAAAAGTAAGAAACTAGCAGGGTGTGTCAAGCAAAATAGGGAGAAAAAAGGAATCACCATAACAAAAGTACTAGTAGTTTTGTAAAAACTGCCAGGACCAGATGGACCAAGACCAGTATTGAATGTTTAGAGCTTATCAATTTGTTGTTGCTTTAATAAGCAAGCCAGAGGCCTTTCTAGTATTTTGAACTAATGTCTATGTTACATACATCAAGCAGGCCCATCAGCAACATTAACATGAGGGAGGAAGGGTGGGAGAATTATTTTTTTCTCAAATACTAGCGGGCCTAAATTATACAAGGAAAGCTTGCAGTTATCCAATAACTAGCCAATAAACAACTTAAAACTGAAGGGACACAGGTAGTGTGAGCTAAGAATAAGAATCTGAAGTAAACTAGATAATGATATTCATGCATTGATTAATGATGATTGATATATGAAAGACAGGTAGTGGGAGCTCTGTATCTTACCTGCTGTGGCACTGTCTGTGGTGTGACTGGTGGTGGTGCCTGTCTTTCAACTACAAACTTGCTCCAGTTAGGGTTCTCCTTCTCTGCCTCAGCAAGAATCTTTCTCTCATACTCAAAGTCGAAGTTGAATGTGCTACGAGGAATGTCTGCCATATGCGGTGCCAATTGAGGCTGAAAAGATAACACTAATTAGACGATCTCAAACTTCCTAGACACAATGAGCATTTGAGGGAAGCACGGATAGCTAGAACAAAATACCACATACAAAAAGGGTAGCACTTAATAACCACACAATATGAATTTAAGTTTGGAGGACTCCGAAATCTATCTTTTCGAACAGAACATAAGCCCAACATGTATGACCATAGACATAATCCACACATAGTATGACTTGTGTCGTCGTAAATTTTTAATATCCTAAGAACTATAAAACCAGGATTAAACAACCAACAAATAACAATGACAGCACAATAACCAACAGAAGCCATTGCCAACAAAGTAATAATGTAAACTGAAATGATAATCAAGCATTAATTATTTCTATTATTGCAATATAGACAGACTTTTATACCAAACTGTCCAACCATCACAGGACAAGAAACGCTTGTTAGACCTATGATGAGATGCAAAGAAAAAAACAATAGGGGTCCATCGAGAAATAGATAAAACATTTCTTTGTTAATGTGTTAAAATATCAAGATGATACAGAATCACTGAACAGTTTGTCTAACATTTGCACCTAAGAGTCTAAGTGGAAAGAACATTGTCCCGTACTAATTGTAATCAGTAGAAAATTTGGTACCATAGCAGATTAATGGCTCTAGAGAACACAGCAAAACGGCAACCGAGTAAAAATGAATAACTCACAGGAGGTGTGATGCGATATTCCGGTTTTATCATAACATTTATACCAACTCCTGCACAATAACAAAAATTGTTAATAGAGCACGAACTGCCTGAATAACATGCAAAAGAGGAAACACTAGTGAGAAACGTATTCAAATGTTGAATGATGAAAACAATACAAAAATAAATATAGAAACACATTACAAGCATTGCTGATTCTTTTGCTGTCTACAATAGTCCCAAACTAAGTTACGTGAACCTAGGCAAGCTTACCATATTATTGACTTCAATTATGTTAACACGGCAAAACTATTAGGTACACACAATTACACATTCTCATTGTTGCATGCACTCAACATTACTGAGCCATTTCACGAGCATTTGATATTCGACTCGTTTGAATTCCTTGTCAGATCATAGGGGAAATGAAGCATACACAAACACAGATAAAACAACAGATACAATACAAGCAGTTAAAAGGATATACCACCTTGCTTCGTGCATAACCAGTTCGTGTTTTAGTCTACAAAGGAGGTGCATCGAAACAGCTTTAAATTCAATTTAGACCATATCAAGCACTATCCTACTTGCGTCAAATTGAAAACAGTTATGAGCTGCACTAAACAGAGTGTAACGAGAGGCCAGTTAAAGGTTAGGTATCATAGTTCCCATATCACGATCCCTACGGTTAGAACTCAAACCAACAAGAGATCTGCTGATGTAACAGCCACGGAATCACATCAAAGTAAGTCGATTAACCGATCAGACACCATCCGTGCAGCTCCACTACCCAACAGTCTACCAGCCAACCAACAATCAGTGGGGAAGGGGGGCAATTACTCGACGAGGACGACGAGGTGGGAGCGAGCGGCGTGGCGATGGGAGCCGAGGACCCAGTGGGCCCGTGGTTGTAAGGCGGCGCCCGCGGCGACGCCGTGGATCCCCCGCCGCCGTGCGTGGGCTGCCCGACGCGCGGGTAGAGGGCCGGCCCCCCGCCGGACGCGCCTCCCGGAGGAGCGCCGTAGGAGCCCGACCCCGACCGGCCCCGGAAGTCGTAATCCATCGGCGCCGAGCGTGAAGGCGGCGGGCTGGTCGCTTGCGGCGGAGCGCTCAAAGTCGATCGATTGCTTGAGTGAGGCACGCGGTTTGGTTGGGAAAATTCCTGGGAAGAGGAGGACGGGGGTTGAGTCGCGGAGTCGTGTCGGGGAAGATGGTGAAGAGGGGAAGCTGGTGTTCGCGATGGAGAGCTCATTCGGTTGTTGGGTCGTGCATGTCGGCCACTGAGTTGGGCTGAGAAGTGGAATGCGCATCGGGCCCCCGCATTGGATTCGGCCCGCGGAGGACCGTTGAAAGCGGAGAGCTGCAAAGCCCGCTTCCGGCGGTGGAAGCGGCGGAGCTGTGATCCGAGTGAAACCATCGCCGCGACGTTTCGCCGCGTCCCGGCGTCGTATGCGAGCGGTAGCTCGTGGCTCTTGCAAGACCAATCACAGGTTCATAAGCTGGTACCTGGTACTGTACTCCCTTCTTCCCCAGTGAGCTTTTGTTTAATCGCAGTACATCAATGTACATGACTAATGGCGACTTCGTGCGCTCGTTTGGAGTTTGGACGGTTGGCACTTCCAACCCATGGCGTCCTCTAAAGGACAGAAGACTCACACTCCCTGTCCTGCTGAAGAGTTTGTGACCAGTGACAATTGGGTCGTTGTTTTCAAACTGCTGGGCGCTAGCTGCAGATCCGCAGCGTCCGAGGAACAAAAGAACTCGCATGTCCTTCGCATTTCTCTCCCTGCACAGTGTAGAATACGACTCGAGAGTGATTTCGACAAGGTGCCAAGCTCAAGCTAAATACTACCACTACGCTCCAATCATGCTACACGCTTGTATCTTAAGATACAGTGACGAGCAACCACACACACACACCGGTCAACACTCCCCAGATAACAGTATAGCACGCAGTAGCAGTCACGTCAGTGCTAGAAAAAACAACCTCCGGCGCCGTCATTTTCCTTAAACTAGCAGCAACTGGCCAACGGCCAGCTCAGTGGACGCCTTGTCCGTTTCCCCGGACCGGCCGCGTCACTCCGCTCGCTCGCTCGCGCGGTCGACGTCGCGTCGACAGCGTCGCAACAGCGCCCGCCATTTCCAATCAAGTGATGAATCAACCATTCCGCTGTCTTGTCGGATGCGTTGGCGGCGCCTGCGACGGCCGGCTCGTTTCGTCCGGTTCCGGCGCGCCCTGGGACTCGGCATCTTCGGAAACCATCGCGTCGTCTGGTGCCGACGTACGTACGTTGGCTTGGCCCTGGCGCGCCTGCCAAGCTTGGTTTTTGCGTTGTCCAGGGTGCGCGCGCGAGGCCCCTGCTGCTGTGCTGGATACGGGAGGGGAAAAGCGGGAGTTGAGATTGGCCCGGGTTTTACTCAGTTAGATCACGGCCAGATTTGTTATTGACTCGAGTACTCTCTCAACCTTGGGCCAGAAGTTGTGACAAAGTTTAATAATTGGGGAAAAAAACACAATTTGTGTTTGCCATGGACCCCGCTGCAAAATGTAAATACGTTCACGCTAATCATACTACTACAAATCGTTTTCTTTCTTTCGAATGGATCTTACTACAAATCTTACCACAACCCGGGGAATTTACACACTGACATCCTCCTCAATCTATCTCTGGCTGTAACAATTATGGAGTCCAAATAAAATATCTAGTATATATCTTAGCAATCATGAAGCTCAATTAATGACCGTCAAAAAAAAAATTAAGCTCACTTAAAACTGAACTCTGGAATTGCTAGCTAGCCCTCGCAAAAAAAAGGAATTGCTAGCTAGCCATGCACGCGGTTGATAGGCCAGCGAGGGATTTTTTTTATAAAAAAAAAGAGGATTATAACACATTGAATTACCAATGGTACTCTACCATCACTTGATGATAAGGGGCAAGACAATTTGCAACTTTGCTACAACCACGTTGACAGATAGAGACGTGACAGATTGTGAACGAACGAGCGACGCGTGCATAAAGCATCTTATCTCCTCTCCGTCTCCAGAACTACTCTTTCCATCGCAACAGTGTTTGACGTCGACGTAATGTGCCCGACAAGGATCGCGAATATGAACGCTAGAAAAATACCGGTGCCGCTGGCCATGTCAGTTCTAAACTAGAATATGTTGCAACAATCATGGAAAGCAAAGCTCTAAAAACTTGTCCGATTATTCTAAAGGTTGGCAAAAAGCAGATTTCTGTCGTTTATGTGCGTGCACGAGATAGCGTGCATCTCACCAAACCTATTGCTGTGTCATGGGGTCCATGGCTTTGTTTCGTCTCAGCAAGAGACAAAAGCGGAATGTCTGTGCGCTCTTAGGCGGCTAATAATCATTTGATATTTTGTGATGATTATCAAATGAAAATAGGCAGTGGTTAATTGGGTTATTATTTGTTTAGAAACACATAATGGATTTCTATCTTATCACCACCGAGTGCTGACTCCTCAGATAGACTTTGACCGATCTGGTTCGCCTATGAATTTTAGGCAACCGCCAATTATCTTGTGTTCAAGTTCATTGTTTGGATACATATCTCCAACAATCGATTATGCAGTAATAACAGTCCACAGATATAAGGCTTCTAGATTTGGTCAATGTCAAAATTTAAAAATTTGACCCTCAATATCTACAAAATATATTATTTTAAATAAAAAGTGACATGTTATGATAGTTGATTTTATAATTATTCTAATATTAGTAATTTATATCACCAATCTTGATCATTGAGAGTCAAAGTTCCAAAAACTTTGACTTCGAACAAATCTACGAAGCTTTACATCTGCGATATTCACGTGTTTTTCTTCTTTGCCGTAAGAAATGCCATACTGGCGTAACTTCAAGTCAAACATGTGTTGCATAGTGCACGAGCACAGTGCCAATGTCACATCAGTCGCACGAGTGCCATTATGACAGTAGACGTACAGGTGTAAGCGTTACTTTGGTCGTGTGGGTGTTGGCATTACTCTGGTCGTGCGGGCAGTGGCGTTACTCTGGGCGTGCGGGCGGGTGGTGGCGTTACTCTATAAGTGCGGTTCATTGATGAACGCAACGGTCGGATGAGTCATTCGTGCGGCCACTCTTAGTAGTATAATAACGCGTGTGCTAGATCCGCTTTGTTGTTCATTTACGTTTGCACGGTCATAACCTGGTTGATGTAGTAAAATCTATACTTTATTTGAAAGAAAACGCGTGGTTTCCTGAATTTAAACTAGCTTCATGCTCTTATGTTAAAAGATATTTAGCTCCATTTTTCTAGATATAAAATTCGAAACACACCTCAACCTTTTATTTTTCTTCTTTTTTTACTATACCTAAATTCAAACAACCTACTACCATGCATTCGCACAACAACTCAGCATGAGCCATGTAAGGAAAAACGTGAATAAGTAGGACTGTCACAGCCTAACGTTATTAAGTAGCACATGAAAATATTTTGAAAAAAAATTGCGGCGTGACCAGTGAAGAGCAAGGAGTCACGGTTTTCTTCCCAATTCACAGTGTGAATTTGAAACCTCCAACCAAGACCAGTCAGATTTTGATACAGCGAGTAGTACAGCCATATCTGCAATATATGGCAACTCTTAAACACCTAGGAATGGAGTATGTAAACGTATCGTTAATGATTGGGCTGTCTTCTGCTAAAAAATACACCGCGGATCCTAAAGTTTCCCTTGAAAATCTCTCTGCGCTCTCTCTCTCTTCCCCTCGCAACCACCCTCCCCTATATCTCCATAACGAAGCGACGATTTCTTCTCGCCTCTGGGCTCTCCCCTTTCTCTCTCTTTCCATCCCCGCTGGATTCGTTTTTTAACACAAACTTGGCAATGGGGGACACTGTTGTGAACAAGCCAGCAACGAGGCAACAACAAAACAAGATCAAGGAGGAGGAGGCCGAGCCGGTGGTGCGCAAGCTGCGCGTCTTTTGCGAGGACCCCGACGCCACCGACTCCTCCTCCGACGAGGCCGACGACGGCGCGGCGCCGCGTCGCGTCCGCAAGTTCTTCGTCATGGAGGCCCGCCTCGACGTCCAGCCCGTCGTCTCGTCGTCGTCCAAGCCGCCTACGGCGAAAGCTGCTGCTGCCGGTGGTGGCAACAAGAGGAAGGCTCCGGCGCCGGCGCCGCCGGCCGGCGTGCCGGAGCGCCGGTACCGCGGCGTGCGGAGGAGGCCGTGGGGTAAGTACGCGGCGGAGATCCGCGACCCGACGACCGGCACCCGTATCTGGCTGGGCACCTTCGACACCGCCGTGGAGGCGGCGCTGGAGTACGACCGCCACGCGCGCCGCTTCCGTGGGCCCGCGGCGCTGACCAACTTCCCGGAGCCGCCGTCGCCCGGCGCCGTCGTCGTCGTCCCCGTCGAGGACTCGTCCAGCGACGAGTCGCAGCAAAACGTGAGCTCGCCGGTCTCCGTCCTCCCCACAATGCCGGGCGAGGCGACCACGGCGGTGGCCAGCCCCGTCGTGCCGCTCGCCGGCGACAGCCAGAAGAAGCAGCCCTCCTCCTCCGGCGACCTGTCCCCGTTCTCCTCCGCCGACGCCTTCCTCTTCGGCGAGCCAGCAGAGCGCAGCGTCTTCGCGCAATCATTCGACGACGTCTTCAACGCGCCGCTGATCGATTACGTCTCCGACTATTCGGCCCCGCTCGACGACCTCGGCGACCTCCCGATGTGGCCGGGCGTGGACGGCGGCCGCTTCAGCGACATCGGCGACGACCTCTTCGCCGGCGACGCCCCCCTCCCTCCGATGTGATGACGTTGACGGATCGTCCATTTCAGAATGGTGAAGTTTTGTCTGCTGCCGAAGGTGCGTGACTGCTAAGTGTACGTAGAGCCAAATGCCATGCCTATTCTTTCTTATTTCTCAGTCGAGCTAGTATTCAAGTGGGGTACTCTGAGATGATGTGTGTATGTTCTGCTGCTACATGATACAATGGATGGATTATCAGGTTGACTGGTTCAGTTGAGGAAAAGTTAACTAGTTGTTGGTGGATTTGCATTTTGTTGATCTGTATATCTGCGTGATTGCGTTTTGTTTTTTCACCTGTCCATGCGCTTGGTTGGTTGCTTGCTTGCCATTTTCACGCTGTAGCAAAACGAGCCGCCGCTTCCCGTTGCTTGGCTTACGCTGCAGTACAAATGACATGCCGGACAAGTCTCGTGGCCGAGGCCACAGTACAAATATTTGTACGGGACTTTTGACCACGAGGTGTTTGTTAGGAATGGACTTGTTAGAGTGGGCACTGTCATCTTGTGCGTATGTTCTGCATGGGACAATACGGATTATCTAGGTTGACTAGTTGAGAAAAATCTAGCCAGTTGTTCCTGGGCTTGGTCCATCTGTATAATCTGCATGACTACATTTTCTTGCAGCTGTTTACGCGCTTGGTTGATTGCTCGCCAATTTTCTTGCTTCGCTGGAAGCAGTGCACTGCAGGCAGCAAAAACTAGCAGCCGTTTCCTGGGCCATGGCTTACGCAACAGTATAGCTGGAAATGGCATGCAAGGCCTGGGCACTTGACTTTCGGCCGCTGATGGCGCTTCTTTGACCACGATACGTTACTTGTTCGGGCTAGGAACACGCAGGCGCAGTCAGTCTCTTGGGCCATAACCCATAAGCATGTAGACCTTTTCTTTTTGATAGGTAAGCATGTTGTAGACCTTGATTTGTCCTCGCCTCTGAATTGGCCGACCCAAGCTAATGGACAGGCCCTGCTCTGGGCATTGATATAGGTCACTTTGGAGCGAGCCCAAGCCACCTATAGCACACACGAAAATGGCCTACCACTTTGGTCCATGTCAGGCGCTGTCTGATTGTTCTGTTGTGACATTGCCGAGACCTCCGGCTTTCTTTTCCCTTCACGTTTGTGGCGGCGCGAGCTCAGAGTAGCCATGCTCGGGCAAACCAACGAAGCCTTACATTTGTGGTATTCATGTGTTTTTTTTTGGTTTTGCCATAAGAAATGGCATACTGACGTAACATCAAGTCAAACATGTGTTGCATGGTGCACGAGCACAGTGCCAATGTCACATCAGTAGCACGAGTGCCATTATGACACTAGATGTACACGTGTTAGCGTTACTTTCGGTCGTGCGGGTGTTGGCGTTACTCTGGTCGTGCGGGTGCTGGCGTTACTTTTTTAGTGCGGTTCATTGATGAATGCTATAGCTGGATGAGTCATACTATACGCTAGATCTCTTTGCGGTTCAATGATGATTCCACGATTATAACCCGGTTGATGTAGTAAAATCTATACTTTCCTTTAAAGAAAGCGCGTGACCTTTTAAATTTAAACGATCGAAACTCGATTCATTGATAATTTTGTGGTCATGCTTCATTTTCTTGATATAAAATTCAAACATCAAAACAAACATCGACCTTTCATTTTTCTTCTTTTATTGTACCTAAATTAAAACATCATACCATCCAGCGCAACAACTCAGCATGAGCTATATAAGGAGTCTTTCAAAAATGAGGTACATAAGGAAAAATGTGAAGTAGTACGTCTGTCGCAGCTTACAGGTGAGGAACTGTGAAATCATGTGTGTAATGTTCTGCATGAGACAATCAATGGCAGGGGCCATGCCCCCCCCACAACGATGCACAACTTCGCTGAACTTGAATATCTACCATTAGATTTTGCTAATGATTTTAGTGTTTGGCTCCTCCTATCCTTAAAATTTAAGCAATATAGCTTGCTTGGCCCCTCCCAAGCTCCAAGTCTAGCTCCGCCACTGGAGACAATGGATTATCAGGTTTGACTGATTGAGAAAAAAAAAAGCTAGTTGTCAATGGATTTGCATTTTGTTGATCTATATATCTGCATGATTGTTTTTCCCACCTGTCGATATGCTTGGTTGATTGCTTGCCAAAACGAGCTGCCGATTCCCGTTGCTTGGCTTACGCTGCAGTACAATACAAATGACATGCCAGACAATTCTCGTGGCCTCGGCCACAGTACAAATGGCGCTTGACTTTCGGCCTAAACCGAGCTGATGGCGCTCGATTTGACCACGACGTGTTAAGCATGGACTTGTTAGAGTCTCCGAACACGCTCCTGCAGTCACTCGACCGGGACTCATGGGCCAGAACGCGATAGGCTCGCGTCTGAATCTTATCTGATTCAGAAGAAAACTTTAGCCACCGGTTCAACGGTTTTGTCGATCTGTATATCTGCATGACTGCGTTTTTTCTAGCTGTTCATGGTCTCCGTCGACTCATTTTCTTGCTTGGCTACTAGAAGTTGCGGTGCGCGCGCAGCAACACGCAGCAGGACAAATAGCATGCAGGGGCAAATTATCGTGGCCTAGGCGCCGAGGCAACGGTTCGACTGGTCTTGGCTGTTGACTTTCGTCTTGATCGTCCTTAGCTCGTCCTTGAACAACCCCCCCCCCCCCCCCCCCCCCCCCCCCCCCCCCCCCGAGTGCGACCTCAGGGTGCATGGCGTTGCACAGAGAGTGCTCGGTTGCACTTGCTAAAGTGTTTCCCCAGTCACTTGTACAGCTAGCGGAAGAAATGGGTGCGAAGCTCGTGAAGGATTTGACCCCTACCCCAAACCCGACTTTTTGGTCACCTTATTTGACTTGTAATATCCTCCGGCCTTCTGTACATACACGTGTGTGCTTACCCCCGCGAACATGCGTTTCTGTCATCTGTGCGTACGCATATAGGCACAACATTTCCTACCATCCAACACACACGTTTTCTACCACCATGCGAGCTCAAGATTCAAACCTTCGGCATGGTGTGTCATCTTTTTAACGGGACTTCAGCGGAGGAAGTTGAGGCGTTGGCATGCTTGGAGGGGGTTCGTCGAGCTGCAGAGTGGTCACCGAGGAAGACAATTGTCGAGATGGATTGTTCCTCCATCGTCTCGGCTCTGAATAAAAAGGTGCCTCCGCATTCACACCTGTTCTTTTTGCTGAAGGACATAGGGAGTTGTGTGGTAGTCTACCGGAAGTGATCTTCCAGATCGTTAAGAGAGATTGTAATAGTGCTGCTCATGAGCTTGCGTAATTAGCAAAACGACCACCCATACTGCAGTTTGGCGAGTGCAGATCCCCCGTTGCATTGAGCATATGATTGCTCGTTGGCCTGCTCATGATCTCTCTTACTCGCAAAAAAAAAAAAGATTTCAAACCTTAGAAGAATTAATTACGAGCATTTTTTTTTACTGCCATTGTATATCTAGTTGGGCAATGTAACCTCAAATCCCTCGCAGATGATATTTTAAGAGCCGAATCTTTAAAATCAGCATGGATATCCCACCTATGTTCTCACGAATCCAAAGCACAATTGAAGAAGAATCTAGAAGGTACCATTCCCTCATCGAACCTTTGGAATTTTTCACTCATAGGTGGGCTATGATGAGAATGGTAATACATAGAATTGTTAGATATTTATATGATAGGAATATAAACGTAGACAAGATTATTTTAATATTCTAGACATAATTAATGTACTTGAATGTTTGTCACTTGTAACATTCTGATGCCTTGAGAACATGCCTCACGGTAGATTTAGAAGAAAGAGTTCCCGTGTTGCATTAAGTTATATTTAGTGCATATATGTTTTTCTTATAGTTTCAACTTTAGAACACCAAGTTCTTGCAATCATGTAAACATGACATCTTAATCTTCCCGGTGTTAGTTGAAACTAGGTTATTCATGATCAGCCATAGATGATCCATGTAATAAGTAGCGCATGAAGACGAACTATATGCTAACATATACATATCATAGTTTTGGTTTTGCCTAATTTATTGTAATCTACAAGTTAATGATAAAATATGTTGTGGTATAATTGAAATTTTTTTCATGGATTATAATAATATGTTCGCGTAAACAATGACATTTGTTCTAATCCACCGCTAAATTACTTTATTAGCTTGTTTCCTTTTGATCCCTAAGACTTCCTGATCGATGATGGTCATGCTTAGGTTGTTGTGATATTGAAGTACAACCTTGACTTTCAAATCAATGTCTCTCGCACTCCCTCCCAACATTTACAGCCAGCGGGCTTGACCTCATCGGCGTTCTTTCTTGGATCTTACCATTGACCTTTGATTTAGAGTTACAGAGTTTGGGGGTTCAAAAATCCTTCACCAGCGCAAGCATTTTCTTTTGGATTTGGAATATATGAAACCCCCTCATTAGCCGTCTAGTGGTATTGTATCTGGTTTTAAATTGTTAGAAACTTATGTCTTCCTCAAATTGAAATTTGAAATTAATTGATTATACATTGGATTTCAAATTAGTGGAGATTAGGATGTAGGTCTCTCATATATTGATTTTTTAATAGTTGATAGTGGAAAAGTGAACACATAAGTTATTTTTACTGTTTTTACAAAGCCGTAATTGAGATTTTTTGTGGGTTCATATTTCATTTTGTGTGTTGACTTTCACGTTCAATGTTGATCAGACAAGTCACGTCCAAATTCGCATATGACAAAAGAGCATTGTTGTTTTTGCGGTAATCTTGAATATCAATGGTCAACTTTAAGTTGGCTTAATGGTTATGTCACGCCACGTACCCCTTCGCCTAGGTTTTCTCTGGCGATTAGGGCTACGGGGGCGATCGTCGGTCTCTGTCTGTCTCCGAGAGTCTCTGGCCAAGTAATCTAATCGGTTTTGGTCTTCGAGTTCGTCTGCGTCTCTTCCTGTCTGCTCGACGTCTTTGTTTGACTGGGGGTGATCAAGGGAAGGCATTGGGTCCTTTTCCCACCCGACGTCGGCGGCGCTCAGATTGGGGAAGATCTCGGCGACTCAGTGGTTTTGGTATGGCAACGTCAGGCGGGAGTGGTGGAGCTGGCGACGGGCAGGAGAAAGCTAGGCTAGCGGGGGTGATGTGACCGACCGGGGTAGGGGATCAGATCAAAAACCCTAACTCGGCGGCGGCGGCGGTGGCGGTGAACACTTCTGGTTCAGCGCATGGTGCGGGTATGGCTTTGATGGTGCATGGGGCGAACACAGGGGAGATCCCGAGGGAGGAGGAGGTAGTAGGGCTGGATGAGGAGGATGTCGAGGTGGAGGATGAATCTGAGGAGGAGGAGGAAGACATCATTGATCTTGATCTAGGTGCTGCGCGTGCTAAAGCGCCAAAGCAGTGGGTTGTGCTTGCTTGCTTCTACACAGTCCAAAGGTATAATGTCAATGGCCTTTTTGAGGAGATGCGCAAGGCATGGCTACCAGGGAACAAGGTTGATCGGAAGACTCTTTATGATAACCTGTTCTTGTTGGAGTTTCATGGTGAAGGCGATTACAATTTTGTTATTAATGGTGGTCCGTGGAGACATAGGGGAGATGCCCTCATTGTGGAGCCCTATGATGGGGTTACAAGGCCGTCGGAGATTGCGCTTAACACTATTCCGGTGTGGGTGCAGATACTCGATCTCCCGGGTGTGATGCAGACTGCTGAGGTGGGAGAATTGATTGGTGGTAAATTGGGGACGTTCATGGAGGTGTACAAGGTGGGTGATAAAGTGAGCTTCGGCCGTTTTCTATGCGTCCGTATCAAGCTCGTTGTGGATAAACCTGTGCAGCCCTGGGTCAAACTGCGAATTGATGGGAAGGTGCAAACCTTTGATGTTCTGTATGAGGTGATCCCGCACATGTGCTTCAAGTGTGGTTGTCTGGGGCATGATGATAAAGTGTGCCAGAATAATAAACACAAGTTCAAGGGATTCATGTACAGCGACGCTTTGCGGGCCTCTCCGTTCAAATGAGTGGAACATCGTAGCCGCTCAATGGAAGCTGTAGAGAAGCCTGCAGCAGCGAGGTCTCTGCGCTTTGATAATCCTTTACATGGCGCTCGTGGTGGGGGACTGAATCAACAACCACGGGGTTATGCTAATACGCAGAGGCCAATGGCTAAGGAGAATAGAGGGGAGGAGAAGGATGGGAAGATTGAGCCATAGGTCAATGAGGTGCTGGCACCAACGCTGGAGAACATGCAAGTTAACCAGGTTAGTAAGGAGACGGGACGTACTATACATGGCCAGAATTCAGCTGTGATTCCGGTGCATTCAAATGAAAGCTCGTCTAGGGTCAAGTTCATGGCGCGTAAGTTAGAGGGCGAAGGAGGTGCTGGTAGGAAGATGTTGGCTATTAACAGTAATGTCAAGCTGCAGCAAAAGTCATTGACTTCATCAGAGGATCGTGATTCTAATAGAAACTGGAAGCATGCTAAATCCAAAAGGTTCTCCGAGGTTTCCTCGCCTGTGAAGGGTACATTGAGAGATATTCCAATGGAGCAGGCCTTTGCATCTCTTAACAATACTCTAGCATCTGTGGGGGCATGCGGTGCAGCTAACCAACTGGATACACCGATGCCTGCGGTGTCTCCACTTGGCAAAAGGGGTGCGGCGATTGATCTGAATGTACACCCAGGAGGAGGGCAGGAGGACGAAGTTAAGGGTGAGGGGGTTGAGAAGGAAGCGAAGAAAGGAAGGAAGTCTACGGTTGACCCGACCTATAAGGGTACCCTGACGGGAGCTCACGGCGAGCCCCGTCAGGAGCAATGAGTACCTTGTGCTGGAACTGTCGTGGGGCGGGGAATCCCTGAGCAGTTCAAGAGCTCTTGGCTCTCATGAGAGCCAACAATCCCAAGCTAGTGTTTCTCTGCGAAACACGGGTGCATGAAAGGAGGATGCAGAATTTGAAGTGGAGAATTGGCATGAAAAATTGCTTTGCGGTGAGTAGTGATGGGCTGAGTGGTGGACTTGCGTTGTTTTGGGAAGAGCAAGTGGAGGTCAATCTCCTCTCATACTCAGAGTGCCACATTGATGTTGAGGTGAGGCTAGAGGAGGGCGCACCGCTATGGCGCGCAACGTTTGTGTATGGGGAGCCTCGTGTGGAAAACAGGCAGAGCATGTGGGACCATCTTATGGGCTGAAGAACAGGTCACGCCTACCCTGGGTGGTGATTGGTGATTTCAATGAAGCCATGTGGCAGTTCGAGCATTTTTCGGAATGTCTTCGTCCCGAGCGTCAGATGTCAGCTTTCAGGGATGCTCTATCTGTGTGTGAACTGGTTGATTTGGGTTTTGAAGGCCTACCGTACACTTATGATAATGGCCAGCATGGTAGGCGGAACGTGCGAGTCAGGTTGGACAGGGCAGTGGCGGATGAACAATGGTCGGACCTATTCCCGGAGGCTTCGCTAAAACATCTTGTTGCTGCTCGCTCTGATCAATGTCCACTTCTCCTCCGTTTGTTCCCAGATATAGAGGTGAAGGAACGAAAGACGAGTGTATTGCGGTATGAAATTATGTGGGAAAGACATGAGGCCTTGCCGGAGGAGATCGCACAAGCATGGGGCAGACGTGGTAGGATTGAGCATCTGGGTGACATTAGTGAAGCTCTAAAACAAGTCCTGGTGGCTTTGAAGGACTAGAGCCGTATTCACTTCGGTGCTGTTACTAAACAGATTGAGGTGCTAAGAGCCAAACTGGGTGATTTGTGTAGCCAGGGTCTTTTCGATGGCTGTAGTGAGGTGAAGGCCACATTGAATGAGCTCAATGAATTATTGTATAGAGAAGAGATGCTCTGGTTACAGAGATCGAGGGTCAACTGGTTGAAGGAAGGTGATCAGAATACTAAATATTTCCATCGCAATCAGTTTGGAGGGCCAGGAAAAATAGGATTAAAAGACTGAAGGACTCGCAAGGAAATTCAGTCACGAAAAAGGAGGAGATGCATAAGCTGGCTACTGAATATTTTGAAAGTTTATATGACCGGGACCCGAGTGTTGTTCCTGAAGAAGTGATTGATGGCATTCAGAGAGTTGTCACGCAGGAAATGAATGATGCTCTGTGTAGGGACTTCACAGATGATGAGATTGGCGACGCCTTATTCAGATAGGGCCACTTAAGGCCCCGGGGCCTGATGCTTACCAGGACGTTTCTATCAGCGTAACTGGGCTATTCTCAAGGAGGATGTTACAAGAGGCGCCAGGAATTTTTTCAAACTGGTGTTATGCCGACAGGGGTTAATGATACATCTATAGTACTAATCCTGAAAACAAAGCAACCAGAGGTATTGAAGGACTTTCGGCCTATAAGCCTGTGTAATGTGTTATATAAAGTTGTGTCCAAATGCCTTGTTAACAGGTTGAGACCCTACCTGGATGAACTAGTATCGGAAAATCAAAGTGCTTCTGTCCCCGGGAGGCTTATCTCAGACAATGCCTTAATTGCCTTTGAATGCATTCATGCCATGCAACATCAGTCAAGTAATGAGGATGGTTTCTGCGCTTACAAGCTGGATCTTGCCAAGGCGTATGATAGAGTGGATTGGGGTTTTCTGCAGTGTGCGCTGGAAAAAATGGGCTTTCATAGTAATTGGGTACAGTGGATCATGGCCTGTGTTACCACTGTACGGTTTCGTGTTAAATTCAACGGTGATCTCCTGCAGCCATTCACTCCTTCTCGAGGCCTACGCCAAGGTGATCCGCTTTCACCTTATTTATCTGAGTATAGGTATGCCGCTCTATCAAGAGGGATGCTACATGGATAGCTAGCAAGTCTCAGTGCTCAAGAAAAACCTAAGTGAGAAGAGTACAACTCTAGCCAACAATCTGCACTTAGTCTGTGAGCCTGGCAAAACCGGAGTTCCGGTTTGCCAACCGGAAGTTTCGGTTTTAGCAGATTTGAATCTAACGGCTAGTTCTGGGAAACCGAAGTTCCAGTTTGTGAAACCGGAAGTTCCGGTTTCTACTGGCTAGTTTCCAACGGCTAGTTTCGGGGGATGGTATAAATACCCCACCACACCCTCTCTTTGAGGGTGCTGACCACATCCACGAATATAACCAGAGCCAAGGTGTCCTAGAGCTCTCCCCAACCTCTCTTTGTGAGATTTGTGAGATTATAGCTAAATCCTTTGGATTGGGTTGAGAGAATTTGAATTAGAGAGCAACAGAGAGCATCTCTATCTTGAGCATTTGAGCCTTCGCCTTGAATCCGTGAAGCATTTGTTACTCTTGGAGGTGAAGCCTCCTGACGGCTAGGTGTCGTCCCTAGAGCTCCCAAGCTTGTGGTGAGCCTTGGGAAGTTTGTGCAGGCCCGTTTCGCCTCCGCAAGGAAAGAAACAAATAGTGGAAGAGGAAAGTGTTGAAAGAGACCCGGCTCTTGAGTAGAGCTTCCTCAACGGAGACGTAGGCAGCTTGGAGAGCAGCTGCTGAACTTCGGGAAACAACTCCTTGCGTGCTTCACTCGGTTTGCATTTGCTTTACCCGTTCTTATCATTTATATGCCAATCTTGATTGACTAGGTTGCTTGTGTAGTTGAGCTCTTATTCTCTGTGTATACTGTTGCTAGAGCTCTTTTACATATCCTAGTTGTTTACTTTCAACCTAGAGGAACCGGGGATCGAAAGATCTGAACTTCTGTTTTTCTGCCCCGAGCAAACCGGAAGTTCCGGTTTTGGCAGTTTCAGTTTCTGCTGCAGTTTTAATTGCTTAATTTCGTATACGCCTATTCACCCCCCCCCCTCTAGGCGACATCAAGGGACTTTCAATGGTATCGAGCCCAACCTCCTTATAGGCTTAACCGTTTGGAGGAAATATCGATGTCTTTGGCGAAATGGATCAAAATGATATGTTGTCATAGTTACTCGCTCCCTTCTATATCTAGACCTGCTTGTGATTTCCTTATTTTTGTGGTCCAAATTATGCTCATTGGAAAGACCGAATGATTTCATATTTTCGTCAAATGAGCCCACAAATTTGGTGGATCGTAGATATAGGCTTTTCTCATGCCTTGGTTACTATCACCTTACAAAAGGGCAAGAGAAATGCTTATATCTCGAAGCTCATGCATCACTCACCACAGCCCAGAATCGCCAACTCACGTAAGTCGCTAATCGGCTTTTACCGACGTACCATAAGTTGCTAAAGACATTTGCCGACCTTCCCAGCAAGTCGTTGTAAGTGGCGTCGCTAAAAGTTTTGCGACGCACCTCTTTTTAGCGACTTTCCGTCCGTCGGTACCCCAAAGAATTACCGACGCACCATGAGATGGTACTAATATTATTACCGACGCATTGTGAGATGCTATTTCGCACATTTACCGACTTACGGTTCGTGATGTCATTTAAATGAATTACCGACCTATGGTCAGTTGCCATTCTTAAACTCCCCTAAAATTCCTCAATTAATCCTTGTAGCCCATAATCCAGAATCAAATCACACGTACAGAAATAACAAGCTATAGATCAAATGCATTGAGCCATGAGCATCCATTTGTTATATCACAGATTCAAAGGTACACATTGTGTCCAGTTTACCAGAAGCAATCAAAGTCATCAGAAGTTTGACACAATGCTCACTACTTCTAAATCCTATTACAAACAGGACAGAAGCTACAATGTTGCAACTCAGGCGTTTGTATTGCACACCACTTGCACAAAAGCTACATTGTCACTCACAAAAGCTAGCGCCCAAAACCAAAATAAAGTTCAGCAAAATGTATCTTCTTGTCATCCGATTGTTGTCAGTTATCCACGCCTGCCAGACACCCTATGAAAGATTAACAAGCAATCATATCAAAATATGTTGACCATTCTGGAAGATTCAATATAAATTGCTTATTGCCGAAAACAATCAGTTCACAAGTATAAACTCATATTAAAGAATGTGATTGCAAGTTGCAGGTCCAGGTGATAGGAACAGGCCAAGGCACAACCATGGTTTCAGGTAACAAAAGCTTCATACACCACTACCACTTTTAGGCTGCTGCAGGTCAAGGCCCAGGCACTAGCTACACTTCCAGGTGCTAGGATCAGTCAGCAAGCTACAAGTTGACGCTACCATGGCCTATGCTATTTCACATAATCCAGATCAATCAACAATCTACAAGTTGACGCTACCATGACTAGCGACAAAGTTGAACAGCAACAAGACTAAATTGAAAGAATACTAATCCATATCGCAGCTCTGAATATAAATTTCAGAAGAATAAATGACAACTTTGCAAGCTGAGAGGATATGGCTCACAAAAATAAACTCTGAGATTAAACATTGAAGCATTTCTGTGTATTAAGGTACTGTTCAGTCTGAAATACCTGAAGCAGGTGGTGTCGATTCTTGTCGCAAACCTTCAGCTAAAAAATAACTCATTACTAATTATGGTCACTAAGTAAATGAAATCAAGAACATGTTTAAGTTTAGTTTATTACTCTCTCGTACGGCCATGCAATTGACATCATTTTCGCATCACCCATTTTATCCACACCAGTATAGGGACGAGGCAGAATTGCATCACTTTTCAGCACATGATCACAATAACTTCACAAAACACACTGCCAAGGGCATGATTCTCCACTATAGTGTTGGTTTAGTTGCAATAATTGTTCCTTTTGCCACAGGTTGATCTCTAAGCATGGCAAAATAATTCACGTCTTTTCCAACCTGATATATGATTGTTTAGAACCAAAATCCATGCATTGGAGAAACTATATATATGAAATGAAAGGCGGAAATATGTGTTCAAGATGAGAGTAAATACGCGAGCGATCATGTTCAGAGCAACGCAACCATCTTGTTCAGGTTCCTCCTGTCCTCATTGTAGCACTCATAATCTCCAGAGAAATAATCTTCATCGCCATCATCTTGTTCAGGCTCATCATGTATCTGTTGCAACCTTGCACATTACAACAAAAATATCAATCATTTTCTGAGATAAATGACCAGATCAGTATTTCTTTGACTTCCAATACAGAAGAGTACTTTACCGCATTTAGCCTTGAAGTCGAACCATTTGTGACATTGGTTATGCACTGGACCTGTCTTGTTGTGCCTTTGCTCCATCCGGTCCATTCTGGCCTGCAGCTCATCTACACGTTTTTTTAGAGCGGCTTTTTCAACTTCAACCTTCTTGCGAGCAAAATCTCCATTTGAAGCCTTGTAGGCATATAACACTTCAACCCTGGGGTGCCAACATCTTGAGGAGTTGGGCTAGACCCAAAACACGAAACATCCTTTTGGCTCCTTCGGCCCACAAACTGCAGCAAATGCATCACCTTCTGAATTGTTCTCTCCTTCCATTCTGGATGAGCTTCAACAATTTCTTTAAGTTGATTCTACGAAAATGAACAAGTGTCCATACATCAGTAATAAAGATTGTCAACAAAAAAATGCACATTATGACTATTACTTTAGTAATTAAGATTGTTTTGATGGAACTCCATCTTTCCTTGTGTGTTTTTGATATAGTTTTCATCCCTTCGCGGGGGCGTCCAAGTTCCAACTCCTATAACACTTCCTTGTCAATTAGCATTATGACCTATAAACAACCACTGAAGTAGTAAATAAGACTACAAGTTGGCCTTACCAGAGCATGCTCCGACATGCATAGCTCACGCTGCCTGATGTATGGGGCACTTGTAACTATGCTCGACTTGCTTTTGCCTTTCCGTGCGAGCCTGCAAAATGTATGGAAAAATTCAACGATTACAAGGTACTGCATAACTAAGGATTAAGCTGTTGAAGAAGTTGCTTACTAGAGATTCAGCCGACATCCAATAGGTAAAGAGAAATTTCCAATCAGCATCACTTAACTCTATTATCGTGACTTTTACTTATTTCTCATCAGTATATTCAACATTGGGTTTGAAGTACTTGCCTTTAGCTTTGCTTTGAACTCTTTCATTTTCTCCCTGCGGTAACGCATAAACCCGTTGTAGGCCGCATCATCAAGCTCATAAAAATCCTATTAGTGAAAAAAATTGCAGCGCAGCAAAACTCAGTGCATAGCTTA
>CM017441.1:50319604-50365451 GCA_007726485.1 Eragrostis curvula | reverse complement strand
CAAGATCAAATATAAAACAACTTTTTACAACTTGAGCATATTAGAAACTTGATATTGCCACTTCTCTTCAATTTTGCTTTATGAGGGCAGCCACATGAGCTTCTCTTGAGCATCACTATCTTGAGCTTGTGATTCAACAATAATTGATACTTAGCAATATATACTCCATATAGCTTGAACGGTCCATCGAAATCAACTCCACTTGTCCTTCACCATACATTAGGTGCCTCGGCGCCAAGACTCCTGCTTGCCCTTCTCCTAACTATGGTTCATCGCGACCAAGTCATGTCAACCCTTCACCTTCTTGCTATTTAAGCCATACATTGCTTTGCATCATCCTTTAAGCATCCAATATTGTGTTGATGATTGATTTATTGATTGATCAAGTTGCTTCCAAATATACAATCATTATTGATATTTAGCACTTGATCATCCTTCATCTTGACCATGAGAAAGCCACTAGATATAGAATCTTGTATTTGAAATAATTCATTTCTTTTCATCATATATTGCTCACATGGTCTTTTATTTGCTTCAAATAATTGTACATCAAAGAGTGTATTCATGAGAGACATTGTACATATATTGCTTGCAACCTGTCCATATACTCACAAAGAATATTAGACCTTTAATCATGTTGTCATACAATACACCAAAACCCACTGGGGGTGCACATGCACTTTCACTAAGACTAAGTTATTATTGGTTAAGTTGGTCGTCATGCATCAGATGCACGACGGTGGTACGTGTACGTGAGCATGTATGATATGAATGCACGACTGCAGATAAAATACCAAGATCAAATAAAGACCACTGACAGCTAAAATAACAACGAAATAATAACTCCAATAAGATCCAATAAAAGATCACTGATAAAATCGAATCGATTGATCGACGGAGCTAGGTAAAGGTCGGGGGTTGAGTTCGAGATGGAAGGAGGCACTAGGCAAAATGGGTTCCACAAGATTGGTTAGCTTCGAGTGAACAAGTGTTCGTGACATGCGAGATTGGCAACGCATGATTTGCCGAGAAAGAATACAATAGGTGAGTGGGGGAAATTAGGGCATTGACGGTTCCTTGGTCTAGTGTGGGGTTACAAGAATAGTACCATGTGGTACTACGCGTTTCTACGAACGCGTGAGCGCAAAAATCGTCCAAAACGGAGCTACGATTAAAAAGATATGAACATTTGAAGTTCCGGGGGCTCATAGATAATTACAGAGGACTTTTCTGTAATTACAGAGAAGTTCTAGGGACCTATATGTAATTATGGAAGAGTTTGGGGTCTTTATGTAAAAAGGTAGGGCTAAAGCATAATTACAGAAAAGTTTAGGTACTTTTCTGTAAAAAGTCAGGGCTTAAACATGATTATTGAAAAGGTCAGGGGCTTATCTGTAAAATGTACAGGACTGGGGATTTTCAGGATTTTGGGAATTATTTTTGTATTGAAAATTTGTTTATTGCGTAACGCTGACGCAATAATGAGGAAACGGTGAACCAGGTCCATGGGGTTCATGGACCGGAACGGGGCGTCGGCGGCTTACCGGAATCCTCGCCGCCGCCGGCTAGGGTGGACGGCGGTCTGCGGGAGGTCGTCGCGGAGGACGAGCGCACGAAGGCGGTGCGGCTAGTGGTACACGTTGATGTCGGGACGCAGGGGAGCGGCGACGATGGCTCGCCGGAGTTGCTCACGGCGGCGGTGCGCGACGGGGAAGTGTGCGCGCGCGTGCTCGTGCTCGGACGTGTTGCCGCACGGGTGCGCGCATGTGTGGCGAAGTGTTTGGGCGCCTCAGCTCGGCTGGAGAAGCGCTACGGCAACCGGCGGCGAGAGGGAAGGCGGCGGCGGTGAGGGTGGCTCGGTGGGGGCTCGAGCGAGAGGAGAGGAGGGAGAGAGGAGAGGCGCAGAAGAGAGAGGGGAGCACGGGGATGCTCACCTTGGGCTCAAGTGGACCGGAGGAGGTCGGGGCGAGGCCGGCAATGAGATGGCCGGAACCCTAGGTTGCCGGAGAGAGAGAAGGAGAAGGGAAGAGAGGGAGAGAGATGGGGGGTTCACGGGCGTGAAGGAGGAGAGGGAGCTCGGAGAGGTCTCCGGTGGGCTTTATAGGCGGCGAAAGGCGTGGCCGCCACGGAAAGGCGCCGGAAAATATCTCGCTCCGACGAGATATTTTGCCGGGCGACGGGACGTGACGGGGAGGGGAAACGGGGAAGCCTCGTGGGTGACGTCGACGACGGCATGGCTACAGCGGCTCGGATGCGACGGGACGGCGATTGCACGCGTGCTTCACGCGGTGGGGAGCAGCGTAGCATGGGCAGCGCCGGTCGACGCGATGCGACGGAGGTGGGGGATATCAGGTGGCCCCCACTTGTCAGCGAAAGAGAGAGAGGAGACAGGCTGGGCTGGCTGGGCCGGAAGGAAAGGAACACGGCCCAGTGGCGATTTCGGAGAAGAAAGAGAGGGAGGTGGGCTGGGCCAGAGGAGGAAAAGGGAAGAGTCGGCCCGAGAGAGAAGAATTAGTTTGATCTTTTCTGGAATTTGAATTTGAAGGAATTTTAAATTCAAATAAAAAACAAAGGTTGATCAAACACTCAAAATAAATCAAATAAAACACAGAAATGCACATGATGAGATTTTGATGCAGGTTTAAATTCAAATTTTTGAAAATCAACCTGGGAATTAATTCTACTTTGATTTTATTTGTTGTAAATTCCAAGGCTTCAAATTTTTAGTATATTTTTAAATGAGGGCAAACACTTGAGCACAAGTTTTATATTTCAAAAAAAATTCATATTCAACTATGTTTGATTTATTTAGTGAATTTTACTTTGAAAATTCATTTCAAGATGAGAGGTTGGACAAAATTTTAATTTGGAGTGATTTTTGGTCTCTTTTATTTTTCTTTTCTCCTTTTCTTTTTGCTCCAAAAGTAGGGGTGTTACATTCACCCTCCGAGTGAAGTCACGGGCTTCACCCCGCTGCTCACGGCAATGCTCTCTTCCTTGGAACCAACCACCGCTCCTTGAGTGAAGTCGCGGGCACGTCCCGCCGGCATCTCCGGGTACTCTTCCGAGGGTAAGGATCCGCACGTGATGCGGTCCAAAGGGCGCTCCACTAGTGATGCTTCTTTCGCACGGGAAGCTCCAAGACCGTGTACAAACTTGTAGTGGCTTCCACACTCTCCTTAACAAGCTCACCACCGACACCTAACCGGTCTAGGCCTTGCCATAGACCAAGGGTAACAAACCAAGACCGCCTCCCTATGACCACACTAGTACTAGAGGTGTATGGATGCACTCAACCCTCTCAAGCACTAAGATTTCCTCTCCAAATCTTCTCCCAAGTGCCTTCTTGCATCCTCTTGTCTTCCCTAATGTTTCCCCACTGGTAACAATGGCCAAAGGCACCCCAAAGGGTCAAGCAACCGACTATTTATAGCCTCCACCTACCAAACTAGCCGTTGCAACAAAACAACCCGGAAATCATAGTCACCGTATGATCCAAGTCAATAGTCACCGTATGATGCGGTGATTATACGGTGACCTCCTGATAGCCTGCAGTATTTCGCTCATAACTCCTTTTTTCGAATTCCGATTGGGGTGTTCTATATATTAATGGAAAGCACTTGAAATTCCCCCCAACTTTGCAATTGGGCCAATCTTTAGATTCATACATCTTCAAGCTGATATGACCACTTAATCGTTCAAATATCATTTCCATATTATTTCTCGGGACAACCTCTAGTATTTTGGTCATAACTCTCTGCTCCGGTATCCGATCAAGGCGTTCTACATACCCACGGAAAGCTTTTCAAATTATCTACAACTTTTATGTTGAAATTATCTTCAGATTCAGCAATCTTCAATCCCATATGTCATATGATCACCGTATGATACGGTGACCATGACCGCACATTACGGTGACTTTAACTTTTCAGCTGTCCGCGAACTCCGGGGTCTCTGGAAACCATACGGTGATACCACCGTATCATACGGTGATTGTCACCATATTATACAGTGAGTACATCTCTTTTCTGTCCAAAACTTGTGTCTTCATCACCGTGAATCACCGTATCATACGGTGATTAACACCGTATTATACGCTGACCGTTCAATTTGCTTTTTCTTGTTTTGGCCATATCTTTTCACTCCGAACACCGATTTCAGTGATCTTGGACTTGTTGGAAAGCTTGTGAAGATCTCTACCACATTCCACAGAGATATTGAGCTCATCACCATCGTATAAATCCTCAAACTCATGAGACAAGTCCAATTCATTCCTCATTTGTCTCGGCTTCGGTTCTTCAACAAAACTTGGTTCCTCTTCACCTCAGCTATCACCCTAGTGCTTGAGAGACTCTCTGAGCATCCACATATCTCTACCAATAGTGTGACCTAAGAGAAACGACTCGATCCCCCTTGATAGTCTGATGTTTTCTATAGACTCAAGCCTACATCTACACCAAGCCAACACTTGCTTGGTTCTAGCATGCCCTTAACCTTGATCCATCTCTTCAACCGGGACCTTCATCAAGTCCAATGATCCTCGTCGTCTTCCATCGTCGAGGCAACCAATCACCGGGATATAGATAGAATATTGATATTGCTCATCCAATTCATCCGATCATGTGACCATATGAAAACCTTTCCTTCATCCACAAATATTAGTCACAATGATCTCGTTGCCATAAAGGACAACTCGACCATAACATAATGTGCGTAAGATATGTATATAAAACTAGCACAATAACATCATCATGATATAAGGATATTAAAGCAAGCTACATGATGAATAGGTAAAGCATGCATGCCATGATGAAAGATATGTAAACAAGATCACATGACATGACATGGCAACATGATGACAAGATAGAGTATACATAAACACAAGCATGTCATCATCACAAGAGACAAGACCATCATGGCATATGATATAAGACAATACTAACATGATGATCAATAGTATGTCAAGGTATAAGATACATGGAAGAGCACTTGACATACTTACCTTGCTTCTTACCTCATATGTGTAGTAGTCACCTCGTAGAGTAGTCCTCAAGTATACTTCTCCTCTATACCATCTTCCTTGCAACCTTTGAGGTGTTGGAACTCCAATAGTGTATCACTACATCCATGAGACTAACCATCTTGCACACTAGCAAACCTTGTTAGTCTCATTGACCATGTTGACATCAATTACCAAAACCTATGAATCATGCTCTAGGTTCATTGATCTTACACATTCAGATCAATAGATAGATCAAAATGAGCATACCAAGAAATGGGATAATAGAAAAAACAATCAGAGAATCACACACAGAAAGACATACAATGGTATGACTGTGCTATCCGAATGGCCAGGAAACAAATCTTGCTGCGACGAATCGATCAAAGCCTGAAAGGATGACTATTTTGGACATGGGTGATGCTGGATGTTTCGAGTATTTATAGCCAATAATTCATTACCCACGCTTTGTTTGTTGGCCTCATGAGATTCTGTTGACTCTTAGTGGGCAAGGCCTAAATTATATTGCTGGTAGTGGTAGGAGAGTTGATTGCACAACCTCTCTCAGTCTCTCTAATCAGTTACTGAAAACTGAAAAGTTGTGAGGCACTACGTAAAGAAGGAGCCTTGAATGCATGCGATGGAGTACTGAACATGCTTGACGTTGCTCAGTAAGTTAATCAGAGGGTGGTCGGGTAATTACTGAAGCACTAATGGTGTGCGCGAGAGCAGGTGGGGCCTCTTGGCTGGAAGCAATCTGAAATAGATGGATACAGGATGCGTGTTGCAAATTGTGATCCGAGGCTGAAGTTTTTATGATGATGTGGGCTCACGAGAAGCCAGCTTTATAGCAATAATGCTACTTAGTGGGTTGCGTCTATATAGTATATATAGATGCCAGCGTATATTGTCTGAATATCTGATATTCTTGCCAATAGTCTGTTGGGTCCTTGTGCCAGATTTTCAAGCTTCCTGGTATATGCTAGCCATGATAAGTAGTGCAGTAGTGCACTGGTGCTTTTCTTTGTGTTTGAGCCGCAAGAATACTGAATATATATGTGCGCTGCATGCTCCTGTGTCACGGCAAAGAGAGCAAAGAACTACTCCTTTGATGTTTATCTACTTATGCATCAGATTGTGATACTTGACTTAAAAGAGCTGATTACATTTTTATAATTTACTCGTAGACCTGGATCCCAAGGTGTGATAAACAGGCATCATCAAGTCGAATGGCATTTGATGGATTGACGTGCCTACTGAGCAAAAAAAAGGGCAGTCTATGATGTAAGTTGACTTGGATTGGTGATTAGATATATGGCTAGGTTATTAATCTCAAGGTTAAGAAATTTGGTTGTTAAATAGTCGAATTTTCTTGTTCATAAACTGTGTTACTTCATTTGCGAGTATATTTTTTTCATAAATTGTGGTACTGTCATCATGAGGAAAAAAAATTACTTCTTGTTGGAGTCCCGTGAATCTCTCTCTACTAGAAACCTTGCCTGCTAAACACGTTTTTTACGCATGAGAATGATTCCGTGGAGTGGAGGGGATTAAACATCCCCTAGGTTTGAGTGAGAGGAGCGTATCCATTTGATCCTAGACAAGTAGACAGGAACCAAAGTGTGTTGGGAATCAAAACTGACCTGCCGTACGAGGCCGAACTTTGGATCAGGGAGAAAACAACCTCCGTGCGGGGGGCTAAGCGTAAAATTGAACAAATAGGAAGGGAACCCGGCCTGCCAAGGCACGGTCTATCAAGATCGGAGCCCAGTGGTCTAATGTTTGCACCTTTGCACAGAAATACTCTTTTGCATTAAGAATTTCCTCAAAGATTGATCATACATGACCCTTTATTTGTACATAAGGTGGAGTTTATTACATAGCAAAACTCTATCCGTGTACGGTGGAGCTGCAACTGGGGCACTTAGCTAAGCACCCGTCCATATTGTTAAAACAAGGCGTGCTCGGCGGAAATATCTCGCAACAGTAGCAGTCAATCCAACCAAGACCGACAATATCACATTTTCTTTTGGCGCAAAAATGGAGTTTGCAGTCCTTCCTCTTCTCTAATGCATTGGACTCATCAGCCATTGCATCAGCAGCAGTGTTCCTAAGACTAAATAGGTAGCTCCTAGTACTTCCGGCCACGGATTGCTGAAGACGACCTAGTACAAAATTTAATATATTAATGCTTGTCAGCAAATAAAACACAAGTATGTATGTGTTTGTGTGCGCTCGCACAAAAAAAATGGTGGCGTACACTCACCCTGTGTAGCCGATGCGAAAATCATGACAAACAAGCATGATATGGCTATTGTGTACACTAGGCCGTTGGAGCCAATGCTCCTCATATTGGATCACTACAGTGGTTGTAAAGCGAAGGAGGCAACCTGTAAAGCAATTCAAAGACGACCTCACACAATTGCCTTTACATTTCATGGGTTTATATACACCACGAGTCAGGGTCAACTACGTCTTGCAGTTGTTGCTTTTACATTTATTTCTGATTTTGTTGCAATATATTTTTAGGAGACGCCTAATATTCTTAGTATACTCTAATTAAGAGAGACGTTTCACCTGTAGCCAATGCCAAATTCCACCTCATATAATTATTAAGAGACGTTTCACCTTTGGCCAATGCCAAATTCCACCTCATATAATTAAGTGAGACGTTTCACCTTTGGCCAATGCTAAAAAACAGTTAACCCATCAATCCAAACCTCCAAATGTGGAACAAAATAATTTTTTGATAATTTTCTCTTTCCAATTGATTTAAGAATTCTTACCCGACTGAGAACCCTTCCTAGAGGGGTAGAATCGAAAAAAGACATAGGTGCACGGAATAATGAGGTAAGTAACTGGGAGAAAAAGGATCTTGACGTCTGCATCCCGAGAACAACTGATAGCGATCTAAATAGCAAGAAGAACATTGTTCCGACTCCTATAGCGATGTACACAGAAATCAATTTCAGTGTACTAACATCAGAATTCTGGACATTGGCAGCCATCCACGAATTCTGTGATATTTGCCCAGATATGAAAACTATGTGGCACATAACACACAAAGAAGAGTATAAGAAGCCTTTGTTCTGGCACAGGTACAGGATATAAGGCTTGAGACCTGTGTCCCCCATTTCTCTTTCCTCTGTCTCGATCAGTTGATCAGCTGGTGATGGCTTCGCAGACTCTATATATCTGCTTCCTTGAACATCACTTGTATCCTTGATCGATATTTCCTTTGCTATGCGAGGGTCCACCTTGTTAAGATCCGAAACACCAATGGTATCTTTATGGGCATTTACAAGGTTTTGAAATTCTTGACAATATGTAAGTAGGTCCTGATAAGGTGCAGATCGAATAATCTCGCCATCTGACATTAACTGTCAAACATAACACTAGTTTAGGTGATATCATGTAATACCCTACTTTTCAGAGTCAAAAGAAAAAGAAAAGAAGAAAAATAAATAAATAATTAAGTTCAAAAGGGACAAATTTCACTCCAAATTTGAACCTTTTCTAAACTCTTACCTTCCATGAATTTTCCAAAATAAAATTCCACTAAATAATTGAACCTAGTTTGAATTTGGAATTTTTGGAATATAAAATATGTGCTCAAGTGCTTGTGTTCATTTAAAGTTCACTAAAAATTTGAACCGTTTTGAATTTACAACAAATTAAATAAGCTTGTATCAAGTTTAGCAAAAACACTTGTATTTTCAAAATTTTGAATTTGAACTTGCATGAAACTTCACCATATGCATTTCAGTGTTTTACTAGATTTATTTTGAGTGTTTGATCAACCCTTGTTTTTGTTTGAATTTGAAATCCTTTCAAATTTAAATTCCAGAAATGTTCAAAGCATTTTCCTTTCACTTCCTCCCTGGGCCGAAATCTCCTTTCCCTCCTTCTGGCCCAGCCGCTACTTCTCCCCCGCGCGTGGGCCACTTCTTTCCCCGGCCCAGCGTCTCGGCCCAGCCAGCCCGCGCCCTCCTCTCCTCCCCTGAGCCACCGACAAGCGGGACCCGGCCGTCAGGCCTCTTCTCCAACGCGGCGCGCCGCCGCCCCGGGGGCCTCGGCCCCGACCCGCCTCCGCCGGAGCCGCCGACCGGTCGCCGCCACCGCCTCTCTGTAGCACCGCCTTACTGCTCCACCGCTTTCATCGCCTATTTAACGCGCCGCGCCCCTCTCCTTCCTCTACCCGAGCTCATTCTCTCCCTCCTCTCTCTCTCCCCTCCGACTACGTCCTCCGGCGCCGCTCCCAACCGCCGCAGAAGCTTGCCCTCTCTCTCTCTCTTTCCTCCTTATCGCGCTGCCCCGAACCGAGCTCCTCCTCGGCACATGCTTCTCGCCCATAGCCGAGCTCCGAAGCTGCGCCTCGGCAAGCTAGGGTTACGACCACCACGTCCATCGCCGGCGCTATTTCCCCGTCCTCCCCCTTCCAAGCCGCGAGCATCGAACGAAGCCCCAAACACTTGCGCACCTCGCCCGCCCGCAAAAACTCGACGGGGAGCACCGGAGCAGGGTCTCCGTCGAGCACCGCCGTCGCATTCCGCCCCTTCCCGTCGCGTGCCACTCCAGAGCGCCCCTGGGTGCAAATACTACCTCGTGGTGAGATCGCCGTTCTCTCCTCTCCCTCCCGGTACCTTCCTCTCCTCATTTGGCACACAGGAACGCCGGGGAGCCAACTCCGGCGACCCCCGGCCATGGCGCCGCCGCCCCTGTCCTCTCCGGCCGCCTGTCACCTCACCGGAGCGCCCTCTACTGTCCGATGGCCAGCCAATGGCCCGGATTAGGACCCAGATACCCCGTCGCCCTTTTTAAATCTCAGCCCCTCGTTCTGGATCCAACGACCCAGAAGCCCCCCAGCCCACCAAACACGTAGACCACCCCGTGGTCCCGGTCCATGGACCCGATGGACCCAGTCCACCGGGTTTTCGATTTATTTTAAATCAATAATTCTCTTTATTGCGTCAGCACCACGCAATAAATAATTTATCCAATACAAAAATAATTCCCAAAATTCTGAAAATCCCCGGACCCTGTACATTTTGCAGATAAGACCCTGACCTTTTCAATAATCATGTTTAAGCTCTGACTTTTTACAGAAAAGTACCTAAACTTTTCTGTAATTATGTTTTAGCCCCTGTCTTTTTACACCAAGGTCCCTAACTTTTAATAATTACAGATAGGTCCCTGGACATATTCTGTAATTATACTTAAGCCCTCAAAAACCTTTTTATAATTACAAATTAGCTCTCCAATCTTTAAATGTCCATATCTTTTTAATCCGAACTCCGTATCGGGTGATTCTCGCGCCCACGGGTTCGTGGAATCACGAAGTACCTCATGGTACTGTTCTTGAAGCTCCATACCAAGTCTATAAATCATCAACACCCAAAACACCCCTCACTTATTATATCAATTCCGAGCAGATCATGCGATGATTGATCTCGAATGTCTCGAGTACTTGTTCACCCTAACCTAACCGACCCACATGATACTATTCTGCCTAGTATCCTTCTTATCACAACACACAGCCCGCTTCATCTTGGTATTACCTGTTCACTCATCTGTTCGCTAGCATTAAAACTTGCGAACTTCCGTGTCTATTCACTTCTAACCTAGAACCCTCTTTTTATCACAAACTCAATCTCGAACCTACCCTAAGCCAATCACCGCTCGCTCAACCTAACCAAATTCTCTTGCCCGCTCTATTTGATTCTTTATTCTACTCTGGTAATTGATCTTTTATTTGAATCTTATTGGATTAATCTGATATTTTATTTGCCAGTTGTCCTTATGGATTTTGGTATTTTATCTGCAGTCATGCATTCATATCGCGCATAATCACGTACACACGCTGCATACACCCTCACCTGCATTCATGCATGTTCATTTATAGGAATAATATAGAAGCTTACATATTAGATATGCACGCAATCACCATCAATGAAGCACATGCATCTCATCACCTTCACCCTAAGGTGTTCACCCAACAAAGACCATATGCATAACCACACGCTCATGTTCCTATATTAGAGAAAATAGATAACTAATAACTTGTCTAGGTGAATATGGCCCTTACAAGGCCAGGTGTATCACCTATGACACATAGCCTGCCCTGCATTGAATGTGCTGCATCATACATGGTTCATGTCTCTCGTTCTTCACCAAAGTTTCTTTTGGATCTTATTTGGCTTTCTTCGATCGTTATTTCTTTTGTTCTTTTATTTCTTTTGCGGTAGTTTATACGTACTGTTTTATGCGCTAGTTTACACGAGAATCGAGGAAGAGCCAGAAGGATTCGAAGAGCTGCTGAGGACTTCAAGCTCGAGGACCAACCCAGAGATACAAGAGTCTCGAGTCAAAGTTTAAAGTTTAGGAAAGCGATTTCCAGGCAAGCCCTAACTCCCCTTGATCATGTTGATCCTATGATTGCAAATAATCCTACATAGAGCTTGTTTTCAAATGAAACATGCATGGTATTTAAAATGGATTTAAATGCTTAGAATGACCTAAGTACTTGCTGTTGCCATGCCTTGACTTTGGTTTACCCTAATCTCCTTGTAAAACCTAGGAACCACCATCATTAAATCTTAATGATGTGTTGGATTAATATGCTGCTTAGGATTTATTCACACCGTGTACTTAATAATACTGATACACATGCTTTTTGTGTAAAAATGTGTGCGTGAGCTTGGTGATGAGTGTGTAAAGTGAAAAATAGGTGGGAATAGTAAGTGCAACCCATAGTGGGGGTATGTTTTTAGACGGGAGCAAGCGAGGTAGTCCTCAGTGGGGAGGCTATCTCTGGGACGCTATTCCTCGCAGGAGGGTAGCTATTGAAGATGCTTGCTTCGGTCGTATAAGGACCGGTTCATGTGCCGCCTTGCCTAGCACCCTCGTGCAACCACAAGCCCCTGTATGGGCAGGGTTTGGAACCACACCCTACTAGTGATCGCCCGGTACCACCAGGAGGCAGGGAGTTGCAATCGGAAGCCAGGAGTATCCACTAGTGAATGTTATTAGCCTTATTATGGTTATGTGAAGCCCCTCGTCATGGATTTTCCGAGGTGGTACCGTGGTGACACTGGGCAGGTACGGGACCATTAGTATCCAGTACGAACCATGGCAGTGGGGAAGACTGGGTACCTTGTGGGTAAAGTGTACAACCTCTGCAGAGTGTATAATCTATCCGGATAGCCGTGTTCCACGGTATTGGACAACGCGAAAGCTATGGCCACACAATGATTAGATTTTCTGTGTGAGTTATCCTTGGCGTGTGTGTTTTTGGAATAACGCCGGTTTGGAGCCGTGTGCTGGTTGTCTGCCAGCGTTAAAATTTGGGAACTGGCGGGATGGATTGCATCTCCCCCAGGGTCAACCAACCCCACTATATCTAATTACTATACCTGACTTAGTTTGCGAACTGGTTTTGTTTTCAAAATCAACCCTGGCATAAAATTAGCTTTCCGCCGATATGATAAACCCTCAGCCTCATCCTTGTTCACATCCTTGCATATAATTACCCCTTGTGTTAGGGTTTGCTGAGTACTTTATGTACTCACGCGTTTGCGTTTATTGTTTTTAGTGAGAGAAGTCTTCGTAGGAGACGGCGACGTCTGGTTTTCGTTCTGCCTCTCAAGTCTGCTTGTGGCTTGGGCCGAGTTTTCCGCTGTTTGTCTGCTCAGCCATTAGTCGGTCGGAAGGACTTGGATACTTATGAATCCTCGTCGTACCGCCACTAAAGGCTCTATATCAAGTACTATACTATTTACCTAATCGAAGTATGCTTTTGATTACCATATCTGTGTTCTTGTGCGTATCAGCTACTGATCCAGGGACTGATACACGATGCACAACATGCTCCAGAAATTGGGGTATGACATATCAACAAAGAAATATAAGTAGTCATTAAAGTAAATATAACTCATGGGAGGCGGAGAGCTATTACATTTCTATTTTCTGTAGCTATTTGATTTAAAAGAATCTTTCAACTAGAGATAGAAGGTTGAACCACTGAATCAGATTAGGTACGGAAACATGCTTCATACAAAATGCAACTGTGCAAAAAGAGAGGGGGTGGGAGATGGTAGGATCACGTGTGAGAACAAACCAGAATGGAATCAAATACAGGTAGGAAATCGACTTGATGTGTCACCAAGAGAACAGCCTTGTCTGATAGAGCCCCCATGACATATTCCTGTAAAACATGTACAAATTTAAAAACAGTTCAAAATCAAATGTCAACATCAGAGTTTACAACTGTTGTGTTGCACTTACATTAAAGAGACTTGTTGCCGTATGAGCATCAACAGCACTGAATGGGTCATCAAGAAGATAAATGTCTGCATTTTGGTACAACGCACGAGCAAGCTGAACACGCTGTTTCTGCCCGCCGCTAAGATTTACACCTCTCTCCCCAATTTGAGTACGGTCTCCATATGGCAACATTTCAAGGTCCTTGACTAAAGAGCATCTTTCGAGTGTTTCTTGGTATCTTTGCTTGTTCAAAGAAGACCCAAAAAGAATATTGTCTTGCACAGTCCCAGTTTGTATCCATGCATTCTGAGAAACATACGATAATTTCCCATTAACTTGGATCTGAACGATATAACTATGATCAGTCAATAAAGTTACCAGGAGAAAGGAACATGCTTAATGATGGCAGTATTACAAAACAAAATAATTGTAACATGTCTGTGGAAAATTAGCAGATGTTGACGCTCACATGCTTTTTTTTTCAATTTTGAGAAGAAATTCGCCAACTAAGGTTCTGAAGAGCACATAGCATCGTTGGCAAATATGCAGTTAAGTTTATAAGATTACAAAATTTGCAATCTGATAAGAAGGAAACTTAATGAAAGTACCATTTTTTTGGAAACAATGTACATCATGAATTGGCAACTCTAGAAGTATCAAGGTAATAGAAAAGCATTACCGTTCCTTCAGTCTTGGGGACTTCTCCAAGACCTGCAGCCAAAAGTGTAGACTTTCCAGTTCCTACCTCGCCACAAATTGCAACCTTCTCTCCAGCTTTGACTACCAAATTTATATTCTTTAGATTTGGTTTTGATGAGCTCTCATCCCATGAGAAACTGCAGGATTTTATCACTATCGGATACTCAGTGCCCACACGGTATTTCTTCCTAACTTGTCCATTCAGCTCAGGCGCATCAAGAAACTTCGTTATCCTTGTGAAAGCAACTTTAGCTTGTATCACAACTCCAATTACATCTGGTATCTGCCTAATTGGATCTTGGACAAGGCGCAGAGTTGCCACAAAGGTAAAGACGTTGCTAGCATCAAGAGGGATTTTCAGAAGATAGGCATGCCAAGAAGGTTGCTGCCGAAACCAAAACAGGTGATGACCAGAACAGGAAACTATTGTATGCTCTCCTAAGCTGGAATGCTGCCAGCCATTTGTATTCAATCTCCCTCAACCCCTCGATGACCTTCTTGAAATGAGTTTCCCATGCATAAAGTTTCAGGACCTTCATATGAATTAAGGATTCGGACATGGCCTTCAGTCTCCCATCTTGCGCTTCCATTAGTTTACTCTGATATTTATGTTGCAGTTTGGCCAATGGAGCATTGCAAATTACAGTTATTATGATAACAACAAGCGATGCAATCATGGCAAGACCAACCGCATTATACAGAATCACCAGAGCAATGCAAAGTTGGACACTTGTTGTCCAAGTTTGATGGAACCAGTATGGAAATTCCCCAATCCGGTAGGCGTCAACAGTGACATAATTCATGATTTCGCCAGAAGAATGCTTCATTTTAGCCGAGTTGGACAGCTTCTGTTGTTTCTTATAGATAGCAGCTGACAGGAATGACCTCACCTGGAGTCCTAGCTTCCGAGTACGGAAATACCACTGCCTCTGTGACAAAGATTCACAACATTTGCAAAGGAATAATGTCGCAGCCAACACAAAGCCTTCATATTTGAAGGACCCTTTCCCAAGCGAAACATTGATGAACGCCTTGAGAAGTATTGGTCCTGCAGATACCGTGAGCACTTTCAGCAACGCAAAGAAGCCAGAGACCAAGATCCCACTTTTGTGGCAAGAAACGATAGTCCAGAATACTGATGGAGTGCCATGTGGCTGCAGCTGCTTCTTGCTGTTCATCTTCTCCAAGAACATCAAGTACTGGTTATATGCTCGATCCGTGGCAGCTAAAAGCGGCATGTCCTTCTCCTCAAGGGGCTTCTCATAGCCTATCTTCATCAAAGGGTTCAGCCACCAAAACGACATCACGCTGAAAAACCCAGCTTTAGCATAAGGGGTTACATGGCCCAAAGATTCAGCAGTATCATCAACGGTATCAGTGAGGGGCATATACAAAGCACTTTGAATTCGTTCGTCTTCCCTGATTTTCCAAAATCCGTAAACAAGGAGTAGTAGTGCACCTGGTAGAGACAGAACATCTAAAGAAATTTTCAAGGTGATCGCCTTATCTGACATCATGTGAACCAATGCAGAGAAGAAAATGAGTGCTGCATATATGGTCAGCAACAGTGACAAAAACCGGAGAAATGTAACTCCAAGAAGCCGAGCTCTGATGCTGAAAGCAAGACTGACAAGTACCAGACTGAATCCCTGAGACAAGGTCACCAACAACCAATGTGGTGGGTAAACAGAAGCATCCTGGTTAAAGTTAATACCCAGCATCCACAATCCAAGGCCAAGGTAAAAAAGACCCAACAAACCATTGAACACTACACCAGCCAAATGTAATGGTGAGCTGAGTCTGAGAAGCGGCTGCGCAGATGTTCTGCTCTTTGGAATTCTGACCAGCAAGAGGATCACAAGCACGATGACGAGCAGCACGGCGATGCCAGTCACCAGCAGATGGTTCAGGCAAGTGGAAGAGTCGAACCATTCCTTCAATGCGCATGAAGCAGCATCTTTCTCGGAGCAAATTGGGCTCCCACATATGCCCATTATCCAAGAACCTGAAACATCATGACAACGAATCGGTCGTCTTGCAATTCTTAGAAAATTCACCGTGAAAAGTTACGATCATGTTGTAACTATGTGGATGAGAAGATGTCTAACCTTTGAGCGAACCCATCTGTTGAATCTCTCAGTAGCACCGTCGCATGGGTGAAGTCGTGAAGAACAGATTACAGCCCTGCAGCAGTCATGGATAGGAACTTGATCAGGGAAACAACAGATTTGAGAGAGAGAGAGAGAAAAAGGTAATAGATTCATGGAAAAGTTTAGGTAATCGCAGAAACATCAAGGCAGATGAGTGGCACAAAATTTCCTCAAAAAAAGATATGTGGCACAAAGTCGCAGGAGGACATATCAAGGAACTAACTGCACAACCGCAGGGTTCTGCTTGATTAAATAGAGTAACAAGTTTGAATAAACAAGTTTGAATAAACAAATGTGTTCAGCAGTGATCATCCCCTCCCCGCCTCGGCCTCACCATGAAAACAGAAGGGTCAGAAAAAGGAGCAGCAGAAGGTAGTAGAATCCTGATACGATTAATGTTCCCCAGAAACAAATCGAGCAACTTCAATTCGACAACAAAACCCGGCAACCTTTAACGGGCAACAATAATCAGGAGCCTTATAAACCGGAACAACAAGGCAGTCAAAATACAATAACTCGTCCCCATCTACTACTACACTGCACCCAATGAATTTACCCAGAAACCCGGAAAGAAATCAAGGGCAATGCGCGAGGAAACCGATGCTGAAGAGAGCAAAACAGAGGAAGTCAACAAGAACAACAGATGAAGCAACCGGCCGGTTACTTGTGTTCCTTCGCTTTCCCAACGACTTTCATCGGAAAACAAATTACTGTAACTAGTTTCTGGACCAAGCTAGCGCGACTCACGAGGATCGCTGACTTCTCTTCCTCCTTGGAGCACTGGCCCTCCCTCGTCCGCCAGTGAGCTCGTCCTCGGAACTCGAGAGAGCGCTCACTGGACTGCTAGCCTAGCCTGCCAGTACGCTCCTATACGGGGAGGAGTTGCGTTTGGCCGATCGTGTGGTGGTTTGGTTTCGTGGAGGAGGAAACGAGACGCGCAACCGGAACCAACTTGCGATCGATCGATGAGCGCGGCGCCTCCGTCACTGCTCACGTACGTCGTCGCGCGGTCGTCGTCGCCGTGCCGTGCCCCGCACCGCTTCTCTTCTCCTCTTGTTTTGCCCTCGTCCGCGAGCGTCTCCTCACCGCCGCGCGGATCCAAAGATATCCCGATCGAGTCCGACCGCCAATTGGTGAGGTGGTTTGTGTTTTGTTTCGGCCGTAGCGGCGGTCGGGCTCGGGGGTTTGGGTGGACTCTGGCTGCGCTTTTCGTGGCGCACCTGGCTTTGTCCTGGCGCGGCTTCTCGGCGCTCGGCAACAAGGCGACCGCCCGATCATGTGGCATGGCCTGGTGCGGTCGTGCGGGCGAACGGCTCTCGTTGCAGCTTTAGAATCGATCACGGCATACTAACTTGCTAACGCCAAATCATGGCATGACCTGCTCGCGGGCGGAATCTGCTCGATGCAACATGGGCTGCAGCCATGCAGATCACGTCTCGGTTGTTGTCTCTTCTTGTGTGGCACCACCGCCTTTTTCGGATTCGGTTCGATCGGAGGCCATCCTTTCCTTCGTCCCCTCCCTTCGTAACCTGATTAATGAACAATATCATATATATTTCTACGGTTAGGAGTAGTAGGTGCGAATTTATGAACCAAACTTTATGAACATGTTGCACAAAATTTCTGAAGCACGGATGACTGAGTACACTGCTCCATGGAGTATATGTTCATGCACTATGCTGACTGCCACACAAAATAATAATAATAATTGCGTGAACGAAGGCCCTCCCGAATTGAACCAGGCAGCTACCTGACGCCCAAGCAGTCCTTTTCCACGAGGTGGCAGTAAGAGACTTCTCCACTCATCTGAGAAACATGTAGCTCAGATGTACTGCTACAGTTCTGTGAGGATCTACACTATCATTCCAAAGTACTGCTACACGTATATTGTAAGTGCATCCCAGCCACATGTTTCTTTACGGTGCACCATACTACCTTAAGGAAGGAAGTGGTATAAGTTAAATCTGACCATCCATTCTTATAGGTATTATTGTAATTGTCTTGATAATGAACCTTATTACCAAAACGCCACCGCGTGGTATAATCTTGAGCGACATCCAATCGTTACGGGAAAAAAAATAGAATGGATCGAGGCAGGGTCGTCGTTGCCGGAGGACGCGCACGGCCACAACATCAACAAGCGACGAGGTCTCCTGTGCTTTTTCCCCAAGTTCGTCGCACATAATTTTGCAGCAGTGCCGATCCATTTGCAACGAGCGGTCGCCGTCATCAACGCCGATACGTTTCGATGCCACCAACGCCGATCCGTTTGCAGCAATGTTGATCGATTTCGTCGCCGCCACCAATGACCAGCAGTACCAAGGAGCGGCAGTTCTGATTTCCATTCCTCTGCCGACCTCGTTTCCAGCCGCTAATGATGGCGGCGTACGCGGGCCTATCGTAGTTGCTCGTCCGACCCGAAAGCATCCTCGTACAGGCATCCCCTTCAATTCGAGTCTGAATAGCTTGATGTAACCTAGGTTAACTAGTTTAATTACGTAGGTTTGCATAAGAATTGGTGTGAACATTGCTTCCTTCATGCACTGGTGTGGTTAGTTCATGTTTAAAGATAAAACTATTTTACTGAATGACCTTGGTCCGCATCCAGATCAAGGAATTCAGTGAATATCGGACAATGATGTTATCAAACACAGTCATACGGATTCGATGGTTTCCTTTGATTCAAAGATTTGCAAAGAATCTTTTTGCCGATGGATTCTGTAAAGGACTTGACGCCGAACAAAGTCCGGATAACACGTCATGACAGATTGTATCAAAGACGTCACGCAGAATCGACTGTGTGCATATCCTTCCCTCTCTGCCGCCTCTCTCCTGATCTCCGTTGATCTCGACAGGCAGGCAGCCGCAATATAGGAAGAGCACTTGATTCACCGCTGAGTTGCATGGAGCAGAGAGGATGGGCACCGCTATGCCGCCACCGCCCGCCACAGCTGCCAGGCTTGGGGAGATGGCGGCGGCCTCTCGTTAGGGTTCGGTTGTTGGGGAATGATGAACGAGACGGGGAACGAACTGAATCAATTCAGCAAGCGACGAGTAGCTAGTATTTCATTCTGATAGATCGATAAAATCACTCGCCAGCCATTTTTTTTTCCATTGTTACCCCTTGCCTTTCCATACCACTTTAAAATATCACCATATCACCATGGGAGTTTTAAGTAGTATATAAAGTGCATCTAAATGGTTGGATTCAAAATAATAGACGGTCCACGTTGATTTTGGTGCACCGTAAATGTTTTCAAGAAAATCCACTTTAACTCTACGGATGTTGTTATCTAAGCCATATATCTAGTGTTCCTCCAATGCGGGGCTCAGATAGCATTCTCAAAGTAAAATGTCTTCAGAATTGATTTAGCCGACGAACCGACCCAGATAAATGCATTGATCTCACCGGCCGTGCGTATCTGTTTAGTCTAGCCATCAGCCATGCATGCCCCCTGTCCTTCCCGGTCGACAGTGTGGTGCTGGTGCACACAGAGACAGATAGCGACCCGAAACGAGAACTGTACCCAGCTTCAATGCGCCAGGGACAGGAACCGATCAACTCGACGACTGTCGCTTTCGCCTGCGCATTGGATCTGTCCGTCCGTTTTCATGCCGTCCGCATCGACGACGGGCGGGCAACCGTGACCAACACGAACCGCGCGCGACGTGAAAATGGCCGGGCGGCACGTCGGCTGGCTCGCGCGGTAGCTGCGTACCTGCGCGTGGGGAGACTGATGAAGCAAGTGTTACGGCGACTCGATACTAGCACGCGCGGGTGGGTGGGCAACGGCCGGTCGGTCGCCGGCGCTCGCGTCGCGGTCGCGTGACCAGAGAGGATGGCGCGCGCACGAGTTCCACGCGGCGGCAGCAACTTCGGTCGTCGCACTGTGAGCTCATTACCACTGCCTTCACCTGGCGACGTACGCCGTCGATGAATGGGACAGCCTCAGGCTCAGCGAACGCAGACGTTCAGCGTATGAGTATTTTGTGGAGAGCTACTGTAGCCAACTACCCCCAACGTTTTCATTTTTGTTCTGGCCATGCGACAACGGTGGGACAAAAAACAAATGATCATCCCTGGCCCGTCGTCGACGCGCGTTCCCGTCCTTCCCCACGAGGCAGTGCCGAACAGGCCTTGGTGCCGAATCCCTCCGCTCCGTCCATCGTACTCCTGCCGCAGTGTCCCAATCGCGGCCAGTGTCACAGTGATACGATGAGACAGAGACAGCAAACCAGGGGGCTCCCGTTTACGCGCGTCTCGGCAATCACTTTCGCTAGCAATGCGTGCACCGGGCCCATCTGTTACCAACAATGAGGGCAGACAGCTGCGATCGCGTCGGCGGCCCGTCGGCAAGTGACGCGACGGCTAGCTCTTGAATCTCCAGACATGCATGGACGTGCGTGATGAACAAACCGCATAGCACGATAGCTGGACGCTCTCGACGATTGACCGTCACGAGTTGCTTGGCTCTCGACAATCGAGTAATAGATTCTTTTAGATAATGGGGGAAAAAGCGGGATGAGTAATAGATGGGCGGATCGACTGAAGGTGTGGCCCACGAGTACGATATACCCTGATCATGTGTGTTAAATTCCAAAAAACTAGCAAGGTGGCCCGCGCTGATAGCGCGGCTAGCCAGAACTCATTTTTTCTTCACTTTGTCGAAGAATTAATCATCGTTTGAAAGTGCAACTTGTTTTATTCAGTTTAAGTTTCTTAATATTTTGATTAGTTGTTCAGTATTTCCGGACCCTTAGCTTGGCTTGTGCATGCTTTCCTGTATTTTCTTCGAATAATTTAGATAGTATTACAATAATTTTGTTAGAATTTTGAGATAGAAGGTCTAGTTATCCATAGAAAAAAATGAATTATTTTGCATCTATATATGGGTCATGGAGGCTATAATGGAACATATGAGCCCATCTATAATAATTTCTAATTTCCTGCATTATTTTTTTGGTACATATAGTTCAACCAGAAAGTACTTTTATACGAATGCAAAAATTCATTTAAACTATAGCAATAACAAATAAATTCAAAAAAAACCTAAAACTCTTACGCCACCACTTATATGCAATCTACTACATGAAAAAATAAATAATGGTATATACTATTTTTTTCTACAAATTACTTCATAAAGTTGCCTTAATTAGTTTACAATAATAAAAAATTAGAAAAGTCCCCATTAGTAGGCTGGCTGGGTCACAAAAAACTATAATCTAGTCGGATCGAAGCCTGGTTAGTCCACTCTGTTCTCTCTCTCTTGACCGTCAGATCAAAGCTGGCGGCTCTCCCTCTTCTCGCGAAAAAAAAGATGCCCGAAACATTAACCTAACAGATCCCAACTGCGGCCGGTCACGCCATTCTCTCTCTCTCTCTCTCTCTCTCTCTCTCTCTCTCTCTCTCTCTCTCTCTCTCTCTCTCTCTCTCTCTCTCTCTGCGGACCCTACCCACATCCACATTGCGGGTCCCCTGCTCGGTGGTGGCATGGCAGGCGGTAGGCGTGGAGCATGGCTTGGGGTCGCGACAGCCTGGCAAGGCATGGGTTGCCGCTGTGAGGCCAGGGTCGCACAAGATTCTAGCAGGTGGCGGTGGTGGGTGCTCGGCTACCACTGCCTCCCTCTTTCTCCTACTTCTGCTGGTGGCGCCGAATTAGGCCTTGGGCGTACGTCTTTGGGGCAAGCAGATTTGGCTCCGCAATCATGCAGCGCAGGCGCTTTGCAATGGTGACGGTGACTACCTGGTGATGGCTTGTCGGCGATAACGGATCGGTGACATGGTGTTGACTCTACGATGGCAACGGGAAAGGGCGTAGGATATCAGGCGGAGGCACGGCGATGGGGCCCCTGTGGGGCCACTATCATATCATATATGCCTTCTGCTTGCTTTGTTCATCGCGAAAGGTTGTATACCTGCCTTGTCGCTGATGTTTGTGTGCGTGCATAACTGCATGATGGATAGCAGACTGATTTTTGGGAGAAAATGATCACCATAGCCATCTACGTCGTCCACTGTTGCTTCACCAGTTTTCCTGTCTGCACCATCCTTGCTGGAGCCTCACCCGGCTCTTCTTTCACCATTACCAAGGGCTAGTTTGGTTGCTGCCCTGAGAGACATTTGCATGGCCAGGAGGACGCCGGAGACTTGCCTGAGAAGTGAGAAGCGGGAGGCTGTGTTTGGTTGGTGACCTGAGTTGGTGCCTAAGTCAGGCATGCGAGCTCAGGCTCATGCGTCCAAATTCGGACACCTGATGCTGCTCGTATTGCAAGCTCCGTGCCTGATGCAACCGCTCGACACTGGGCGAGGTTAGTCGTGACGGCAGTGCGGGAGGTGGAGCTCCATCCACTCGACACCGCCCGACGCCGCCACGGCGAGCCACGACGCGAGGTGATCGGCCGTGGAGGCGGCGAAAGCCTAGTCGAAGAGACCCTGGAAAGGCGGAGAGGGCGGCTCGGCGAGCCCGCGGTAGTGGCGGCGACCGCGAACGCCGCAGCCTGCGAAGTCGACATCGAGCGCGGGCGCGGCGACCACGCTGCGTTGGACCGCCTGAGGTTCATCGGGGGCATCATCCTTTCGAAATCCCAAATTTTGTTTTCCCCAATTTCCATACCCTACTTGTAATTTTCCAAAATCAATGACATAAACCATCGTATGAAGCCAAATTGATGGCTTAATCACCTTGTACACCTCCCAGCGATTCTGTTTTGCTAGCACATGACACACTTCTGGCCAAAAAACGTCGCCGGCGTGTTGCTGTGAGCAGGCGGAATGCAAGCGTAAGAAGGAAGATGCGATCCAGCAAAAACGGAATAGGACCTCTGTCTATTTACGTAGCTACGACATCAAAGCAACATTGTTTCCGTGTTCTAAAGATAAGAACGTTGGAACTTGGAAACGTTGGATTCTATTCCAACACCCTAACGGACTCTTTTATTTCCATCTAATAATTAATCTTGACGTTGGACGCTTCCTTTCATTGTTATACATGAATATTTTTTCCTTGAAACATTGGATTCTATTTCTACACCCTGACGGACTCTTTTATTTCCATCTAATAATCTTGTTTTGATTTTGACCGTTCAATCTTCATAAAATCCGACGGTTCACATCTTTGTTTTTCTCTGATTAACGTGGTAATTTCGTGGCCTTGAGAGCGAACGTGGTGGCTCCTTTTTCTCTTCAAATACTAAGATAATAGATAGATTTTTCTCTGATTAACGTGGTAATTTCGTGGCCTTGAGAGCAAACGTGGTGGCTCCTTTTTCTCTTCAAATACTAAGATAATAGATAATAATAGATATAACCTCTGTCTCGTGGACAAGGTTGGACAGTATGTGGGATCATTCCATCATTGTTACTACCTTCGTTTAAAATATATGGCCATTTGCAGCTCATCCGACGCCATATACAACCAAACAGCGGTAGTATTTTGGATAATGCACTACGATCGCTTCATCTAGCATCTAAGATACTCTTCCTCAAAGCTACGAACTGGATCTAAAGTATCTTACATGATATTGTCCATCTGCCCTCCGCATCCGGCCAAACAGCTCACGAACTGGATCGAAAGGTACAAAGCACACCCCTACCTACTAAAATGAAGATTCCCTTTCAAGCCACCAAAACGGCAAAATAACAAGCCAGATCGCTCTCCGTCCTACCGTAGTTTTTTCATGCACTAGTTGAGCTTACTTTGGAGTGGCGACAGGCTGAACAAGAACATGTTTACTTTCTTGCCGTTTGAGATATGGTAATTGGGTAAGATCGCAACCAATTCATGTTTGACGCTGAATATTAATTCTAACTGTCTTGTAACGTAGGTCTTTCGAAAAAAAAACTGTCTTGTAACGTACAAGGTCAATGTATTCCTGAGGGGACAATAATATCAAAGAGAAATCGACACAAGAAAAAGAAAATATTGAATTTATTTTTTAACATCGAATAGCTAACCATAAAAAAAGAGGTCAGATTGTGACAACAAGTCACAACGATAGTAATACTATATGTGGAGCCTAGAATGCGGTTTTGCAATATTGTACCAACCCAATTCAATCTTTTCTCGTCAAAATGAACCTTGTTAGCCGAAAAAACTAGACAACTACCATCTCAAGGTGACAAAAATTGAAGAATATAATGACAAATATTTGGAGTTGAAGAATACCATCACAAATTATTTTTAATTGTCGTTGGTGCCAGTTTCTGGGTGAAATCTTAACAACAGTTATGAAAGACCATTGCCCTTGAGATTTGTCACTCTGGCTTGATCTTTTCTTTTAAAAAAAATCTAACGTGACCTTTTAGGATGTTCAAGGATAATTTGACCCCCCCCCCCCCCCCCCCCTCCTGAACAGCATGAAGAGGGTTATAGTCAGCAACATGAATTGCGATCACAACATACTCTCATTCTTGAATTGCTTGTACTTCACACATAGTCACATACAACAGCTTCATATAAGTCATCTGATGAATTTTAGTGTTTCACACATAAATATTAGTAGTAGCATAAGCATATTAGTAAATCAGGATGCGGCACGAAACGTACAAAACATGAGATGAAAGACATTACTGCAAGAATCTTTGTCGAATCCTTGTCACTGGTCCTCAACTATCATTTGGTTGCAGCCGGGATTCTTATGGAGTGTAAGGTGAAGAAGTTAGTCCCGCACCTATTCATTGGCGACACAAAGCTCTCTTAATTTGGGCCAAAGGGGGCACCCCCCCCCCCCCCCCTCCCCCCTGCCACCCAAACACACAAAGACACAGATGCCCGTGCACGTAGGTACACTGAAAACACTCCATAGAATATAGATATGTTCACTAAAAATAATTATCTACACTAATTAACATTACAAACAATTAATGGGTTGGTCCATCTTGTGTCTTGCATTAGTGTCAAATAATAAAAAGAATTTAGCTTTGGCATTGTATAGGATAATGAAGAGAGGCACGACTTTGGTATATTTTGACAATATTCTCTCTCTAAAATCAGCTCAATCTGCATTTCGACGGAAACTAGCTTTCACGGTGATGGTATTTTCCGGTTAAATCAACTGATGGTATTTTCCGGTTAAATCAACTTTGTTGTAGTATTATTCAATTTCGGTGGATGGTAGTTTCCCAAACTTCTCTTGCAGTTCCAGATGATACGCGAATTCTTGAGTATATCAGGGAAGAGCCATGATGAAACTCTCCAGCTCACCAAGTTTCCACCACAACAACACAAGTCCACTATAGCGGCGGACCAGCAAAACACGTAACGGCGGTTTTGCATCTGGTCCGCCGCTATAGAGGAGCCGGTGGCACTGTTGAAAGGCGCCGCTAATAGTGTTTTCCTTACAAGCCGCCTCTAGAAATACTTTTTTGGCGGCAGTTAGTTTCCCTCCGCCGCTTTTGTTACCTCGGTACACTGATTTTTAAGTTAAGAGATAACTAAAAAAGATAACAGTTAACTAAAAGTACTTAATTTCATAGTTATCGCGATATAATGCAATTTACAGTTAACTAAACTTACTTAATTACACACTTATCGTGAATAAACGTGATTAACTACTTCTAAAGTATTTACAAATTACCCAAAAGATCCCCGGCGTCTCGTCTTCACCGCCGGGGACGCTTCCACACCGCCACCGGCTCTGGCGTCCAAGGGCGCCATGGGGATGGCACCGGCCGCTCCGGCGGCCAAGGACCCCACAAAATAACCAAAAGATTCCCGGCGTCTTGTCTACACCGCCGGGGACGCTTCCACTACGCCTGCGGCACCGTCTTCGGCTCCGGCATCCAAGGACGCCTCCACTACGCCGGCAGCTTCGGCACCGCCTCCGGCGTCCAAGGGCGCCATGGGGATGGCACCAGCTCCGGCGGCAAAGGAGCCAATGGGGCCGGCTGGACCTCCAGCGGCAGCAGACCCCATGCGGCCGCCTCCACCTCAGGCTGCGGCTCCTGCTCCACCTCCACCACCGGCTCCGGCTCCACCTCCACCTCCACGTCCGGCTCCGGCTCCGGCTCCGGCTCCACATCCACCTCCACCTCCGACTCCACCTCCACCTCCACCACCGGCTCCGGATCCACCTCCACCTCCACGTCCGGCTGCGGCTCCACCTCCACCTCCACCTCCGGCTCCGGCTCGAACTCCACCTCCCCTTCCGGGTCGACCTCCACCTCCCATGGGGAAGGCGGCTGTGGCTCCGGTTCCGGTGGCCATGGAGCCCATGGGGAAGGCGGCTGCGGCTCCGGTGCCGGTGGCCATGGCCTCCATGGGGACGGCGGACCCCATGGCCAAGGCGCCGGAGGCCAAGGCTCCGGAGGCGGCGCGGGCTGCCAAGGCGACCACGAGGAGTCCACGGACTCCGCGGGGTCGGCCCCCAGCATCGGAGAAGGCGCGCAACGGCGTTGGCGCTGGCGACGACGCCGGCGACGCTCACGGTCGCGCTCGCGGCGACTTAAGTCGTGGCGGAAGATGGCGCGGCGGTGGGGGGCATTTCTAGCGGCGCCGAGATGTGTAGCAGCGGCTCACATCCGATCCGCCGCTATAAATAGTAGCGGCGGAGTAGGGTTTCGGATGCCGCTAGAAATCCCCGGCGTTACCGACGCCGGAGTGCCGAGCCATGGTCACTGACTTGTGGGCCACCAAGTCACCTCGGTCCGCATGTCAGTGACTGTGGCTCTCTCCCCCTAAACCCAGAAACGGCCCATTCTGCCAGGCCCATACCGCTAGGCCCAAAATCGGCCCATTTATAGTTTCTTTCTATTTTCTTTTAAAGCCTAAACAAAATTATGTTTTCTAAATTTAAACATGGTCCAAAATTTATGATTATTTTTTCTATTTTCTTTTAAAATCATGCTCCTTCAACTGAGTGTATATATGTTTGCACATTTAGTGGCCAAATTGTTTGAAGCCCTAAACGAATTCAAATTTCTATCACTATGATTAATATGTGCATAATATTTTCACACCCTAAACAAATTCAAATTAAAAACTTTTGAACTACAAAGTTGTATAACTTAGCAAACTAAACAACTCTTATTTGGATCATTTTTGTATTTGAATAAAATGAACATCTTTGGTAGATGTAGATTTTGTGAACATCTTTGTTACACTTTGTTCAAATACAAAAATGATCCAAATAAAAGTTGTTTAGTTTGCTAAGTTATACAACTTTGTAGTTCAAAAGTTTTTAATTTGAATTTGTTTAGGGCATGAAAATATTATGTTTAGTTTGAATTTTTCAAATTTCAAATTTAAGTTTTCATAAAACTACCTCGGATAGAGAAATCACTAAAAGGAAATGTGTAGATCTGACCAAAATCTAAAACTTTGTAGTTGACAATTTTTGTATTTGACATCGCTTAATACCTCAAATAAACGCATAAACAATAACAAGAAGAAAAAAAATGCCACGTGAGCGATCCGGTGTATCCAAATCCTGGCCTCCCATTGGTCCACAAGAATCCACCCGGATCCGCTCCCTCTTCCACCTCTCGCTCATCTCTCCCTCATCTCTCCTCTCTCGCATATCTATCTCTCTCCCTTCCGCCAAGGGGGAGCTGCGGGGAAGGCTCCGGGCAACGGCGGCAACGGCGAGAGCGGCGTGGAGGTGGCGGCCCCGGCAGCTGGCGTGGAGGTGGCGTCTGCGGTGTGGAGGTGGCGGCCCCGGCAGCGGACCCGGCAGCGGCCGCGGCGTGGAGGTGGCGGCCCCGGCAGCTGGCGTGGAGGTGGCGGCCGTGGCGTGGAAGTGGCGGCCCCGGCAGCTGGCGTGGAGGTGGCGGCCGTGGCGTGGAGGTGGCGGCCCCGGCAGCGGCCGCGAGGTGGAGGTGGCGGCCCCGGCAGTGGCAGCAAGGTGGAGGTGGCGGCGTGCGGCAGCGAGGTGGAGGCAGCGGCGTGCGGCAGCGAGGTGGCGGCCCCGGCATGCGGCCGCGGCCCCGTCGTGCGGTGTGCGGTGGTGGTGGCGTCCGGCGGCGGTGCCGGTGCCAGACCTTTTTTTTTATTTTCGAAAATCAATATTAGCGGCGGACCATGCCACTGTCCGCCTCTAAAAAGGCTGGTCCGCAGCTAAATATGCCATTTGTAGCGGCGGATGGTTTTATGGTCCGCCGCTAAAACTGTAATTTGTAGCGGCGGTTGCTTTGAACCGTCGCTACAAAGACAATTTGTAGTGACGGAAGCGTAGCGGCGGACCAGCGGAACCGCCGCTATAGTGGGTTTTGGTCCGCCTCTATAGTGAACTTGTGTTGTTGTGCACTAGCTCATGAGTATGACCAACTCTCTGACCACGGTTCAATCGTAACAAGCTTAAAATTCTGGCCCATGGGTCATGCCGTCATGATAACTGTCTGATCACTAGCTAATTTCATGTTTGTCCTCTCCGTCGTTAACGGTTCGCAATTCTGGCTTTGGATGAGTGGATCTTAAGTACCCTCAAATTCACAGACATCATGCATGTAAGATTCATGGCTTTTATTGAAAAATGAATACGACAATAACATTGTACCAACTCCTGTACTCGACGTACTTAACCTTATTAAATTTTGGACCGACCTTGTTTCGATTAGCAACATTAGATCTTGTCCTTTTTTTTTTTTGAACTGACATTAGATCTTGTCTTTTTCTGAACTGACATAGATATGTTTCTTACTGTGTCTTACATTGTCTCCCTTGAACTGTCATTTTGAACTGACATTAGATCTTGTCTTTTACTGATTTTACATGCCATATCTCCATCTCTAAAAAGATCAGTAAAAGACACAGTAAGAACCTAATACAAGCATCATATCTACAAAGCACGGGGATCATACACACGCTACAGTACATGCCATGCATGCATCGAACGCCACGTGCTATTGGCATCCACACGTACGTACTGGCCAAGAGACGTCGACTGCCGAGTCCCTAGTTAGCTGTGGCGAAGAAACAACACGAGAGGCGCTTCTCTCGACGAGTGACATCACGAATTTGCTTTTTTTTTTTTTTTTTTGGCCGCCGGTCGTGGCCTGCGTGCTGCTGGCCGGCGGTTCGCGTAGTCGGCGCTTGCTTGTGGGATCGCGTCATCTTGTGGGGTCGTGTACGTCGTTCCACCGCGCGAGCAAAGCTTTGCATGGACATAAATTCGTTTGAGAAGTAGGGAAAAGTCAAACTGTGTAAAGAGTATACTCAATTTGCATTGACACAACCCATATAGCAAAAGAGGCCCAACCCATGTTTGCTGTTAGCATAGCATTTTGATGGCGTGGACCGCGACGGCGACGTGATGATGTGTTGATGCATGTGTCATCCGGGATCGCCGTACGCGCACGCGCCACGCTTGTCCAGTTGTCCTTGTTGCTGTTCTGTGTAGCGAGGCCACCGAGCTTGCTGCAGTGGTCCCTGCCGATCAGTTTAACAGATGTAAGATATACTCCATGTAGTGATGTTGAGGTCGTTCGCAATGCGGTGCCTGCCCTTGTGCGTGCATGATACGGCTCGAGGTTTAGTAGAATTGTGCGGATCATGCATTCATGTCACTTACTGAATTCAGCCTCTCTGTTCTTGTCTCCGTAAATCATTCTTTCTGCTGCGAGGTGGCTCTCGTGACCTGCAGAACAATGGGACAGACGCGAAGCTGGTAACGGGATTGCTCGTGTTTTCAGTAGGCTGGAACACGACGCTGGTTCAATTATCTTGGTCGTGCGGGGGTTTTTTTTTTCCACCAGTCTTGGTCGTGCGTTACTGCGCTATTCGGCTTCTCCGCTGCGCACCACATAAAGGTTGTTGGTTCATCTTATCCGGCGTGGTGGCGGTATACACTACAGCGTCAGGGCCGCGCGATCATCCGCTGCGCCCAATAGGACATGGCGGCCGCGGTGGTGGTCGTGCGCGCCGTCATCAAGCCGCGCTGCATTTCTAGCTTCGCCGCGTCGCGCGCAGCAGGAAAGGATGGTCAACAGAGCAACAGATCAACCGCCTTGCCCACTGACTGGCACGTGGGGTCCAACAGCCGAATCGGAATCTCCAATCGAGCTCCCAGGTTCTCTGACCGGAACGGCGTGGAACGCACGCATGCGCGCAGGCCGAGTCCGATCCCCACTCGCGCGGCTGGCTCCTCCATAAAAGCCAGGAGCGCACACACCTCCATCCCATCGTCGCGTCTCGAGTTCCTGAGGTCTTTGCATCCTCCTGCCCTCTCTCGCCGCAGCCTTTGCTTCGCGAGCGACGCGCGCGCGTCGACACCCATCAGCAACTGCGCTTCGTTGATCGATTGTTCTCGTGGAGGGCGCCGACCCCGGGGTGGTCGCTGTTTGGAACAGCGACCGGGCGGTCGTTGTTTCATATAGCGACCGGCCACAGGCGTCGAGAATCTTGTTCGTGGGTGAATAATCCTCACTTGATGTCCACTCGAGAATTGCAGAGGAAAGAACGAGGTGTGGGCATGCGTTCAACATTGCAGCAAATCGAGGTGGGAGTATTCGTGCATGAACTTGTCATTTAGTTAGTCATGCAGGGTTTGACGTTCGGGTACCGCAATTGATCGACAGCTGAATTCACAAGGGAACAAGAGAAAACGTGAGCTAAAATGAAGCTAGGAGTGGTTGTAAAGGCCTTGGTGTAGTTGTAAAGGCGCCCGGTCAGCTCGTCGGAGTGCTCCGTGGCGCCCTGGTCGATGAAGAAATCTGACGCCATCCACCGCCGCGTCGCCGAACGGCCGGTGCACGCCGGCGCCGGAGCCGAGGATGAAGGCGTTCCAGAGGTAGTCGGCCAGGTCCTCTGCAGAAGTACTCTGAACCTATACAGATCTGCTGATCAACTGAAACTGAAAGGCCAAAATTCATCAGAACAGCAGCAGCGCAGACCAATTGGAAAACGCCAGAGTACTCACCAATTGGACTATCTTCAATACTCCGCTCACTGCTATGCGATGCTTATAGAATGTGACGATGAACATTTGGCTAACAAGGCGTGACGGAGCAATTGTTGCGCACTGAAGCGTTTCAAGGGGTCCTTCTCCAAGCAGTGAGAAATGAAATCCTTGAAGTCATCTGAATAGCTTGAAGGAGCTCTTGGCGCGTCGTCATAGACAATAGCTCGCATCACTTCCGACATATCATTCTTTTTCTCTTTTCCGTACGGGAAATGTCCCATGCACGCTTCCAGGAGGGTAATACCCATGGCCCAAATGTCACCCAAATATCGATTGTACTTGGAAGTACAATCTTGGTCGATCCTCTCAGGGCTCACGTACGCTGCTGTCCCGTCGACGGAATTGACATTTTCATCTGATATTTCCATAAGTTTTGAAATGCCAAAATCTCCCAGACACACTCTCCTTCCCGAGTCCATAAGAATGTTGTCCGGCTTGATATCCCTGTGGATAATCTTCTTTCCATGGATATATGCTAGGGCTGAACATAGCTGACTAGCCAAATTCCGGAGATCCTCCTCGTTAGGGATATGCTTGTCCTTCAAGGAACCGAGACTCATGTATTCCATCAATATAGAAATGTTCGCACCTGGAAAAGAAAAATTAGGAGGCTACCATTATGATCAATTAGAACAGATCAATTAGAACCGAGTTTCAGGAAAATATAAAACAGATCTTTTAAGCTATTATGATCAATTAGACGATACAAAGTACGGTTTTATTGTTGGCTAGAGCCTGTGTACTTATCAGGGGTGCGGCGTGCCGGTTTTATAGGGAGGGCAAGGTCCGTCTAATCATTCAGCACGTACTACAACGAAAATGAGGTCTTCGCCTCTCACTGCACGCCAGCATATCGTGTGTCAAGGCTCAGTGCACTTGGAGAGAACCGTGAGTTGCATTCCCTCCACCGATCAATATCACAAACGTTTTGTTTCTTAATCGGGTTGGTGCATGCGGGCCAGTCTGGAGAAGACGGACCTCGAGACAGCGCCACAACTCATATTTGCGCATTTGGCTTTAACTGCACCGCCCCAACCGCTCCGTGCTATCTAGTGTGTATATTACACGGCTCATTCCACCTCTCGTGTTGTCATCCTGTCTGGCAGCATCTAACCACGATGGGTCAACGATGTCCGTCCAAGAATTAGCTATTCCTCGTCGTCAACGGCCGGAGCCGGCGTCAGGTCGTCCCTGCTGCCAGAAATATGCGAGATAGGGGTATGTTGCCAATGCAACTTTGTCAATCAAGAAAGAAGCAAGCATTACTGTCAATCCAGCTGTCGAGCTGGAGTCCGAGCATTTTTTTCAACTCTTGGGTTTCAACTGGTGTTATGGCGTTCCGGCGGAGTTGACGCACACGGAGCGGACCTTGAAGAGATGGATCGAGGACGTGGCCATGCGCGATGAGCGGAGGCTGGTTGATGCATCCGCCTCACGATCGACGTGGCATGGTGCGGTCTTGATCTGTGCCTGCAGGAAGCCCCTGTACATGTCATGCATGCATGGTGCGGTCTTCACGTCACCGGGAGTGCATCATGTACATGAGGCGTGCCGCGGAGGTAACATGCATGCATGCATGCCCTAAACGTTGTCCACGTCCACGTGCACCATGGCGTCGTACGTGCTAGCTGCCCCAGTCAACGGCAACGCCGGCCCGAAATTCGCTCTCGCTCATGCAGCGTACGATCGAGGATCTGAGAGACGACGTCGCAATGACCTGGTGAGGACTATGACGGTGAGCGCCTGGGTGGCAGCGAGGCAGAGCATGTCCAGGGCGGCGCTTGGGATGGGCGTGTGCTTACCAAGTGGTCGGATAGATATGCGGACAAATTAACGTTGAAACGTCGTATGATCTCGAAGTCAATCTGAGGACGACGCCACCAATGCTGATTTCCTACGGGGGTCCTTACGTTCAACAATACTGCCATAACTGTTAGCCTAGTCTGATTAGACATACACTATGACCAGTTCACCAATAACCAATCAACACATCCAGCACGGCAGTGCTGAAATTGAGGCTCTTTAAATTCAGAAGGTTGCAACCATAAGGATCTGAAAAACTGAATCTTTTGTGTAGTTGTGTCATGATATTGATGCCTGGTGTTGCCTGAATTCTGTTTTCAAGGCCCTATGTTTTTACTGTTCCTGTGGGGGATTTTGTATTAACTTTCTTGTTCTTGTAATAGAGGACAAAAATTGTTTCCCGAGTTATGTAGAGTGTGAGTATGTAACAGGGTGGACGACTGTTCAATGGTAGAGTGAGACACGTTTGGTTTGATTGTTGAGGAGGTGAGATGATAGCAGATTGAAGGTTGTTTCGCTGCCAGCCTAGTTGTAGCTTCTGCGTCGCGTGTGGATAATGATAAACTTTGCATGCTGATATATTGTGTTACTTTTCTGCTTCGCTTTCAATAAAAGCGGTCCCAAGGCTCGGAATTTGCCTCTCTGTGTAATTAGCTGGCTAATCAATTACTACTTAGTACTGACATGAACACGACCTTACATTGCTCCCATTGCTGTATCTGTGGCCTTGTCCCAAGGAGTCCGGGACAGGTGCTCACTAATATGACTATACCATTGCCTCAAGCAGCAAGGCTCTCAACCTGTCAAGGACCGCAACTTGATTTGAGCTGACTTTATTGTGATATCATATTCTCATCTCAGTTTATGCTACTTGATTTAAGCTGACTTTACTGTGAGCCGGCATGTATGTACCAGGGCTGTATTTAGGCTCTTTAGAGCATCTCCAAGAGAGTTTTATAAAGCTCCTTTAAAACAAAGTATTGGGATTCAATAAAAAAATCATCTCCAACAAGACCCAGATTCATCCCCAATTTTTTCATAGCCGCTAAATTTCTCTCATTTGTAGCTACAAACAGGAGAAGAATTAGGGCTCTCATTCTTTTTTTTAATAGAATTAATATTTTTGTAGCCTCAAATGCTGATGTGGCCCAATCATAAACGATTGTTGTAGGAGAGAAGAAAAATTGTTCATTCCTAGGGAGTAAAAGCGTTGCCATATATTGCAGATACGGCTGTACTCACTGTATCGAAATCTGACTGGTCCTTCCTGGCTGGAGGTTTCAAATTCACATTGTGACTTGGGAAGAAAACCGTGACTCCTTGCTCTTTCACTGGTCACAACACATTGTTTACAAAATATTTTCATGCTACTTAATAACGTTAGCATGTGACAGACCTACTTATTTTCGTTTTTCCTTACATGGCTCATGCTGAGTTGTTGTGCGAATGCATAGTATGATGTTTGAATTTAGGTACAGTAAAAGAAGAAAATAAAAGGTGGAAGCGTGTTTTGATGTTAGGTCAATATGCCATTTCTGATGGCAAATAAGAAAACCACGTGAATATCACAAATGTAAGCCTTCGTAGGTTTGTCCCAAATCAAAGTTTTTGGAACTTTGACTCTCAACGATCCAAATGTTATAAAGATTGGTGATATAAAATACTAATATTAGAATAATTATAAAATCAACTATCATAACATGTAATATTTTCATTTAATATATTTTTATAGATATTGAGGGTTAAATTTTTAAAATTTGACATTGACTAAATCTATAAGCCTTATATTTGTGGACTGTTATTACTACACAATCGATTGTTGGAGATATGGATCCAAACATTGAACTTGAACACAAGACAATTGGCGGTTGCGTAGAATTCATAGGCCAAGCAGATTGGTCAAAGTCTATCTGAGGAGTCAGCACTTCGTGGTGATAAGATAGAGGATCAGAGACATCACCGGTGGGGTTACAGTGCCGGCTCTAATTCAGTACATCAAGCTGTGGGCCCGCCTCCATGATTTCCAGCTTCAACCAGAGATAAGTGACAGGGTTCTGTGGCGATGGACACCAGATGGGGCATTCACCTCCAAGTCTGCCTATGAGCTAACATTCCAGGGATCAACCTCGTTTGCTGGTGCACAAGCTGTTTGGGAGACTTGGTGCCTGCCAAAGGTGAAATTTTTCGGCTGGCTAGCGCTCCAAAAAAGATTGTGGACATCAGAGAGGAGGCGACGGCATAACCTTCAGGAGGATGACACTTGCTGCCTTTGTGACCAAGAGCCGGAAACAAATGAACATCTCCTAATCCAATGTGCCGTCAGCTCTTCGGCTTCGATGCACTCTCGCCAAGGAAGAGGGGCTTCACGACTGGTGGCAAGGTCAAAGACAGGGCATGCCAGAAAAGAAAGCCAAAGGAATGGATAAGAACAGCAACATCACTTGTAACCGGAAGACCTTGTAACACTTGATTCTTTTTCTTCTTAATAAAATGATACGCAGCTCTCCTGCGTATTCTTGAAAAAAAGTGATAAGATAGTGTAACACCCTGTGTCTAGCCCATATTTTAAAAATCACTAAAAATTTGAACTTTTCAAAATTTGAACAAAATTCAATCAAAGTAGAAGTCAAACTCATGCCAAATTTAAAATTTCGAATTTTAAATGTGCATCAAACACCACCATCTGCATATTTGGAATTTTCTGGTTTTATTTATGTGTTCATTTGGTTTTGATCCTTTTTCAAATTTGAAATCCATTCAAATTTGAATCCCAACAAATCTCTGGAAATGTTTAAACTTTTCTTCCCTCCTGGGCCGCCCTCTTCCTTTTTCTTCCCGCGGCCCATTCCTTTCCTCCCTTCCCTTTCCCTCGCGCAGCCCACGGCCCAGCACCCCTCTCCCGTCCCGCTGGCCCAGCAGCCGCGCCAGCCCACTCCTTCGCTCCGAGACACTGATAGGTGGGGCCCACCTGTCAGCGTCGTCTTCCTCTGGCAACGGCGCAGCGCGCCCATGCCGGCCGTCCTCGCCGCATCTCGTCGCGCTACACCACCGCCACAGGGACTTCACGTGCACGCGTAGCGCCTTCGTCACCGCGCCTCCCCCCGTCCCGTCCGCCAACTCCCGCTGCAGCGCGCCCATCTCTCCCAGCTTGACCGACGACGAAGACCGGCAAGCCTCCATTCCTCGACGTCAGCCCAGCTCCGCAGCCGTCTCGTCCGTCGCGCCGTGGCCTTCGTGGCGCCCGCGTCACGCGCATGGGCGACGTCCTTCCTTCTGGCAAGCCATCGCGTCGCAATTTGACGACGACGACCGAGCCGACGACCGCCGTCGCGAGCCGGCGCCCAACGGCTCGCTCCTCGGCCGCCTATAAAAGCCACCGAGCTCCGCGCCGTGTCCCTCTTCCTTCCCCCGAGCTCATCCACTCGCCACTGCCACCGAGCGCCACCAATTTTACCTTTTCCCCGTCGTCATCCTCAAGCCCGGCGACCCCTTCGGCGTTTCTTCGACAAGCAACCCGTGGGCCTCCGTCTCCCTTTCTTGCCCCTCTCGCTCCCTCTCGCTCCCTCTAACCTCGCAAGCCTCGCCATTTTTGCAGTTGAGCTGCGGAACATGGCGGGCAAGGGAGGCTAGGGTTCCGGCGACATCACGCACGACTACGCTCCACTCCCGGCCTTCGTCAACGCCGTCGAGCCCACCGTGAGCTTCCCCACGCTCTCCTCTCTCTCCCGCGCTATTCGTTCTCTCTCCCCGCGCACGGACACGAGCTTTGCTCCGAGCTCCGCCGCCCACCGCCGTGCAACTCCAGCGCCGGCACGCCGTCCGGCCGCGCTCGGCCCAACCGTGACGCGCGCGAGCCTCCCCGCGCACGCGCGCACGCGCGCGGCCACACAGGCACGCGCAAATTTCCCCGCGCTGCAACCCATAGTGGGGATAATCTTGGCGGGAGCAAGCGAGGTAGTCCTCAGTGGGGAGGACTATCTCTGGGATGTGATTCCTCCTTCGAGGATAGCTATTGAAGATGCTTGCTTCGGTCGTATAAGGACCGGTTCATGTGCCGCCTTGCCTAGCACCTTTCGTACAACCACATGCCTTGAATGGGAAAGGTTTGGAACCACACCCTACTATAGTGTTCACCCGGTACCCACCTGGAGGGCAGGAGTTGCAGCGGAAGCCAGGAGAAGACTCGACATAGCAGGTGTCGGGATCCGGCATATGGTGATTATTCAGGCCTTTCTACATGATGATGATGATATTGTGAAGCCCCTGGTTGCAGTATTTCCGTAGTGGTGCCGTGGTGACACCAAGTAGGTACGGGACCATTAGTATGCCTGTCCAACCCATGACGATGGGAAGGGCTGGTATGCCTTGTGGGGAATTGTGTACAACCTCTGCAGAGTTAAAAACCTATCATGATAGCCGTGTTCCACGGTAATGGGCAACGCGAAAACTTGTGCCACACAATGATTAGTATAACGGTGTGAGTTACTCCCTTGGTGTGTTTTTGGAATACTCCGGTGTGGAACCGTGCGCTGGTTTCCTGCCAGCACTAAAATTTGGGAACTGGCGGGATGGACTGCATCTCCCCCAAGGCCTCAACCCCACTAAATACCACTGATAATCTTGATAGTAGTTTGTGAACAGTTTTCTTTTTCAAACAACCTCTGCATAAAACTGGCTTTCTGCCCAGATGATAAACTCAGCCTATCCTTGGTTTTACCCTTGCATTCAGTTATCCCTCGTTGTTAGGACTTGCTGAGTACCTTATGTACTCACCCTTGCTTTAATCATTCAGATGAGGAGCCAGAGTACATAGAGGATGGTGATGAAGAGTAGGGTCCTATCTGCACTCAAGATGCCTGTGCTAGTGCCGTTTCCGTCTTCCGCTGTAGTAGTGTTTAAGTGGTTCTGCTGTTGCAGCCCACCAGCATGATGCTTGATGTAATAAAGTGGCCCTTGGCCGGTTGTTGTAAGACCTTTTATGTATAAAGGTTTATATGAGACTTGGTAATATTTATGTAAGTATTGACTCTGTGATATTCATTCTATGTAAGTGTTCGTATCAGCGTCTGATCCAGGGACTGATACGGTAAGCACTAGTGCTCCAGAAATGGGGTACGACAGAGTGGTATCAGAGCCATGCTTGACTGTAAGATGGACCCTAGGCTGAAAACGATTGTGAGAGAGTGATATTTTATATATATAAACTATATTACAAAATTTACTCTCAGTTCTGTATTTCACTTTGCAAATTGTTTTGTTACTTTGTACTTACCCATCTTGAACTTTTGTTGAAACAGATGGAGGACCAGCAGCTAGACGACGGATGGATCCGCAGCTACCAGATCGGTGTTTCAGGCTTCCCCACTATCCTGTGGGAGGCGTTGCAGAGGTTCGGCTACACCGACCGTCCAGAGGACCGCTCTCTCAGCTTCGTCCAGGACGGCACCCAGTACTGCGAGGTGCATGTGACAGTTCTCCAGCCACGTACACGCCCAGACCTGGAGCCCCTGACAGTGACAGCTTTTGGCACCCAGTCCGGAGACGCCCACCAGATTGCAGCTCGCAAGACCCTGCTACTCTTCTGCCAGCGCCACGAGGAGGAGGTACGTGACACCCCGTGTCGCTACTTCCCGCTGTACGAGCACACTGAGACACAGTGGCAGTACAGGTTGAGTGCTCTACAGGGACCGGACCATCTTGAGGAGGACCCCACTGTGGTAGCGTCCGCTTGGTACATAATGGCCATGGACAGTCTGTTCGAGTCACACCAGAGAGGGTTTGAGAGCAGTATCACCAGAGATGAGGCAGCAGAGACTAGAGAGAGAGATCTCCAGGAGCAGCTTCAGCAGACCCAGGCTCAGCTTACAGAGGTTCAGGCACAGTCTACTCAGACAGCTCACGTTCTTGAGACGACTGCACAGACGTGGGACGAGGACACGCAGAAGCTCACAGAGGTTCAGGCCCAGCTTGCAGCAGCCCAGACACAGCTTGCACAGCTTCAGACGCAGCTCACCGAGTCCCAGACAGAGCAGGCACAGATTCAGTCCACCCTCGAGGCAGCTATGGGCCTCTGGGAGAAGGACGCCCTGTACCTTATCAGAGAGGTTGGCCGCTGCTACGTGAGACTTCACCAGGTTGGAGCAGGACCCCGTCGCAGGTTCACCCCGAGGATCGGAGGTCCCAGACGCCACCTGCACTACGCTTGCCCGACAGACTCAGAGGGTGACTCCAGTGACAGTGAGGACTCAGGAGGCGCAGGACCGTCAGGAGGAGCACAGCAGGCAGCCCCAGCTTCTCCAGAGGTTGCACCAGCTCCAGCTCCCACAGAGGTTGCACCAGCTCCAGTTCCTACAGAGGTTGCACCAGTTCCAGCTCCAGCTCCAGCACCAGCTTACGGTTTTCTGTCAGAGTCAGACGAGGAGCCCTCAGAGGAGGAGGATGCCCAGATGGCAGAGGACGACCCTGAGCTAGAGTTACTAGAGGACCCTCTGCAGGGTGAGGAGGACACTGAGACCGAGCACGAGATAGATTATCCGACGGATAATGACACTGACTACTCATATTCGATGGACGAGGACGACTTCCCAGAGATCGACCTATCCCCACCACACTACGGCCTAGTGATGGAGGAGGTAGGCAATGTCGTCAACTTCTGGGTTAACGTCGACGACCAGCCAGTGGTGATTGACCCACCACCTCAGCAGGAGCCAGCACCTATTGCACCCCCAGCACAGCAGGAGCCAGCAGTTCTTGTACCACCAGCTAGCTCTTGTGGCACCTCCAGCAGCTCAGCACCCGCCAGCACTTGTTGCACTTGGACCACTGTTCCCGTATCAGCTAGTTCTTGCACCACCCACAGCTCAGCACTACCCAGTAGCTCCACAGCAGGCCCCATAGATGCTCGGAGACGCGGATCTCTTCGAGTACTACCAGCTTCTCCGTGCCCACGAGGAGTGGAGTGACCCCTACGACTTGTACCGTGCGTGGCGTAGGGACCACGGCTACGACCAGTACTGAGGAGCAGCTATCTCTGATGGAGTTAGTTACCAGCAGCACTGGTGGCAGCAGTGCTTGTACCCGTAGTTAGTGGCTAGCAGTTTGTAATCGGTCCAGCAGATGTGTGTCGTTGTATCCTAGAGTACCATGTTGTCGAGTCCTGTTGCCTAGTTGTAACCGTCAAGTCCTCCTGTGTAAGGGCTTGGGTGTGTGTGATCGAACTCTGTTATGATGTTTATGTATGCTGTAATGTTGTAAGGATGCTGGATCTTATTGTTTGTATGTTAGAAAATCATGTGTTCCTGTCTTGTTGCCCAGTTTCAGCTTGTCTCAACCCCGACTTGTTCTCACCTTTCGCTATCCTCTGTCAACTTAACAGATGCCTCCCGTAAGGCAGTCTGCCCGAGTGCGGCAGCGTCGTGAACGTCAAGCTGCACACGACGAGGATGCCCCTGAGGAGGGCAATGCACGTGGACGTGGAAGAGGTAGAACCAACAATCAGCGTGGCAGAGGTGGAGGCAGAGTTGGAGGCCATGACCAAGAAGATGAGGCAAGCCAGAACAATCAGAACAACCAGGACAACCAGAATGACCAGGAAGACCAGGGTGAAGGTGGAGGTAATCAGCAAAACCAGAACCGAGGTGGAGGAAATCAGAACCGTGTCAGAGGTGGACGAGGTGGAAGAGGTGGGCGAGGTGGACGTGATGGACCCTTGCCCAACCCACCTGTCACCGACCTCGTCGCTGTGATGGACAACCAGACCCGACTGATGGAAGTCATTGCTCAAGGACTTCTGGACCGTGCACCAGGTCCGCAGACCAAGATGTCAGAGTTCATGAGGCTCAGGCCACCGACCTTTGAGAATGCTGAAGAAGACCCCCTGGCAGCGGATGATTGGCTGAGAGGCATCACCAAGAAGCTTTAGGTTGTGAATGCCAATGACAGGGAGAAAGTCCTTCTGGCATCGCACCAACTCATGGGAGCAGCCAGTGAGTGGTGGGACAACTACCATGAAGCTACAGAGGATCCTGATGTTATCACTTGGGATGAATTCCAGGAAGAATTCAGGAGGTACCACATCCCTGAGGGTACCATGGACATGAAGGCAGATGAGTTTCGCTCACTGAAGCAAGGATCCATGACTGTGAACCAGTACATCAGGAAGTTCATGAAGCTTGCACGTTATGCACCTGAGGATGTGAACACTGACAAGACGAAGCAGGACCGCTTCAGGAAGGGAATGAGTCCTAGTTTGAAGATGCAGTTGGTCACTCACATCTATCCAGACTTCAACACTCTGATGAACCGTGCTATTCTTCTGGAGGATGCACGTTCTTACATCGAGAGTGACAGGAAGCGCAAGTTCAACGCGCAGAAGTTCAGGCAGCAGGAAAGGAACCAGAGGTCAAGAAGCAACTTCTCGCAGAAGCCTAGGTACCAGCCAACCATGCAGTACAGGGCCTCATCATCAAACCAGCAGAATGCAGTACCCTCTTACCGCAACCAGAATCCCAGCAGCCAGCAGAGGAGCAGTGCCAGTGTTGCCCAGCCAGCTCAGAGTGACAAGAGGACATGCTTTAACTGCAGTGAACCAGGTCACATGATTGCCAAGTGCCCTTATCTGAACCAGAATCAGGCCCTAGCTCAGTCTCAGTAGCAAAGCAACACCAGAACTGTAGTGTTAGGAGTTGGACGTGGTAGACAGCAACCCTCAGGACAGCAGCGAAGGAACAATCAGACCTTCGGTCGAGGCAGAGTCAACCACATTGACACCCAGGAAGCTGAGGAGGCACCAGATGTTGTCCTCGGTGAGTACCTTGTCAACTCCACTCTTGCAACAGTTTTGTTTGATTCTGGAGCTTCGCATTCGTTCATATCTTCAAGGTTTGTTGCTGCACATGGTTTTCCAACTGTTTTGCTCAAACAACCACTGATAACACGCTCTCTGGGAGCGGAAATCAAGTGTTTGTTGGGATGTCCCCGGGTTAAGATTCTTTTAAGTGGGGCAGTATTCCTAGCAAACTTAGTAGTTCTCCAGTCAGCCGGAATAGATGTTATCCTTGGAATGGACTGGCTGAGCAAATATCAAGGCAATATAGCCTGTTATACCAGGAAAGTCTCCTTAGTAAATCATCAAGGTATCAAGGTTGAATGTGAGCCAAGAAGAGTGAAGGCCCCACCTATGGTATGCAGTTTGGAAGCCACACCACTGGAGGAAGTACCAGTCGTCTGTGAGTACCAGATGTCTTCCCCGATGAGTTACCTGGAATGCCACCTGACCAAGACATAGAGTTCATCATTGAGCTCATTCCCGGAACTTCTCCAATAGCCAAGAGACCCTACCGGATGGCAGCTAATGAGCTAGCAGAGTTGAAGAAACAGATAGCACAATTACAAGAAAAAGATTTCATAAGACCAAGCTCTTCACCATGGGGATCACCAGTTCTGTTTGTCAAAAAGAAAGATGGCAGTCTCAGAATGTGCATTGACTACCGTTCACTCAATGAAGTCACTATCAAGAACAAGTACCCACTGCCCAGGATCGATGACTTGTTTGACCAATTGAAGGGAGCCAAGTTTTTCTCCAAGATTGACCTGAGATCAGGGTACTACCAGTTGAAGATTCGAGAAGGAGACATACTCAAGACAGCTTTTGTCACTCGCTATGGTCAGTATGAGTTTACAGTTATGCCCTTTGGACTCACCAATGCACCAGCATACTTCATGAATCTGATGAACAAAGTCTTCATGGAAGAGTTAGATCGGTTTGTCGTTGTCTTCATTGACGACATTCTGATCTACTCCAAGAGCGCAAAGAAACATGAACAACATCTGAGAATTGTACTTGAGAAGTTAAGAGCATATGAGCTTTATGCCAAGTTCAGCAAGTGTGAGTTTTGGTTAAAAGAAGTCGCTTTCCTTGGTCATATCTTGAATGAAGAAGGTATTGCAGTAGACCCAGCTAAAGTTGAGGCAGTTACCAACTGGAAGCAACCCACAAATGTGACAGAAGTCAGAAGTTTTCTTGGACTAGCATGTTACTACCGCAGATTCATAGAAGGATTCTCCAAGTTAGCCAGACCAATGACTGCCCTGACCCAGAAAGGAAAAGAATTCAAGTGGACAGAAGCTTGTGAAAAGAGTTTTCAAGAGCTAAAGAAGAGGTTGACAACAGCCCCAGTGCTAACCCTACCGGATATATATCGAGATTTTGTCGTATACTGCGACGCATCTCGACAAGTTTTGGGTTGTGTGCTAATGCAAGATGGACGAGTAGTGGCTTATGCATCAAGGCAACTAAAGGTTCATGAGCAGAACTATCCAACACATGATCTGGAGTTAGCAGCAGTTGTTCATGCTCTGAAGATCTGGAGGCACTATCTTATTGGAAATAAGTGCGAAATCTTCACAGACCATAAGAGTCTGAAGTACATCTTCACGCAGTCAGACTTAAATCTCAGGCAGAGACGGTGGTTAGAGTTAATCAAAGACTACAATCTGGAAATACAGTATCATCCTGGAAAGGCTAATGTAGTTGCAGATGCGCTGAGTCGCAAGGCTCACTGCAACAACATTAAGTTACATAAGAGAAGACCTGAGTTACTGGCAGAGTTCAAGCAACTAAACCTCCATTTCACCCAGTCAAGCCAGATAAACAACCTGTGTGTGGAACCAACTCTAGGAAGTCTAATCCGAAAAGCTCAAGTGGACGATGAGGAAATACATGATCTCAAAGCTAGAACCGGAGTGGATAAAGCACCAGGATTCAGAGTAGATGATCAAGACACCTTATGGTACAAAGATCGAATCTGTGTACCCAAGAATGGTGGGTATCAGCAGATTATTATGGATGTAGCCCACAACTCCGTTTACTCCATCCACCCAGGAAGCACCAAGATGTACTTGGATCTGAAACCGAAGTATTGGTGGTCAGGAATGAAGAAGGATATAGCAGAGTTTGTTGCCCGATGTGATATCTGCAGCAGAGTCAAAGCAGAACATCAGAGACCTGCAGGGTTGTTGCAACCACTGCATGTTCCAGTGTGGAAATGGGATGAGATCAGCATGGACTTCATTGTGGGTTTACCCCGCACTAAAAAAGGGAATGATTCAATATGGGTCATAGTGGACCGTCTGACGAAGGTCGCACACTTCATACCTGTCAAGACAGTCTATAGAGGAGACAAGTATGCTCAGTTGTATGTGGATCACATACTCAAGTTGCATGGAGTTCCGAGCAGAATAATCTCAGATAGAGGAACCCAATTCACCTCCCAGTTCTGGAAAAGTTTGCACAAGTTGTTGAAAACTAAGCTGGATTACAGTTCTACATATCACCCTCAGACAGATGGACAGACCGAAAGAGTCAATCAAGTCTTGGAAGACATGCTGACAGCATGTGTGCTAGCCTATGGAAAGGATTGGGAGAAAAGCCTTTCCTTTGCGGAATTCTCCTACAACAACAGTTATCAGGCCAGCCTACAGATGGCACCCTTTGAAGCTCTTTATGGCAGAAAGTGCAGAACACCTCTGATGTGGTCAGAAGTAGGAGAACGATCTTTCTTTGGATCGGCAATCATCAGAGATGCCGAAGAGAAAGTAGCTCTAATCAGGGAGAATCTGAAAGCAGCCCAGAGCAGGCAGAAAAGCTATGCAGATACCCGTCACAGAGATCTGAGCTTTAAAGCAGGAGACTATGTGTACCTCAAGGTATCACCAATACGAGGTACCAGAAGGTTCAGAGTCCGAGGAAAGTTGGCACCCAGATATATTGGACCCTTCAAGGTACTCAAGAAGATAGGAGCAGTAGCTTACCGCCTCGAGCTCCCCGAGGAAATGTCAGACATCCATAATGTCTTCCATGTCTCACAGTTGAAGAAATGCCTGAGATTCCCAGAGGAGATAGTACCACCGGAAGTGATGGATCTTCAACCGGATCTCCGTTACCAAGAGAGGCCTATCAAGATCTTGGATGTTGCTACTCGGTTAACAAGGAGAAATGCCATACGGTTTTGCCGAGTGCAATGGAGTAATCACACAGAAATAGAGGCTACATGGGAACGTGAAGACAACCTCAAGAAGGAGTTTCCCTACCTGTTCGAGGAAGAGTCTGAATCTCGAGGACGAGATACCGTTTAAGTGGGGTAGGTTTGTAACACCCTGTGTCTTGCCCATATTTTAAAAATCACTAAAATTTTGATCTTTTCAAAATTTGAACAAAATTCAATCAAAGTAGAAGTCAAACTCATGCCAAATTTAAAATTTTGAATTTTAAATGTGCATCAAACACCACCATCTGCATATTTGGAATTTTCTGATTTTATTTATGTGTTCATTTGGTTTTGATCCTTTTTCAAATTTAAAATCCATTCAAATTTGAATCCCAACAAATCTCTGGAAATGTTTAAACTTTTCTTCCCTCCTGGGCCGCCCTCTTCCTTTTTCTTCCCGCCGGCCCATTCCTTTCCTCCCTTCCCTTTCCCTCGCGCAGCCCACAGCCCAGCACCCCTCTCCCGTCCCGCTGGCCCAGCAGCCGCGCCAGCCCACTCCTTCGCTCCGAGACACTGACAGGTGGGGCCCACCTGTCAGCGTCGTCTTCCTCTGGCAACGGCGCAGCGCGCCCATGCCGGCCGTCCTCGCCGCGTCTCGTCGCGCTACACCACCGCCACAGGGACTTCACGTGCACGCGTAGCGCCTTCATCACCGCGCCTCCCCCCGTCCCGTCCGCCAACTCCCGCTGCAGCGCGCCCATCTCTCCCAGCTTGACCGACGACGAAGACCGGCAAGCCTCCATTCCTCGACGTCAGCCCAGCTCCGCAGCCGTCTCGTCCGTCGCGCTGTGGCCTTCGTGGCGCCCGCGTCACGCGCATGGGCGACGTCCTTCCTTCTGGCAAGCCATCGCGTCGCAATTTGACGACGACGACCGAGCCGACGACCGCCGTCGCGAGCCGGCGCCCAACGGCTCGCTCCTCGGCCGCCTATAAAAGCCACCGAGCTCCGCGCCGTGTCCCTCTTCCTTCCCCCGAGCTCATCCACTCGCCAC
>CM017441.1:50305060-50318604 GCA_007726485.1 Eragrostis curvula | reverse complement strand
CGAGACACTGACAGGTGGGGCCCACCTGTCAGCGTCGTCTTCCTCTGGCAACGGCGCAGCGCGCCCATGCCGGCCGTCCTCGCCGCGTCTCGTCGCGCTACACCACCGCCACAGGGACTTCACGTGCACGCGTAGCGCCTTCGTCACCGCGCCTCCCCCCGTCCCGTCCGCCAACTCCCGCTGCAGCGCGCCCATCTCTCCCAGCTTGACCGACGACAAAGACCGGCAAGCCTCCATTCCTCGACGTCAGCCCAGCTCCGCAGCCGTCTCGTCCGTCGCGCTGTGGCCTTCGTGGCGCCCGCGTCACGCGCATGGGCGACGTCCTTCCTTCTGGCAAGCCATCGCGTCGCAATTTGACGACGACGACCGAGCCGACGACCGCCGTCGCGAGCCGGCGCCCAACGGCTCGCTCCTCGGCCGCCTATAAAAGCCACCGAGCTCCGCGCCGTGTCCCTCTTCCTTCCCCCGAGCTCATCCACTCGCCACTGCCACCGAGCGCCACCAATTTTACCTTTTCCCCGTCGTCATCCTCAAGCCCGGCGACCCCTTCGGCGTTTCTTCGACAAGCAACCCGTGGGCCTCCGTCTCCCTTTCTTGCCCCTCTCGCTCCCTCTCGCTCCCTCTAACCTCGCAAGCCTCGCCATTTTTGCAGTTGAGCTGCGGAACATGGCGGGCAAGGGAGGCTAGGGTTCCGGCGACATCACGCACGACTACGCGCCACTCCCGGCCTTCGTCAACGCCGTCGAGCCCACCGTGAGCTTCCCCACGCTCTCCTCTCTCTCCCGCGCTATTCGTTCTCTCTCCCCGCGCACGGACACGAGCTTTGCTCCGAGCTCCGCCGCCCACCGCCGCGCAACTCCAGCGCCGGCACGCCGTCCGGCCGCGCTCGGCCCAACCGTGACGCGCGCCAGCCTCCCCGCGCACGCGCGCACGCGCGCGGCCACACAGGCACGTGCAAATTTCCCCGCGCTGCAACCCATAGTGGGGATAATCTTGGCGGGAGCAAGCGAGGTAGTCCTCAGTGGGGAGGACTATCTCTGGGATGTGATTCCTCCTTCGAGGATAGCTATTGAAGATGCTTGCTTCGGTCGTATAAGGACCGGTTCATGTGCCGCCTTGCCTAGCACCTTTCGTACAACCATATGCCTTGAATGGGAAAGGTTTGGAACCACACCCTACTATAGTGTTCACCCGGTACCCACCTGGAGGGCAGGAGTTGCAGCGGAAGCCAGGAGAAGACTCGACATAGCAGGTGTCGGGATCCGGCATATGGTGATTATTCAGGCCTTTCTACATGATGATAATGATATTGTGAAGCCCCTGGTTGCAGTATTTCCGTAGTGGTGCCGTGGTGACACCAAGTAGGTACGGGACCATTAGTATGCCTGTCCAACCCATGACGATGGGAATGGTTGGTATGCCTTGTGGGGAATTGTGTACAACCTCTGCAGAGTTAAAAACCTATCATGGTAGCCGTGTTCCACGGTAATGGGCAACGCGAAAACTTGTGCCACACAATGATTAGTATAACGGTGTGAGTTACTCCCTTGGTGTGTTTTTGGAATACTCCGGTGTGGAATCGTGCGCTGGTTTCCTGCCAGCATTAAAACTTGGGAACTGGCGGGATGGACTGCATCTCCCCCAGGGCCTCAACCCCACTAAATACCACTGATAATCTTGATAGTAGTTTGTGAACTGTTTTGTTTTCCAAACAACCTCTGCATAAAACTGGCTTTCCGCCCAGATGATAAACTCAGCCTATCCTTGGTTTTACCCTTGCATTCAGTTATCCCTCGTTGTTAGGACTTGCTGAGTAACTTATGTACTCACCCTTGCTTTAATCATTCAGATGAGGAGCCAGAGTACATGGAGGATGGTGATGAAGAGTAGGGTCATATCTGCACTCAAGATGCCTGTGCTAGTACCGTTTCCGTCTTCCGCTGTATTAGTGTTTAAGTGGTTCTGCTGTTTCAGCCCACCAGCATGATGCTTGATGTAATAAAGTAGCCCTTGGCCGGTTGTTGTAAGACCTTTTATGTATAAAGGCTTGTATGAGACTTGGTAATATTTATGTAAGTATTGACTCTGTGATATTCATTCTGTGTAAGTGTTCGTATCAGCGTCTGATCCAGGGACTGATACGGTAAGCACTAGTGCTCCAGAAATAGGATACGACAGATAGAAATCCATTATGTGTTTCAAAAATAATAATAACTGAATTAACCACCGCCTATTTTCATTTGATAATAATCACAAAATATCAAAATGATTAGCCGCCTAAGAGCGCACATACATTCCGCTTTTGTCTCTTGCTGAGACGAAACATAGCCATGGACCCCATGACACCGCAATAGGATTGGTGAGATGCACGCTATCTCGTGCGCGCGCATAAACGACAGAAATCTGCTTTTTGCCAACCTTCAGAATTATCGGACGAGGCGTGCCGCGGAGGTAACATGCCCTCCACGTGGTCCACGTGCACGATGGCGTCGTGCTGGCCCAAGCCGCTCAATCAACGGCAACGCCGGCCTGAAATTTAGCAAGCGCCGTTGCTGCAACATCAAAGGCATCCCGAAATTCAGAGATCAACTGGCTCGCTCATGCTTACGATTGAGGATCTGATCGAGAGACGTCGCAAGAACTCGGTGTATGTGGACGATGACGGTGAGCGCCGCGGGTGGCGACGAGGCAGAGCATGCCCAGGGCCGGCGGCACCTGTGTTGGGCGCGCTTACCAAGTGGTCGGGTCTCATCTACGGACATGCTTAGTGCGATCTTGAAGCCGTATTGAGGGAAACGTCAGCCTTCTCGATCACTCGATGCAATCATGCATGCAAGGCAGGCCGAGGTCGTAGTCTCGCGGTTGACGTCCAAGGCCAAGATTCTTCCATCAGCGGAATCCTTATCCTGGTAAGAAGTTTAGATTTACCGATTGATACGGCGGCGAATTTTTGAAGGGTTCTAGCTATAGTGTAATTGAGCAACCGACCGTGCTGCCGTCTTCGGCTATGGCGAGGGCGGCTGCGGCGGAGGGAGGGGCCGGCGTAGCTAGGCATGATCTCATTCGAGCACGGAGTGCTTGGGTATGCGGAAGGCACGAACGAAGTCCCATGAATCGTATGCGGGCGATCTGAGTACCGAGGCGGGCTCGGTGTGCTCGGAGCCGCCATGGCCGGCGGCCGGCGGCGGCGGCGGGTGGGAACTTCTAATTTTCTTTTGCGCGAAACCCCTCAGTCGAGAAACAAATGTTCGCAAAATGACCCCTTCTGTATTTTCAAATAAGCTCCTAGATTGGATCGCGACTATTAATTACGATCCAGTTATTTACGAATAACCCTCTATTTTGGATCGTGATTATTAATCGTAATCCAAATATTTTCACATAACCCACTATAATGGCATGTGACTATTAATCGCGATCCAACTATTTTGATATAGCCCCCGATCGCGATCCCAATGTTTGCATAATAGTCCTTCCGCGCTTCGCATCTCCCCCCTCCCCGTCCGGCGACGCCGCCGCCGTCTCGAACTGACCTGCGCTGCTCCCCCAGATCTCCCGTCCTCGGCCGCGTCCTCCGAGCCGAGCGGAACCTTCCACATCCCCGTTCCTCCCCTGCGGTCCTGCCGCGCCTGCGAGCGCTTGGCGGGTCTCGTCCTACCTACACCTCGCCTGCAACTTCCGCGAGGACAGCGAAGACCTCGTAGTGCTCATGCTGCATTTTTGACGGAATCCACGTGGTACTTGGTTCCGTTTGCGCGCTATCCATGCTATCGGGCTTACCGGAGGCGAAGCCTGTGGATTGGCGAGCCGTCTCTGCGAGGACGAGACACCCGGTGCAGCTGTGATTTGGGGGCAATGCAGAACCAAGGAAGGGACGCTGGAGCAGAAGGGCTTGAGGTTGATTTGCGAGCAAATCACTGCGTAGTGCATTGGTAGTAGCGACGCCAAGGGAACGCGGACGCCAGCCTGAGCTTATAGCAGCGGTCATGTTCTTACCAATTTCTGCAATCTTTATTAATTTTTTTTTCGAGAACAATCTTCGTTATGTATTTCAATCATTTAGTTGTTTGTTAGAGTTCTTCAGTTTGTTTGTACATGCTCAGTAAGTCAAAAGTTTATGCAGCTTACTAGTGGTCATTGTCTGCTTGTTCTCAGTCACACTAGATTTACATTCCAATTTTATTAGGATTCAGCATGAACTTTTATGACACGGGACAAACTCCATATCTACCAGGGGATATAATCCTGGAGGTACTGAGACAATTTGCTGAAAAAAGGTAAATTATGAAAAAAAAAGAGCATCCGACAAGCTAATGTATGATAAGTCCCTGATGTAGAATAAATGCTGACGATGTTTTATTTTACAGGACTGTTTCTGACGAGGTTATTGATTATCCTAGGTATTATATTTGACGCATTCAATCATATACGCCTTAAGTTAATTTACCATTTTGCTGTATTATGATACATTAATCTAGCTATTCAACGACAGATGGCATGTTCCTGAGCCACACTGGCACTATCCATCTAGTGTATTGTACGTGTACTAGCCATGCAGGACGAAGCTGTGAGCTCCAAACTCTCTATTCATAGGGCTGCAAGTTTTCTATTTTTTGGGTCATGGGTCGACCATAAAACTACCTCCAATGAACGAAAAATTCATACCACCTCGAGTTTATCATGGAAATGTATCAAGGTGGTGGTTCACAGCTACTCATTGGGTACATATTTGCACTAACGGTGGCTATGAGATTCCTTGAGTGAACCTCTACCGTGTGAGTAGAATGAATGTTGGTTGCATTATTCAACTTAAAAAGTTGTACTTTTGTTTTATTCCCTTTGGGATTCGTTGACGAATGAATCTTCCCAGCGAAAGTTATCTTGACAGATTCATAGGGTAGAATCTCCCACCACTACTTTTAGTCATTCAAGAGAGAGATCTGTAAAGTTTAGTACTATGTTCTTTTATATTTGACTCTGGTTTGTTGTTCAGTATTGAACTAATGTCAAATAAAAAGAATCGTACGAATATGTGTTAAATGAGACATACAAACGGTCGTTATTAGTTAGCAACCTTCAAAAGTGATGGCCATATATTGCAACAACAAATGAGCTCATAATTCACTACTTCCTCTGTTTCCTTTTTATGACGTTTAGTCATGTATAAATCAATACTACAAATCTGTTGTTCTGACATGAAGTCTTGGTATCGAACACGCAAACCAAAATTGGATGAACATTCTCTTCCAGCCCTTGGGCGTAGCACATGTACGGAGTAAAAATCATCGTCACGACGCCCAGCTAGATATACGAGTATAGTCCACGGAGCGCTCAAGACACCAGAGATCCCACGTTTCCTTAAAAAAAAAACGAAAGAAAGAAGAGAAAGAGATCCCACGTGCCGTGGACGGCGGACACAGACTAAGGCAGGCAAAAAAAAAAAAAAGACCCAAAAATCCCAACAAGACACGAAAAGGTGAGTGCCGCACCCCGGATCACAGGCATCCGGTGATAGCCAGCCAGCCAGCCAGCCGCTGATCACATCAGACACAACACGCCACTCCACCACTGATGAGTGAACCAGCAGGCAACCGGCGCGACGCGCACAGGCGCACGGGCCGCCCGGCACGCGACGTCCCCGTCGGCCGCCACGGCAGCGCGCCCGCGCTCCGCCGTCCGTTTCGTTTGTGTGGGCCGTGTCGCAGGCTGGCAGCAACTGGGATCCGGTTTTCGCTGCCGCTTAAAACCAAGCGAAACCCCTCGCCCCCGACCCCATCACTCGCCTTGCTCGCCACCCGGGAAGCGCGCCTGAGGCGGCACCGCAGCACACCAGCACCCTCGTGGAGAAGACGCCAGAGAGAGCTCGAGAGGAGAGAGAGACGTCCACGGCCTCCCTTCCTCCGCGCGATCCACGCACCGGCCGACCGCCTCCCCCCGATGGCGACGACGCCGGCCGTCGGCGCCGCGTGCCTCCTCGCGCCGGGGCACCCGGGGCGGAAGGCCGATCGGAGCCGCGCGTCCGCCTCCGCCACCGCCTCCGCGCGCCCGCTCCGCCGCGTCGTGCGCGGGCGCTGCGTGGCGGAGCTGAGCAGGGAGGGCCCGGCGCCGCGCCCGCCGGCACCCGCGCAGCTGGCCCCGCCGGTCGTGCCCGGCGTCCTCGCGCCGCCGCGGACGGAGCCCGCGCGGAAGCCGGCCTCGACGCCGCCGCCCATACCCGACGACCTCGGGCTCCAACCCGAAGGTACGATCCTTCCTCCCTTCGCCAAATCCCTTCGAACATCTCCCCAATGGTTTGCTCGGTTCGTTCGACTTGAAATGCGTCCGTGAACTTGGGTTTGGGTAGAATTGATCTCAGTTAATCGAACTCTCGTATTTACCAGCGTGCCAAAAAATCGAAACCCGCATTTGGTAGTGAGCACACCCATGCCCGTTCTGATTCTTCTGAAGCGTCTGTGTTGGATCGTGAGACGACGGGGGGCAGGGTGGCGTGGCGTGTCCATACCTCGGTATAATGGCCGCGCACCGCAGAGGTTTCGGGGTCCGTGGACGTGGTTGGATCTGAGCAGACATGGCGTAGATATTTATTATTCCGCGGACGAATGGGGCTGTCAGGTGCCATACACACGGCTGCAAGTAGAGCGAAAGGGATTGACAACTCTGTCTCTTCCTTGCCTTTGTGTGATTACGACACGCGTTGTAAGGAGTACTTTGTTGTATAGTCCCCGGAGTATCCTAAAACAGAACCTGGGGTTTGGCTATCAACATCATTTCAGTCCACGGTAAGCTGGCTTTACTAAAATGACAGTAAAAGTAAACAGATTCTTTGAAGAAAATTAGGAGTGAAAGTGAGCTCCATTTAGCTGAGACCCAAGAGCTGAATGCTCCAGTTCTGGTTATGGATGGAAACTAGAAAGAGATTTAAGTGCAGAAGCGATACTGAATGCCAGTGGCTGCTAGTTTAGGTGCAGAAACTGGGGTTTTGTCTTGGGACCGTTAATTTACTTGTATCTAGACATTTCCAGTTTCTAGTGAAGGGTGTTGCGCTAGTGAGTCACATGGGTGCTTGGTACCGATATGTGCTTGGCTTTTTTCAGTAGACCACTAGCTCCAAATTGATTCAAATTTAATTTTGGGGACACTTGTGGGAACATGTTCCTTGGCCCACTTTCTCTGGGCCATTTTGTTTTCTTGTGTAAATTAAACACACTCTCTCTGAGCATATACTATCGAATTATTTAGCAACCTCGATTTGTCATTTAGCTGAGAACAGAATGCGGGTTGCACCATTCTTATTTTTGCTGGGCCTGTTTTCTGATTTAGCAAGAGTACAATCTTCTGATGTTTACTTACATTCTGCTATTATTGCTCCTGTTACTCAGGAACTAACAAATGTACGTTATCTATCATTCATTCACATACAGGGATTGCTGAGGATCCTATCAGCAGCACCGTAGTTGTGGCTACTGAGGACGATGCTGAGAACCTGGTTGTTGAGCAAGCTAAAGCTGAGGTTACACATAACATTGTCTTTGTAACCGGCGAAGCTTCTCCTTATGCGAAGTCAGGGGTCTAGGAGATGTTTGTGGTTCATTGCCAGTTGCTCTTGCTGCTCGTGGTCACCGTGTGATGGTTGTAATGCCAAGATACTTAAATGGGACCAATGATAAGAATTACGCAAATGCATTCTACACTGCAAAGCACATCAAGATTCCATGCTTTGGTGGGGAACACGAAGTCACCTTTTTCCATGAGTACAGAGACTCCGTTGATTGGGTGGGTATTCACTCAACTTATGTTTTCTGATGATAATAGATATCCGCTTACCTTTTTGTGTGCTGTAAGTTTCTTGACATGCATTTTATGATGTTACTCAAGTACTTTCGTGTTATTCCCACTCTTCAGCATCTTGAATAAGAATACAAATTTTCCATATTAAAATGAAGAGCATTATTCATGAAGTATCATGCTGTTGTACATGGCCCTAAATTATTATGCATCCATGGTCTTGCATTTGTATTTGTAATGAATAGTTCGTATTAAAATGGTGCACAAGTTGAAAGCATAAATTTTCGCTGCCAATATTATTTAGAGTCAGTTATTCTTTTGGTCTGATATCATGTGATGTGAACTATGCAGTTTAAGCGCACCAACATTGCTGTGAAGTGGGTTTGAGTGGTGTATTGAATTAAGTCCTGTCCTTCTGGTGCAATGTTTTTTTGTGAATATAACATTGTGATAATAACTAATGAACGATGATATAAGATAACAGGACATTCTATTTCCTTGCTGACAGTAAATGTTTGATTATTTGTATTTGGGTTATTTGTTTATTGATTACACATGAACTGTGCCATCTGGCTAGGTATTTGTTGATCACCCCTCATATCACAGACCAGGAAATTTGTATGGAGATAAATTTGGTGCTTTTGGTGATAATCAGGTAAAAGAAGCTTGTTTCGTTAAGCTCCTATCTGTTCTGGTCTAGATTCTATATAAAAATTGATTGAATGCTTTATGTCTTGCAGTTCAGATACACACTCCTTTGCTATGCTGCATGTGAGGCTCCTTTGATCCTTGAATTGGGAGGATATATTTACGGGCAGAATTGCATGTTTGTTGTAAACGATTGGCATGCCAGCCTTGTGCCAGTGTATGTTCTGGCTCTATAAGTCTACAATTTCATCAACCTCAAAGCTGCCTTTTTGCAATGCGTATTATGTTATTTAAAATGCTCTTTGAATTTATTTTCACCTATGTTCTACTGCATATGTGTATGTATTTGTGGCGTCTAAGAACGTAGTGAAGTGAGCAATCTCAAGGAAGTCATTACTTCTGTCATTGTTATGATAAACTGATAGTGTAGTGCGGCAGGACAGTTTGTGCCCCATGCTTTTTCTGCATGCCTTAGGACATGTGAGAGAACCTGAGATTAGTTTGTTGAGTTTCATCATATTTCATGAACATGGTTTTAGCTGTTCCGATGATACTTCTCTCCTGATATATTTCACATAGTTAGCTGCATAATATCAACTAGTTCTATCGCTTTTTTTAGTGCAATTTTAGATGTGCCGCTATTTGTTAATTCCTTTTTCCTAGGCTTCCTTCTTTGAATTCACGAATGTTAAATTAGTTTTGATTATGTACTCAACTCTTCCTGACCTCGATTTTTCCTATTCAGCCTTCTCGCTGCCAAATATAGGCCATATGGTGTTTACAAGACGCCCGCAGCATTCTTGTAATACATAATTTAGCACATCAGGTTTGAGCCTATTATTTTGCACAATATACATATATAGTTTTGGCAAGACAGTTCACCCACCTTATTACTTTCATTGTTGTAGGGGGTGGAGCCTGCAAGTACATACCCTGACTTGGGGTTGCCACCTGAATGGTATGGAGCCCTGGAGTGGGTATTCCCTGAATGGGCAAGACGACATGCCCTTGACAAGGTGAGGCAGTTAACCTTTTAAAAGGTGCAGTTGTGACAGCAGATCGAATCGTGACAGTCAGTAAGGTGACATCCACATTACCATTTGATTTAATTTTTCATATGAGATAGTCTTCCTTCAAACTGGATGTTGCTTTCTTCCCTGTATCATCTAATGTTGCATTTCCAGGGTTATTCATGGGAGGTCACAACTGCGGAAGGTGGACAAGGTCTTGATGAACTCTTAAGCTCCAGGAAGAGTGTATTAAATGGTAACTATATTCATGTTATGTTAGCTTGTAGTGATCTTCAACTGCTTTATGTAAACATTTTAGCTGGGTGACAAGAATTAATTCGTTCTGCTTCTATGCATGCAGGAATTGTAAATGGAATCGACATCAATGACTGGAACCCTGCCACAGACAGTTTATCCCTTCCCATTATTCTGTTGATGACCTCTCTGGCAAGGTGCATTAACTGTTCTCTAAAGCATGTGCATATTCATTGAGATGAGTACCTCCTGTGTATTTTCCTTGCTTTCATGAACCTCTCATTTTCTTAACCTTGATGGTCTTGGCATTGTTTTTTTTTTCTTTTTTAGGCTGAATGTAAAGCTGCATTGCAGAAGGAGCTGGGTTTACCTATAAGGCCAGATGTTCCTCTGGTTAGCACCAATGCTTTACAATCCTTTTCTTTTAAAGAAAAATATGGACTCATATATTTTCTTGATTTACAGATTGGCTTTATTGGAAGATTGGATTATCAGAAAGCATTGATCTCATTAAACTAATCATCCCCGATCTCATGCAGGATGACGTTCAATTTGTAAGTTCTGATTCCTTTATGTGATCCTAAGCTGATATGTAAGTCAAACTTAGCATTTAGCAGCCTTTGTTGGTAGCAACTCAAACTGAAAAAGTCGGTCAGGCAGGTGATGGGTTAAGCAATAAATCAGCCTTGTTCTCTCATCTATTCTCTCGTCCACATACACTTTGGCTTCTCTGCAGCTTCATCTCTATGCACCTGGTACATCCCAGATGAAAGTATGATTGTAAAACCTCCTGCCTCACACCACTACATGTTACACTCGGTGGATCGGTGCCAGTACTTGACACAAATGTGCAGATTTTAGGGGGTAGTACTGTACACATAAAGATTGGTGGCATTATAAAAGTTACTACAAATGTAATATGTGGTCATTACTTACAAGTTTAGAGTAGAATAGCTTACAGTTAAAGAAAATTAAACCGTTTCAATAAATGTATCTGCAAGTCTGGTAGCATTTGCTTAACTTCCTGATGTTTTAGCTCAGAGTTGCTTTCCCCACTTCCACCCAATCTATTACTTTCTTTGGACTCCAAGATGCTCCTTCACTGGATATCATCTTCTTGCACACATGCGCACACCCCAAGGCAAAAGGCAGAATTTGTTTTAACATTACGTTAAGCTAGATTGGATGAAGTTTCTAAGCCTACAACTAAAACATTGTCCAACAATCCTTTTTTGTTTGTATTTACTGTACAGGTCATGCTTGGATCTGGTGATCCAGATTTTGAAGCCTGGATGAGATCGACAGAGTCGTATTTCAAGGATAAATTTCGTGGATGGGTTGGCTTTAGTGTTCCAGTTTCCCACCGAATAACAGCAGGGTATGCAAACAGCCCATTGCTAAGAAGTCACTTATCAGTTTATAAATAATTATATATTGAGATACTGATATCTCCCTTTTTTTACTTCTTCCACAGATGTGATATATTGTTAATGCCATCCAGATTCGAACCTTGTGGTCTCAATCAGCTATATGCTATGCATTATGGTACAGTTCCCGTTGTTCATGGAACTGGGGGCCTGAGAGTAAGACAGTTGATCCTATCATTTGCCTTATGTCAGTATCAAGGAAAAATTTATCTCACCTATTTTGTTTATTGAAACAGGACACAGTAGAGAACTTCAACCCTTTTGGTGACAAGGGAGAGCAGGGTACAGGGTAAGTACTGCTCTGTTAGACTTGTTGCAGTTTTATTTCGTTGCTTGAATTCATTAAGTGCTCACAGCTGTTTCTTTAGTTTGCTCCATTGGTCACTGCACTTCTGATCATTTTTATTTCACTGCATAAATATTTTTACAGGTGGGCATTCGCACCCCTAACAACGGAAAACATGTTGTGGGTAAGTTTCCATTGAACTCAAACTCAGCGTTAGGATCTTGGTCGTGGTACATGGCCCTTATATCTACTAACACCGTTGAACTCACTCTGTGTTTAACATCAACAATTTAAGAGTAAAATAGGGACTTTATCACCCGAGGTTTCAGGATCAAATGTTTTACCAGAATGCAAACAAACTTAGTCGACAATCTTTTGGATCTAGTAATAAAACGAAACCACTGCAATATAATGTTATGGACCATAAGTAATTCTACAATTGAGATTTTGACCCATAATGATGTTTTTGCAGACATTGCGAACTGCAGTTTCCACATACAGGGAACACAAATCATCCTGGGAAGGACTGATGAAGCGGGGAATGACAAAAGACTTTACATGGGACCATGCTGCCGAGCAGTATGAACAGATCTTCCAGTGGGCTTTCATAGATAAGCCTTATGTCAAGTAAATTGTCCACATATGGCGCCTCTTTGAAGATCTGTTCTTCATCCGTCCACAAATGGAAGGATGATACCGTGTACATTACATGGAAAGCAAACCAGCTATACCATCCAATGTCAAAGGTTAGCCTTACGGTGCTTGCTGCTGTGCTGGTTGGTCTCAAAGGACTGATGAAGTGACAAGTCCAGATGAATGACAGTTTTGAAGAATAAGAAGCGGTTGATCTGGCTAATACTGCGCAGGCAATGGCCTCTTGTCTCGGTGGTACATATGAAATCGACTTGATGTAGTTCAGTTAGCCTGCTCCTCGTTAAGATTGTTCCCTTTGTTGTTGTCATTTGCCTGTACGGGCTGATAATTTCTGATCCTATAGAGAAGTATGCCTTGTTTGATGAGCTGCCTGACGAAATGGTGTCACCTGGTGTGCGTTCTTGCCCACTGACTAAAATAGTTGTTGCTGATGCTACATTTTCTGTATCGAGGGTGTATATCTGAAGGCGTAGCTATAGTGATGCAAAAGAATCTTCTAAAGCGCAAAGCCATGCGCCAGGGCAGGTGTTCCTTGTGTCTGCAGGCACCGGCTTGCATTTTTCAGTTGCTTTATCCTTGGCGTGACCACCTCCCTCCCTCTTGGTTAGCTACCTACCTTCGGCGCAAGGGCATGTCCTACACTAGCATGAGAGCCACTGTGCCGAGAGAGGCCTTGCCTAGTGGGAAAACTTCCAGGCCCTCCATTCCGGACCGGCATGTCAGTTAGGGATCGATCCTTGATTGTTGTGTTTGTCCAACCTGGATTCCTTAACCTGAGAGTAAAATACTGATTGAACTAATTAAAAATGATATCGCATTTTTGGAAATTAAATTCATTAGTTCCCATGTGAGTGAGATCATGGAAAACACGTGACTAGTTTTGCGTCCGTGCTTGCTGGCCTCAAGCCCCGGGAGCAAAATTATACAGTAGTGTAGTACTTCCTCCGTCCACCAATATAAGGACCTCGAGGGGTATGCATTTGTCCAGAAATACAAGGACCCGAGAGAGGTTTCGTAGGGTCACATGGTACTGCAGCTACCCAGGGCCCGCACTAAATGACACAGCGAACCAAATCCTCCCCGTCCACCCATCGTTCTCATCCCCCATCCCGCAGCCGGCCGCAACTACGCCGCCACCCCGGCCCCACCGCCACCACCGAAGCCCCCGCCCCCCGGACCCAACACCGCCCACCACCGAAGTTGCCATCGGGAGCCCTCTGCGAAATCCGCCACCGGGAGCCCTCAACGAAATCCGCCGCCGCCGAATCGCGCGCAGATGCTCCTGCCCCTCCCGTCCTTCAGCGCCGCCGAATCGCGTTTGCGGGCCTCGTCGTGCCTCCCCTCGCATCCCGATTGAAGAATGCCAAGAGCTTGCTCTGGATCTGAGCGGGCAGAAGGGGGAAGCGGAAATAGCAGGCAGAGGATTGTAGGTCGATGGTGGCCGAATCTGAGCGGGAGCAGAGCGCGACCTCCCCATGC
>CM017441.1:50067198-50304960 GCA_007726485.1 Eragrostis curvula | reverse complement strand
GTTCCTCTTTGTTGCTGACTGTTTGTCGAACATGCTGAAATAAGGCGAGCAAGCTGGGGTTATCTCAGGCATGCGGGTGTGCAGACGAGCTCCGACTGTCACTCACCTCTTATTCGCGGATGATAGTCTCCTATTTTTCAAGGCCAATCCCATGGAGGCTGGTCGAGTCCGTGCTTTGCTGGGTCGGTTCGAGAGAGGAACGGGTCAACTTATTAGTGACTCCAAGTGTTCTATCATGTTTTCCAAGAATGTGGAGGATGATGACAAGCTTCTGATCAGACAGCAGTTGCACGTTGAGAAGGAGGCCTTTGAAGCAAAGTACCTAGGCCTCCCGACCCCTGAAGGTAGAATGAAGCGAGATAAATTTCAACCGCTTGAAGAAAGGCTTGGCAAACGCACAATCGACTGGAGTGAGAAATTTATTTCTTGTGCTGGGAAGGAAGTTTTTATCAAGTCTATTGCTCAAGCGATCCCTACATATATCATGAGCGTGTTCAAGTTAACTGGTGGTTTATGTGAAGGCCTAACTCAACAGATAAGGAGATATTGGTGGGGGGCTGAGAAAGGCAAACGTAAAACTCACTGGGTTGCTTGGAAGAAACTGTTGAGATGCAAAGATCAGGGGGGGGGGGGGGGGGGGGGGGGGGGCTCGGATTCAGAGACCTAGAAGTGTAGACAGGCGTGGCGGCTCATTCAGTTTCCTGACAGTTTGGCTGCTCGCTTACTGAAGGCTAAGTATTTTCCTAACGGGCACATCCTTGACACTGTGTTCTCGGGCAACGCTTCTCCAACCTGGAGAGCTATTGAGCATGGCCTAGAACTTGTGAAAAAAGGAGTGATCTGGCGAGTTGGTAATGGTACGAGTATCAAGCTGTGGAGGGATAATTGGATTCCAAGAGAACCTGAACTGAAGCTAATCGGGAAGCACCACAGAAATAGGTTGAAGTGGGTTGCTGATTTAATCAAGCCAGAGACAGGTACCTGGGATATGGAGCTGGTTAACCATGTGTGTTTTCCTGCTGATGTGGAGATTATTCGGAAGATTAAGATATCTTGTCGTGGGACCGAAGATTTTGTTGCGTGGCACCATGAGAAATCAGGGATTTACTCTGTCAGGAGCGCTTATAGGCTCGGCTTCAATCTGAAGTACAATTTGGGTGCCAATAGTAACAGGCCGGATGGCTCGAGGGTTATGTGGAGAAATATTTGGAAGGCGAAAGTTCCCCCTAAAGTACGGCATTTTGCGTGGAAAGTAGCAAGTGGTGCTCTGGCTACCAAGCTGAACAAGAAGGCACGGAAACTGGAGGTAACTGGGCAATGCACGATCTGTGGCATCGAGGATGAATCTGAATATCACACCTTGGTGGTATGCCCCCATGCCAAGTACCTCAGAACTGCAATGCAGGAGATATGGCCGTTGCCGGATGAGCTACAGTTCCAATATGGTGGCCCGGACTGGTTTCTTTGGCTGCTTGACCGGTGTTCTGAAATTCAGCGGGAGCTTGTCTTGCTAATGTTCTGGAGAATCTGGTATGACAGGTTCACGAGTCCGTGTGTCATCCATTGAAGGCTCAAGAAGATTTCTGGATGCTACCATCTTTCGTTCAGTAAAGTGCACGATCCGACACCGGTACATGATCCGAAAGGAAAGCAACCGCTGCCTGACAGGTTTTCGCCAAGACCCTGCAGGAAGAAGGCGACGCCCGTCCACTGGTGCCCTCCCCCACCAGGCACAACGAAGATTAATTGTTGATGCTGCCTTTCATGAAACAACGGGCGCTGCGGCAGTCGGAATTGTGGCAAGGGACTCGACGGGTCAAGTAATCCTCTCGTCAGGTCGGGTGATGTTTAATTGTGCTGATGCTGAAGAGGTGGAGCTGCTGGCATGCTTGGAAGCGCTCAAGTTAGCGGTGCAATGGGTCGCGCCGCCGATCATCTTGGAATCGGACTGCCTGTCGGTGGTAAATGCATTAAACTCCCGACAGCCAGACCGTTCCCGACTCTCGTTGCTTTTGGCGGAAGTCAAGTCGCTCGTGGATGAGCTCAAGGAAATCGAGGTTAAACATTGTGCTAGAGATCAAAATAGGGTCGCTCATAGCTTAGCTTCTTATGCTTGTGTGGAGGGTTTATGTGCTGTCTGGTTGAGACATATCCCTCCCAATGTATTGCATCTTTATGATGCGGACTGTAACCCTGTTTGAGCTAATGAAACCTCGCTTTTCCCTCGCAAAAAAAAACTTTAAGTTGGCTTAAACAAAAGTCCGCTAGATAATGTCCGACTTTCATTGACTACTTGCAGCTAACTCACTGCACGCACTGTCTTATTGTCTCGTAGTATATATCCGGTAAGAAGAAGAGGAGAATTTGAGATATTACTCGCCTTACAACGCGTCAACTTTATTCCAAATATACATACTTACACGACACCGTCTTTAGGCGTTGCATTGCAGTGACGTCGTTCGCTTCACCCCCGCACCTTCCTCGCGGCCACAATGGCCACCACCGAGATGGCCGCCACCGACGACGCCAAGATGACGCCGGGTCGGTTGCGTACAAAGAAGTTCTTCATCCTCTTGTCGTGGTGCTGCTTCACCTTCTCGATCTCCCGGTCCATGGCCATGTAAACGGACGGGTAAGTGGCGTGGCCGTCGATGTTCTTGATGAGCCCGTGCACCTCCTGATCGCCGCCGGACGCGCCGCGCACGGCGCCGGCGCGGCGGAGCAGGCGCACGTCGGCGACGTCCTCGACGAGCTCGTTCATCATCTGGAAGTAGCGCGTCACGGGCTTGCTCTGCGCCTCGTACTCCCGCGCCAGGAGGTTGCGCGCCACCGTGGCCAGCTTGAAGTCGTACACCAGCGCCGGCAGCCGCAGCGCCGCCCACTGCTCCTTGAACTCGATCTCGGCGCGGCCGTTCTCCGCGGCCTGGATCCGGACCCCCACGCGGCGGAGCTCCCTCGCCGCCGGCATCCGCGACGGCCGGCCGGTGGCGCGCGCGCCGGGCGCCGGCGGCGGCGGCGCCACGCTCTGGTGCAGGCAGTCCAGGAGCGTCTTGTAATCGTCGTCGGTGGCGGCCGCCGCCGCGGCCTTGGCCGGGCCCTTGTCCGCCGGCGCCGGCGCCGGAGGCCTCGGCTTCTTCGTGGCGAACGGCGAGTAGTACCAGCAGAAGCCGTGGACCACGTCGTCGAACGAACCCTTCGTGATGAACGGCAGCTTGTACTCGCCGCCGGGGATGGATTCCTTGACGTCATTGAAGTCGTTGAGTTCCAGGGTCTTGCGGATCACGTCCTGGACGACGCCGGCGACGTCGCGGAGGACCTTGAGCGGGAGCTGGTTCTCGAGCTTGATCACGTCCGTGACGATGTCGTGCATGTGGCGTGACTTGAAGCTCTCGTCGACGCCGTCGCGGTCGGAGCTCGTGGTGATAGCCTCCATCAGCCGCGGGAGGAAGCCGACGACGAGGAAGATGCCGTCGACCACGCGCTTGTGCTCCTCGTCCCAGACCTCGTCGGTGAGCTCCGCTTTCTCCTCCTTTTGTTGGGTCTTCTCTTTCGGACCGCCGGTTCCGGGTTCAGCAGCTCCCTCCACCTTCTGCTTGCTTTTATCCTCGGTCTCCGTTTCTTGAATGAAGGAAATTAGCAGACATTACATTCATGTTATGGGAGGAACAACCAAAACATGTTTGATGCGTGCATATTTGATGGCTGGCTAGGGAAGATGGATAGATTGATAAGCAAGTACCTGTCTTCTTTTCCTCCGATTTTCCATGGATGGCGGAATGGCATGCCTTGGCCAGGGCCAGGAGGAGGCGATTGGCGCGCAGCATGTGGTCGTCGACGTGGTGGCCCGTGATAGCCTCGTAGACGAGCGCGGCCTTCACCCGGAAGCTGTTGCGCCGGTCGATGGCGCTGCGCGCGTCGTGCGTGAAGAAGACGCTCGCCGGCGCAAACTCCGCCGGGTGCTCCGCGCGCATCCGCTCGTACGCCGTCGACTTGAGCATCGTCTCGTATGGCGCCATGCCGATCTGGATTCTTTGTTGCCCGCTTCGCTTTGGCCGTTCAGGGAGTTTGTTGATTGTTTGAGAGGCTCAGTTTGGATGGGGTTTTATAGTCGTTTACAGGGGACATAAGGACAATGATGTTTTTTTGGATGGCCAGTCATCCCTTTCTTGGCGTGGTTAGAGGCAGCTAACGTGACATGGAGGGAGAATAGAATTTAAAAACAGGGCAGGGCCAAGAATTTTCCATGGCGATGATCCGCACGTGGCATCAACGATCGGTTGGCTGTGAACATATATATACTTCCTCCGTCCATCAATATAAGGACGTGGGGTGTTCCGATGCAAAATAAGAAACAGAGGAAAAGACCCTGCTACCCCTACTCAATACAACTGCCGCAGAACCTCACCAAAACAAACGACAACAGGAAAAGCTTCGTCTCCACCTCTCCGCCGCGCCGCAGAGCTGGCCACGCCCCGCCTCCGCCGCGCTGTAGAAACCAATTCCGTATATCTCGGCTTGCAGTCGAGGGAGAGGAGAGGGAGGGCGCATGGGGAGGTCGCGCTCTGCTCCCGCTCAGATTCGGCCACCATCGACCTACAATCCTCTGCCTGCTATTTCCGCTTCCCCCTTCTGCCCGCTCAGATCCAGAGCAAGCTCTTGGCATTCTTCAATCGGGATGCGAGGGGAGGCACGACGAGGCCCGCAAACGCGATTCGGCGGCGCTGAAGGACGGGAGGGGCAGGAGCATCTGCGCGCGATTCGGCGGCGGCGGATTTCGTTGAGGGCTCCCGGTGGCGGATTTCGCAGAGGGCTCCCGATGGCAACTTTCGGTGGTGGCGGTGTTTGGGCTCACGGCGGTGGCGGCGTAGTTGCGGCCGGCTGCGGGATGGGGGATGAGAACGATGGGTGGACGGGGAGGATTTGGTTCGCTGTGTCATTTAGTGCGGGCCCTGGGTAGCTGCAGTACCATGTGACCCTACGAAACCTCTCTCGGGTCCTTGTATTTCTGGACAAATGCATACCCCTCGAGGTCCTTATATTGGTGGACGGAGGAAGTACTACACTACTGTATAATTTTGCTCCCGGGGCTTGAGGCCAGCAAGCACGGACGCAAAACTAGTCACGTGTTTTCCATGATCTCACTCACATGGGAACTAATGAATTTAATTTCCAAAAATGCGATATCATTTTTAATTAGTTCAATCAGTATTTTACTCTCAGGTTAAGGAATCCAGGTTGGACAAACACAACAATCAAGGATCGATCCCTAACTGACATGCCGGTCCGGAATGGAGGGCCTGGAAGTTTTCCCACTAGGCAAGGCCTCTCTCGGCACAGTGGCTCTCATGCTAGTGTAGGACATGCCCTTGCGCCGAAGGTAGCTAACCAAGAGGGAGGGAGGTGGTCACGCCAAGGATAAAGCAACTGAAAAATGCAAGCCGGTGCCTGCAGACACAAGGAACACCTGCCCTGGCGCATGGCTTTGCGCTTTAGAAGATTCTTTTGCATCACTATAGCTACGCCTTCAGATATACACCCTCGATACAGAAAATGTAGCATCAGCAACAACGATATTTTAGTCAGTGGGCAAGAACGCACACCAGGTGACACCATTTCGTCAGGCAGCTCATCAAACAAGGCATACTTCTCTATAGGATCAGAAATTATCAGCCCGTACAGGCAAATGACAACAACAAAGGGAACAATCTTAACGAGGAGCAGGCTAACTGAACTACATCAAGTCGATTTCATATGTACCACCGAGACAAGAGGCCATTGCCTGCGCAGTATTAGCCAGATCAACCGCTTCTTATTCTTCAAAACTGTCATTCATCTGGACTTGTCACTTCATCAGTCCTTTGAGACCAACCAGCACAGCAGCAAGCACCGTAAGGCTAACCTTTGACATTGGATGGTATAGCTGGTTTGCTTTCCATGTAATGTACACGGTATCATCCTTCCATTTGTGGACGGATGAAGAACAGATCTTCAAAGAGGCGCCATATGTGGACAATTTACTTGACATAAGGCTTATCTATGAAAGCCCACTGGAAGATCTGTTCATACTGCTCGGCAGCATGGTCCCATGTAAAGTCTTTTGTCATTCCCCGCTTCATCAGTCCTTCCCAGGATGATTTGTGTTCCCTGTATGTGGAAACTGCAGTTCGCAATGTCTGCAAAAACATCATTATGGGTCAAAATCTCAATTGTAGAATTACTTATGGTCCATAACATTATATTGCAGTGGTTTCGTTTTATTACTAGATCCAAAAGATTGTCGACTAAGTTTGTTTGCATTCTGGTAAAACATTTGATCCTGAAACCTCGGGTGATAAAGTCCCTATTTTACTCTTAAATTGTTGATGTTAAACACAGAGTGAGTTCAACGGTGTTAGTAGATATAAGGGCCATGTACCACGACCAAGATCCTAACGCTGAGTTTGAGTTCAATGGAAACTTACCCACAACATGTTTTCCGTTGTTAGGGGTGCGAATGCCCACCTGTAAAAATATTTATGCAGTGAAATAAAAATGATCAGAAGTGCAGTGACCAATGGAGCAAACTAAAGAAACAGCTGTGAGCACTTAATGAATTCAAGCAACGAAATAAAACTGCAACAAGTCTAACAGAGCAGTACTTACCCTGTACCCTGCTCTCCCTTGTCACCAAAAGGGTTGAAGTTCTCTACTGTGTCCTGTTTCAATAAACAAAATAGGTGAGATAAATTTTTCCTTGATACTGACATAAGGCAAATGATAGGATCAACTGTCTTACTCTCAGGCCCCCAGTTCCATGAACAACGGGAACTGTACCATAATGCATAGCATATAGCTGATTGAGACCACAAGGTTCGAATCTGGATGGCATTAACAATATATCACATCTGTGGAAGAAGTAAAAAAAGGGAGATATCAGTATCTCAATATATAATTTATTTATAAACTGATAAGTGACTTCTTAGCAATGGGCTGTTTGCATACCCTGCTGTTATTCGGTGGGAAACTGGAACACTAAAGCCAACCCATCCACGAAATTTATCCTTGAAATACGACTCTGTCGATCTCATCCAGGCTTCAAAATCTGGATCACCAGATCCAAGCATGACCTGTACAGTAAATACAAACAAAAAAGGATTGTTGGACAATGTTTTTAGTTGTAGGCTTAGAAACTTCATCCAATCTAGCTTAACGTAATGTTAAAACAAATTCTGCCTTTTGCCTTGGGTGTGCGCATGTGTGCAAGAAGATGATATCCAGTGAAGGAGCATCTTGGAGTCCAAAGAAAGTAATAGATTGGGTGGAAGTGGGGAAAGCAACTCTGAGCTAAAACATCAGGAAGTTAAGCAAATGCTACCAGACTTGCAGATACATTTTATTGAACCGGTTTAATTTTCTTTAACTGTAAGCTATTCTACTCTAAACTTGTAAGTAATGACCACATATTACATTTGTAGTAACTTTTAATGCCACCAATCTTTATGTGTACAGTACTACCCCTAAAATCTGCACATTTGTGTCAAGTACTGGCACCGATCCACCGAGTGTAACATGTAGTGGTGTGAGGCAGGAGGTTTTACAATCATACTTTCATCTGGGATGTACCAGGTGCATAGAGATGAAGCTGCAGAGAAGCCAAAGTGTATGTGGACGAGAGAATAGATGAGAGAACAAGGCTGATTTATTGCTTAACCCATCACCTGCCTGACCGACTTTTTCAGTTTGAGTTGCTACCAACAAAGGCTGCTAAATGCTAAGTTTGACTTACATATCAGCTTAGGATCACATAAAGGAATCAGAACTTACAAATTGAACGTCATCCTGCATGAGATCGGGGATGATTAGTTTAATGAGATCAATGCCTTTCTGATAATCCAATCTTCCAATAAAGCCAATCTGTAAATCAAGAAAATATATGAGTCCATATTTTTCTTTAAAAGAAAAGGATTGTAAAGCATTGGTGCTAACCAGAGGAACATCTGGCCTTATAGGTAAACCCAGCTCCTTCTGCAATGCAGCTTTACATTCAGCCTAAAAAAGAAAAAAAAAACAATGCCAGACCATCAAGGTTAAGAAAATGAGAGGTTCATGAAAGCAAGGAAAATACACAGGAGGTACTCATCTCAATGAATATGCACATGCTTTAGAGAACAGTTAATGCACCTTGCCAGAGAGGTCATCAACAGAATAATGGGAAGGGATAAACTTGTCTGTGGCAGGGTTCCAGTCATTGATGTCGATTCCATTTACAATTCCTGCATGCATAGAAGCAGAACGAATTAATTCTTGTCACCCGGCTAAAATGTTTACATAAAGCAGTTGAAGATCACTACAAGCTAACATAACATGAATATAGTTACCATTTAATACACTCTTCCTGGAGCTTAAGAGTTCATCAAGACCTTGTCCACCTTCCGCAGTTGTGACCTCCCATGAATAACCCTGGAAATGCAACATTAGATGATACAGGGAAGAAAGCAACATCCAGTTTGAAGGAAGACTATCTCATATGAAAAATTAAATCAAATGGTAATGTGGATGTCACCTTACTGACTGTCACGATTCGATCTGCTGTCACAACTGCACCTTTTAAAAGGTTAACTGCCTCACCCTTGTCAAGGGCATGTCGTCTTGCCCATTCAGGGAATACCCACTCCAGGGCTCCATACCATTCAGGTGGCAACCCCAAGTCAGGGTATGTACTTGCAGGCTCCACCCCCTACAACAATGAAAGTAAATAAGGTGGGTGAACTGTCTTGCCAAAACTATATATGTATATTGTGCAAAATAATAGGCTCAAACCTGATGTGCTAAATTATGTATTACAAGAATGCTGCGGGCGTCTTTGTAAACACCATATGGCCTATATTTGGCAGCGAGAAGGCTGAATAGGAAAAATCGAGGTCAGGAAGAGTTGAGTACATAATCAAAACTAATTTAACATTCGTGAATTCAAAGAAGGAAGCCTAGGAAAAAGGAATTAACAAATAGCGGCACATCTAAAATTGCACTAAAAAAGCGATAGAACTAGTTGATATTATGCAGCTAACTATGTGAAATATATCAGGAGAGAAGTATCATCGGAACAGCTAAAACCATGTTCATGAAATATGATGAAACTCAACAAACTAATCTCAGGTTCTCTCACATGTCCTAAGGCATGCAGAAAAAGCATGGGGCACAAACTGTCCTGCCGCACTACACTATCAGTTTATCATAACAATGACAGAAGTAATGACTTCCTTGAGATTGCTCACTTCACTACGTTCTTAGACGCCACAAATACATACACATATGCAGTAGAACATAGGTGAAAATAAATTCAAAGAGCATTTTAAATAACATAATACGCATTGCAAAAAGGCAGCTTTGAGGTTGATGAAATTGTAGACTTATAGAGCCAGAACATACACTGGCACAAGGCTGGCATGCCAATCGTTTACAACAAACATGCAATTCTGCCCGTAAATATATCCTCCCAATTCAAGGATCAAAGGAGCCTCACATGCAGCATAGCAAAGGAGTGTGTATCTGAACTGCAAGACATAAAGCATTCAATCAATTTTTATATAGAATCTAGACCAGAACAGATAGGAGCTTAACGAAACAAGCTTCTTTTACCTGATTATCACCAAAAGCACCAAATTTATCTCCATACAAATTTCCTGGTCTGTGATATGAGGGGTGATCAACAAATACCTAGCCAGATGGCACAGTTCATGTGTAATCAATAAACAAATAACCCAAATACAAATAATCAAACATTTACTGTCAGCAAGGAAATAGAAATGTCCTGTTATCTTATATCATCGTTCATTAGTTATTATCACAATGTTATATTCACAAAAAAACATTGCACCAGAAGGACAGGACTTAATTCAATACACCACTCAAACCCACTTCACAGCAATGTTGGTGCGCTTAAACTGCATAGTTCACATCACATGATATCAGACCAAAAGAATAACTGACTCTAAATAATATTGGCAGCGAAAATTTATGCTTTCAACTTGTGCACCATTTTAATACGAACTATTCATTACAAATACAAATGCAAGACCATGGATGCATAATAATTTAGGGCCATGTACAACAGCATGATACTTCATGAATAATGCTCTTCATTTTAATATGGAAAATTTGTATTCTTATTCAAGATGCTGAAGAGTGGGAATAACACGAAAGTACTTGAGTAACATCATAAAATGCATGTCAAGAAACTTACAGCACACAAAAAGGTAAGCGGATATCTATTATCATCAGAAAACATAAGTTGAGTGAATACCCACCCAATCAACGGAGTCTCTGTACTCATGGAAAAAGGTGACTTCGTGTTCCCCACCAAAGCATGGAATCTTGATGTGCTTTGCAGTGTAGAATGCATTTGCGTAATTCTTATCATTGGTCCCATTTAAGTATCTTGGCATTACAACCATCACACGGTGACCACGAGCAGCAAGAGCAACTGGCAATGAACCACAAACATCTCCTAGACCCCCTGACTTCGCATAAGGAGAAGCTTCGCCGGTTACAAAGACAATGTTATGTGTAACCTCAGCTTTAGCTTGCTCAACAACCAGGTTCTCAGCATCGTCCTCAGTAGCCACAACTACGGTGCTGCTGATAGGATCCTCAGCAATCCCTGTATGTGAAATGAATGATAGATAACGTACATTTGTTAGTTCCTGAGTAACAGGAGCAATAATAGCAGAATGTAAGTAAACATCAGAAGATTGTACTCTTGCTAAATCAGAAAACAGGCCCAGCAAAAATAAGAATGGTGCAACCCGCATTCTGTTCTCAGCTAAATGACAAATCGAGGTTGCTAAATAATTCGATAGTATATGCTCAGAGAGAGTGTGTTTAATTTACACAAGAAAACAAAATGGCCCAGAGAAAGTGGGCCAAGGAACATGTTCCCACAAGTGTCCCCAAAATTAAATTTGAATCAATTTGGAGCTAGTGGTCTACTGAAAAAAGCCAAGCACATATCGGTACCAAGCACCCATGTGACTCACTAGCGCAACACCCTTCACTAGAAACTGGAAATGTCTAGATACAAGTAAATTAACGGTCCCAAGACAAAACCCCAGTTTCTGCACCTAAACTAGCAGCCACTGGCATTCAGTATCGCTTCTGCACTTAAATCTCTTTCTAGTTTCCATCCATAACCAGAACTGGAGCATTCAGCTCTTGGGTCTCAGCTAAATGGAGCTCACTTTCACTCCTAATTTTCTTCAAAGAATCTGTTTACTTTTACTGTCATTTTAGTAAAGCCAGCTTACCGTGGACTGAAATGATGTTGATAGCCAAACCCCAGGTTCTGTTTTAGGATACTCCGGGGACTATACAACAAAGTACTCCTTACAACGCGTGTCGTAATCACACAAAGGCAAGGAAGAGACAGAGTTGTCAATCCCTTTCGCTCTACTTGCAGCCGTGTGTATGGCACCTGACAGCCCCATTCGTCCGCGGAATAATAAATATCTACGCCATGTCTGCTCAGATCCAACCACGTCCACGGACCCCGAAACCTCTGCGGTGCGCGGCCATTATACCGAGGTATGGACACGCCACGCCACCCTGCCCCCCGTCGTCTCACGATCCAACACAGACGCTTCAGAAGAATCAGAACGGGCATGGGTGTGCTCACTACCAAATGCGGGTTTCGATTTTTTGGCACGCTGGTAAATACGAGAGTTCGATTAACTGAGATCAATTCTACCCAAACCCAAGTTCACGGACGCATTTCAAGTCGAACGAACCGAGCAAACCATTGGGGAGATGTTCGAAGGGATTTGGCGAAGGGAGGAAGGATCGTACCTTCGGGTTGGAGCCCGAGGTCGTCGGGTATGGGCGGCGGCGTCGAGGCCGGCTTCCGCGCGGGCTCCGTCCGCGGCGGCGCGAGGACGCCGGGCACGACCGGCGGGGCCAGCTGCGCGGGTGCCGGCGGGCGCGGCGCCGGGCCCTCCCTGCTCAGCTCCGCCACGCAGCGCCCGCGCACGACGCGGCGGAGCGGGCGCGCGGAGGCGGTGGCGGAGGCGGACGCGCGGCTCCGATCGGCCTTCCGCCCCGGGTGCCCCGGCGCGAGGAGGCACGCGGCGCCGACGGCCGGCGTCGTCGCCATCGGGGGGAGGCGGTCGGCCGGTGCGTGGATCGCGCGGAGGAAGGGAGGCCGTGGACGTCTCTCTCTCCTCTCGAGCTCTCTCTGGCGTCTTCTCCACGAGGGTGCTGGTGTGCTGCGGTGCCGCCTCAGGCGCGCTTCCCGGGTGGCGAGCAAGGCGAGTGATGGGGTCGGGGGCGAGGGGTTTCGCTTGGTTTTAAGCGGCAGCGAAAACCGGATCCCAGTTGCTGCCAGCCTGCGACACGGCCCACACAAACGAAACGGACGGCGGAGCGCGGGCGCGCTGCCGTGGCGGCCGACGGGGACGTCGCGTGCCGGGCGGCCCGTGCGCCTGTGCGCGTCGCGCCGGTTGCCTGCTGGTTCACTCATCAGTGGTGGAGTGGCGTGTTGTGTCTGATGTGATCAGCGGCTGGCTGGCTGGCTGGCTATCACCGGATGCCTGTGATCCGGGGTGCGGCACTCACCTTTTCGTGTCTTGTTGGGATTTTTGGGTCTTTTTTTTTTTTTGCCTGCCTTAGTCTGTGTCCGCCGTCCACGGCACGTGGGATCTCTTTCTCTTCTTTCTTTCGTTTTTTTTTTAAGGAAACGTGGGATCTCTGGTGTCTTGAGCGCTCCGTGGACTATACTCGTATATCTAGCTGGGCGTCGTGACGATGATTTTTACTCCGTACATGTGCTACGCCCAAGGGCTGGAAGAGAATGTTCATCCAATTTTGGTTTGCGTGTTCGATACCAAGACTTCATGTCAGAACAACAGATTTGTAGTATTGATTTATACATGACTAAACGTCATAAAAAGGAAACAGAGGAAGTAGTGAATTATGAGCTCATTTGTTGTTGCAATATATGGCCATCACTTTTGAAGGTTGCTAACTAATAACGACCGTTTGTATGTCTCATTTAACACATATTCGTACGATTCTTTTTATTTGACATTAGTTCAATACTGAACAACAAACCAGAGTCAAATATAAAAGAACATAGTACTAAACTTTACAGATCTCTCTCTTGAATGACTAAAAGTAGTGGTGGGAGATTCTACCCTATGAATCTGTCAAGATAACTTTCGCTGGGAAGATTCATTCGTCAACGAATCCCAAAGGGAATAAAACAAAAGTACAACTTTTTAAGTTGAATAATGCAACCAACATTCATTCTACTCACACGGTAGAGGTTCACTCAAGGAATCTCATAGCCACCGTTAGTGCAAATATGTACCCAATGAGTAGCTGTGAACCACCACCTTGATACATTTCCATGATAAATTCGAGGTAGTATGAATTTTTAGTTCATTGGAGGTAGTTTCAAGGTCGACCCATGACCCCAAAAATAGAAAACTTGCAGCCCTATGAACAGAATTTGTAGCTCACCGCTTCGTCCTGGATGGCTCGTACACGTAGATTACACTAGATGGATAATGCCAGTGTGGCTCAGGAACATGCCACCTGTTGTTGAACAGCTAGATTAATGAATCATAATACGGGAAAATGGTAAAATAACTTAAGGCGTAGTATATGATTGCACACGTCAAATAATACCTCGGATAATCAATAACCTTGTCAGAAACAGTCCTGCAAAATAAAACCTCGTCAGCATTTATTCTACATAAGGGGCTTATCATACATTAGCTTGTCGGATGCTCTTTTTTTTTCATAATTTACCTTTTTGCAGCAAATTGTCTCAGTACCTCCAGGATTATATCCCCTGGTAGATATGGAGTTTGTCCGGTATCATAAAAGTTCATGCCAATGATATTCCCATCGCAATCCATCAGGGGACCTCCAATTCCAGACTAGGATGAAAACGAATCGATACATGAAAGGTTTTGTTTTAGTTTCCTTATAAAAGCAGTGATCAAAAGTACTTATATTCCAATCACCACACTATACCTTAGTAATTTGGCAAGTGGAGTCCTTAAGGTCCGTGCAGCTGAGATTGTTTCGTTTTTCAATCAATTCCCCACTTGTGGCCATTAGCTTGCCTGTTTCAAAGGCACGCCCTATAGCTATTACCTTCTGATGTGGTGAAGCTTGCACCTGCTTGTCAAATTTTGCAATTCGACGACATTTGAAACCCCTGATGCTGACCAGAGCAACATTATAACGAAAATTGTAGTGCTGCAATCTGCCTTTGGCAAGTCGACAATTTGGAAGATACACTTGAATCTGCTACACAAGAAGTAAGAATTAACAGGTATCTGATAGAGCAAGCAAAAGGAGTAACTCATGGTTTGTACCAACCTCTAAGTTATCAGCAATTTTGTTTGCATCAACGGCATCTCTAACTAAACTTGCTGAAGTCAGGACCCTTGTGATGGATTTACGGCGTCCTATAAGTACACCAGTGATGGCGGGGAAACGGTCGAGGCGGGACGCCTACCTCGTTTTCCTCGTCAAAAGAGACAAGTTTGAATTTAATTTGAATTTAAAGCATACAAAGACATAGAAAATCAGAAATGCGAGTTCATACTTCCATAATTCTTACATTTACATAAAAATTATGTTAATTACATCTCCGATGGAGAAAACCCCTGATTAAGAATTCCAACATGAAAATGAAAATTACATAGTGGTTGTAGCATATGGCTAGCTATTACAAACTATAAAAGAAAACGAAAAGTCTTCAATCTAGTCGTCGTGGATGAATGCTTGCCGAAGGATTTATCATGATACATTTTCTTATTTGAAACATGATACGTGCATATGCAGATGTTGATACACACATATTACTTGAATATTTATGCATTACTTTTGAGCTTCACTATCCATGTCAGCTAGGCGATTTTATTAGCCTAGCAGAGTGAAACATATCATTTTGAGGATTTGAGGTACTTTGACTGAATAATACTCATATGCAAGGAGAGCATTTCAGTCATATTGCCATGCGCTGCATAATTTCATATATCTATGCAACGGCCATTTGCACATCTAGCATTTGGACTTTAGTCGGCGATGACAAATGTTTGCTTTGCCTAATATGCTGATGCATGCATGACTTTCATTTTATTTTCCATTTGATCAAGCCAATATCGATGCAATACTCCTGTGTAGATAATAAACTAGCATGCAGGCTTGTATTTCGAGTATAAAATTGCTTAAGTAGTATCTTGACATAACTACTAGCATATATGGTTTGTACATTTTCCATTTTCTATTTCCCAGATCATGAGTCACATATATGGTACTCATAAGGATGGACAGATCATATGCAAGATCTAATCAGAGCATGGTTTGGCATTTTAATTCACACTCAAAGCTTCATGGATGCAGTGCAGTATTCTAGTTTAAAGAAGAAACTAGCATGCAGAGCTTTGATTTTTATTTCAGGCAGCATATTGTCATTGCTCCTCCCATAACATAGTGTTCCTGAAACTGGAACTGACGTATTAAACATAGGCTAATGCTATTGCCTTTTTACTAGTCTGGTATAATTTTCATGAATGCAAGACAACTGTTATGCGGGATTAGCAAGCGCGAGCCATCGTTGGCTAATGGGGTTGTGCATGCATGACCACAATTCATTGATTTGGATTATATGCTAGTGTCGATATAGTGTCCTGTACGAGGAATACATCAAACAAGCAGACTTTTAATGTTTTAAACATGGAACCCTCCAAATTTCTTATAGGAGGCATATCAATGTTGCTACTCTCATAACATAGTATCGATGGACCTATGCGCCAGAGAGTAGCATGTATGACACTTGATCTTTTGATAATCCAAGACATATGGACCTGAATTTGGAGGATACATAGTTTGTTTATTTCACTTTAGTCATTACCAGAAAAATTTAAATAAATCTGGAAATGTTAAATAAACTAGCATGTAGAATGCATATGTGGGGAAATGCAGATGACCACATTTTATCTTTTGATTTGACTAGGCTGAAGCTAGTACTATCTATTTGAGAATTTTAGTACTGAACATGCATGTAGAATGCATATTCGTGGATTAAAACATGACCACAGCCTGTCATTAGTCTGAGCAATATGGTATGTAGCTTCAGAAAACCAATGAACTGAATATTTGTCATGAAAACGGTCCAGAATTTCTTTTATCTGGACCTGACGCCGATGGTTTCAGTGCCTATTTGAATGGTGACTATAGAATGCGATATAAATAGCCATATTTATCATTGAGCAATTTTATTAGCATATCAATGTCACTATATCTGACATGCATGGTTTACAAATTTAAAATGTTTTACCCTGATTATGAATCAGAGATATGATGTTCAGGAGAATGAAAAACCCATATGCAGGATCCAATTACAGTGTAGTTTACTTCAGCTTAAATTCACCGAGTACTTTTTATGAATGCTTTTGGCAGAGCATATGCAGGCCTGATGCACCCTAAACTAAGTTTGTTGGCTGTTAATATTGGCCATGCCTTGATACGATTTTCTCTACAACATATGCAGGCATATTGCACATTAATGAACTGACTTTGCCAAATCTGCCGGCTAAGCATAAATGCCGGGTCAGAAAATTTAGTTATTTGGTTTTACTAGGCTATAGCTAGTATTGCTTACATAGGATTTCAGGTAAAGAACATGTAACAGGATGCGAGATGCAAAGATTGTTTTTACGTGATTAACAGGGCAGCAGTTAGCCTGTGTGCTAAGCATGATGAGATGATGATATCATGTATGCAATCTTGCCGGATGAAGAAACATTTTAATTCTCGATTTAACTTTGACGCAGATAAACAGGGAGCAGACTATAGCAACTGCCACTGTTTGGCCTAACAAAACTGAGATTATAGCACTCAAAATCTGGAGATGGTTAGACACAAAATACTCTTACGATGCGACTGCAATATACGATGCTCTTTGCTTATCAATTTCTTTAGAGCACTCTCGACGGTAGCAAAAATGAAAGAAACTGCCGTATGCAGGACAGTTCGAATCAATGTATTCCGGCATGATTTTGCTTGGCCGGCAATAACAATTTGACCACTGCAACTCATGGTAGGTATTGGCGATGAACGCACAACCCATGCGCGGAGTGTTGCAGCGGCGTTTCGCCCGTGATTTTAACAGCACTTGCACTTGATTCGTATCAATGGACCGAAACGAAGATACAAGGCGTTTTTCCCACCTTGGCTTGTATCCGAAGACCAAGCCGTCAGTGAAGTCTTGTGCCTGCCCTTGATCTGTATCGAAGGAACAGAGGCGCCGGTGCAGATTACGGCGCTTTTGTGCCTCTCATCGTGATTTCGTATCAACGGACCGAATCGACGATGGGAGGTCGTTTTCACCTAGCTTTGATCTGTGTTCATGGTAGAGGCCAGGCTAGACACATGGAGAGCCTGAATCCACTAACAAGACCAGATCGAATCGAAGAAGGCAAAATTAAAGATAACCAGGAGAGAGGGAGGAAGAGAACAGCCGAAGGAGAAGACGATGCGCCGACAGATTTCTCACCTTCAGAACCTCCAAACACAGCGGGGCGTCTTGGCAAGGCTGCTCCCTGAACTCTCTCCTCCTCACGCGAGTGCTTTGTGGTGGATGATTTGTGGGTAAACGGCGGGTGTTTCCGGCAGCCTGGCGGTGCTTTGCGTGGATGAGCGCTCCGGCCGCCTGACGGTGGTGTTTGATTGTGATGTGTGTGTGATCGAGCGTCAGGGAAGCGAGGAGAATGGGGGAGCGGAGGAGCCGGGGGCTGAACTCTGCCCAGGGCCTGCTATTTATAGAGCAGAAGCCATGGCGGTTCCTTCCTCGCGAAGGCGGTAATTCTCCCGCTCGCTAATTTCGATTTTCGGAGGATTAAGGCGGCAAAGGAAACACAGTCGTGCGCGCGTCGAGCGGTTTATGCAGAACGTGTGCGCTCAGTTTCCTTGACCGTGAAGCTTGGTTCCTCTCTCTGGATGATGGGCCTGAGAATAGATATTTATGCATAATCTGACTGACAAATGGACCAGTTCTCTTTGCAATTTACTTTCTCTAGATTTCTTTATTCATTAATCACGATCGGTTTAGGCGGCAACAGCAGTTCACATTGCGCAAAACCTGGAAGCATGGCTTGACTGCATCAACTTGGTCACTGAAATATCTTTATTTTGGAGATCAAGCGCGCGTTCTTTTCTTTGGGCCGCTATTGTATGGGCTGATCCAGTGATTAAGCAAAAAGGTTTGATTAACTTCCGGCCATATGGCCGCGTATATACGTATTCGTATCATGCGAGAAAGGCCCGCATAGTTCAACTCTTTCGCGTGGACATGTTTTTGATAGCAAATGCAACCAGGCATGTGTAGCTATCTGGTATTTCTTTCGGTTACATATTGAGTGGAAATATCAATCACTCTCCGGCTGTATTTCCGATCGGCCGCGTATATTTGTACGTATTTTTCCTTTACGTGAGCAATGGATGCCTGCATGGCATTGTTCTTGCATGCAAGGGCGGTGCCTTTGACGACGTGGGCCTGTTTTACTAGCACATACATGCAGATAGCTAGCATACATGCTTATACAAACTTGTTTATAATTTTGTACGTTTGAAGTCATCAGCTAATGGCTTGCCAATTTCCATGGATTGTATTAGCAACATTCTTCCATATGTTTGGCTTTACTAGCATTTTATAATTTATTTCTACATGTATATTTCCTCTAAAACACATGAGGAATTAAATATTCAATTTTCAAATATTTGAATTGTGACTTTATAATTTTCTTTTGGCTGACATTTTTAGGAATGCCAAAATCTGTGTCAACAACCAGTGCAAGCAAAAAGCTTCTTTTCTTCTACATACAGTTATTGCATACATATTGTGATGGGAGAAGAACAAATATGGAAATCAATGGTCATATGAAAGCGTACTCACCACTGAATGATGCCAGGGAGACAACACTTTGAGATATATTAAACGCAAGTCTTCCAGAGAGAGTGCCCCATATATTTGTAGCAAATTCCTCTTCGAAAGTATCAAGCAAACGCATGCCACCTGGTTAAAGGAATATGGTAGAACAGTTGGCGGTGCTTAGACGGTTAAAAGAATAAAAGAGAGCATTCCGCACAATCGGATCAGCATGCAGTGACTCACCCTCGAGAGTAATTGGCAAGGGATAACCACGAGAATCTAGTTTCTTAGTTAAATGAACCGTGAATTCTGGTGCAACAAAGGTGAAATGATTGATGACCATGCGTGACACTGGTGGATAGCAAGACTGAAAGCACTGTTGCGAGATAGATATAGCGAAATTTGAAGCAATGACTTACCATCGTCTGGCAGGGGACGAAAATGAGGGAGACCACGGATATCACGATGAAATACCTGAAACTTCCGTCCTAATGCAAGGTCATATAAATTAACATGCATTAGCAATTATCAATTGGTAGCAATACAACATAATGACACCTTTGCATGACAATAACATTAGATGTGACCCAGTATGATTAACCTTCCGAAACACGTTTAGATTTCGGGTTCTTATTTTGACTCTTCCTCCTGGAGATACCTAAAATGAAAATGTTATTGTCAGCCGAACAGGCCCGACATAAATAAGTGGAGCTCGAAACAATGAAATGAAAATGCAGGACATCAGCAGTAAATTTTCATACATCAGACCAAATATGTGACAAGTGATTAAAACTCTCACTGTCTACAAATGTACGTCATATACATTTTTAGCTGCCCAGTCCATAAATATAGACGATTATGTCTCACACTCATACAAAAAATGTGTTTTATTACCTATACCCTATCAAAAATCTAAATTTAACTGTGTACTGCTTACATCCATACAAAATATTATAAACCCTAAGAGGTAATAATCAATGGTAGCTTACTTACCTGAATGTCTTGACCCTGTGCAAGATTTATACACACCTTGGGCCACTCGTGAAGAACCTGCAAATTGAACATTCAACCAAATGAAAATCCTGATATCACACAAGTTAGCAGTCGTAATGAGTGGTGTTGCCTTCCTCACCTTCTAAAGCACACAAAAGAGGAGTGCTTGTGCGTCCTTCAGTTGTGGTACTTCCTTCCTCGATCCCAACCCTGCAGCAGAATGAAGTAAACACAGCAAGTTCCACATAGCTACCTTTTTTTTAAGCAAAGGGCCAATTGCATAACTGACCTTCTTTTGAAGGCCAATTGCATGTCTGGTCCTGTTTTTCGCATTTTGCGTATTTGACCCCGTTTTCTGAAATCGAAGCCTCCGTCTGGCCCTATTTCGTCACTCCGTCAAGAGTTGCAGGATTTGGGAATTAAAAAAAGAAAAGAAAAAAGAGGATAATGAAATGGCAAGGGAAAGGACCAAAATACCCTTGCTTTCTCTCTTCCCTTTGCCTGTTCTCTCTCGGGTGGTTCCCGTTGCTTGCCTGTGTTGCTTCTTCCTCCTCGCAAGAGAGGAGGCGGCGCTTGCGTGGCCCGGGCGAGGCGCGGGCGAGTGAACCTGGCGCGGCCCTCGCGCGACGGCACGGCGCGGGCGCGTGACCTGGCGCGTGCAACGTCGGCTCGGCGCGCGGACGCGACCCAGCGCAGGGGCGGCGCGGTGCTGGGCGATTGCGAAGCAGGAACGGACGAGGGGCGAAGATTTGATCCGCCTGCTAGTGCTCAGGTGGAGCCTCCTTTCCATGGCGTTGTGCCTGCTCGTCGCTAAGCTTCAAAAGTCCTCACACTCATGGCCAAGAGCACACAGATTCCCGTGAGATCTAATCGATTTGTTGTGGGGAATCAATATCTGGTGAGATTGAAATTGATTTGTGAGGAGAGAAAATTGGGGAAATCCATTGCAGTTGCTGGACGGGAAGAACAAGAGGAAGGGGGATTTTCTTCTCGCTCGAAGCAACCAGCGGAGCAATTTTTCTATCATGTGGGGCCATGTAGCTTAGGTGCCAACAGTGCTACACTGTCCAAATACTCAAATTGCTGATGAATTGCTGTCAATTTCTTGTAAAAAAATTGAATTTTTGTCAAATTAATATTTAAAATTTCAAGTTTGAATTCAATTTTCTGTCAAAATTTACAGTAGCTAAATTGCTTGTTACAATTTTGTTCCGTAAAATAAGGTCATTTGTGCAAAAGCCGTCAAATATTAGGATCAATCATGCAAAGGGTATGAAGGTCTTTTTACTATAAACTTCACACCGTCAATGTCCTCTAACAGAATAGGGTCAAGTGTTTGCTTCGATTTCAGAAAACGGGGTCAAATACGCAAAACGTGAAAAACAGGGCCAGACATGCAATTAGCCTCCAAAAGAGGGCCAGTTATGCAATTGGCCCTTAAGCAAAAGGATACACACCAAAATTTACTCGAAAATGGTGTAGCGCTGGTGCCCACAACTCACAACAATGTTTCTTGGCCACTATGGTGTATACAATTAGATTAATTACAAGGTTTCTTTATTGTGAGGATTCAATCTAATTCATCAGTTATTTTGGTTTCTTACCCACTATATTATGTACAGTTAGATTACAAGATTTCTTCAATATTGCGAGGGTCTAGTTTATTTGCTATTTCGAAACTTCTCCACTCTGTGTCCAAATTTTGAACAGGTCTGGAAGTACATACTTGACTATCCTTCTGTACACCTAGATCTCCCAAATTTTACTCCTTGGTAGGAATGGAGTCCTTGCGTTAGCACTTAAGTTCATGCCCACAAAGTTCCCTTCAAAATCAACAAGGGGGCCTCCAATACCAGACTGGAACAAAACATAATGAAATGGTAAGCTTAGCAAAAATTACGAAAGGAAACATTAAAATTTTAACAACCTACAAGAACAGTGAATATAATGAAAGACTCAGCCACTCATGTCGCGACACAAATATTTATTTCCACAATGTCAAGAAGGCGAGACGCCAGTAGCACACCTCAGTGATTGCACATGTCGAGGTCGTAAGCTCTTCAGGAGAAACTCCACCTTTTTCATCTGCTATTATCCCAGATGACGACAATAATTTGCCTGAGTTGAAGCAACGCCCTACAGCCACTACCTTGCTATGAGACGCAAACTGAATGTGATGATCAATACAAGCAACTCGAATCCATGGGAAATATCTCATGTTGACAAGAGCAACATTGCATTGTACATCATAGTGTATCAAAACCCCCATGATAATTGATCCATTTGGAAGGCGCACTCTAATCTGCACGAGAGGACAACAGGTGTACATATATTACCCATACCTTTAGAGGCAATCAATAGAGGACATATTTGTTTTTTCTCGAACAAACGAGAGAAGTGTGCGTCTCTGTAATAAGATGGATATCGGTTTTCATCCGATCAAAAAAGAAAATAGCAGCACCCACCCTTAACCTTTCAAAGACCTTGCTGGGATCATCATTAGATCTAAGCAGATCTAATGAAGTCAAAATAGTTGCACCAGTCTGAATGTTTTTTACTACAGTGCCAGTGCATGTGCAATGCATTTTAATTCCTGCACAAGGTCATATATAGTCAACATTCAGAACTGATGATTAAATACGAATATGGAAAGAAAATTTGTACAGTTACGTACCACCGAATGATGAAGATAGCGAGACAACACTTCCAGATAGGTTTGATGTTGCTTCTGTACTGAGCTTACTCCAAGCATCTTCAGCAGAATCGGTAAAGCTTCTAAATTCCTCTTCTAAGGTAACGTCCAAATGCGAGCTCCCAGCTGATCAAGAACCATTGTAAAAAAAATTGTGACTCATATAATACGGCTGTGCAAATGCATGCAGAACAGGCAAGAGTGAATCTGTACTCACTAGTCTCTTCACTGCTTTTGCAAGATTTATGTTTTCTATCCGAGCTTGTAGAGCTACCCCCTCTTCGCTTATTTGTCATCTGCAGAACCCCTAAAAGCAGAAGGAACGAATTAAACATGTTAGTATATATCTTTCTGCTTCAAAACTCAGGGTAGTGAAATGCGTTTAGGAAGGATTCAAAGGATTCTACTGACCGAAGGATTCTACTGATTGGCAATAGGAGAAAGAAAGTACCACAATTCACAAATATTATCTATAAAGCATCGCATCTGTATTTGCACGAGATAACTCTAAGTTGGAGAAAGGAAGGAACGAAGGGAGCGGCGGCGGGGGTCACCTTGCAGCCACCAGAATTGAAGGCCGCGGTACAGGACAAAGCCGAACTACGGTCGCTGGCAGCGCAAGCACCCAAGGTCCACCGGCCGCGCTAATCCGGTGACTTGGCGTCGGCCGTGAGGGTGACAACACACCTGGAAGACGAAACCCTAGACTAGGCAATGCTGGCGAGAAAGATCCTGTAAAGAGTAGTCGGGCTGGCGGATCAAGAAAATATATGCGCACGTACGTGCTCTCCCGTGCAGCACCCCTTAGATCTATAACACGTATGTGTCCTCCTTCAACCTCATATATCAGAGGGATTAAAGAAAAGAACGAGTCCTTCCATGCACCGCCGGACGGAGAAAATCGATCAGGCCGTTTCTGTCCGGGCTCTTGGCTGCCATTGAACAAGTGACCATCGCCGTCCACGACTGCTGTTTTTGCTCTGCGAGTTCTGCAAGACCAGAACTACTTGCGCCACGATAACTAATCACGAAGAGAGGCCGTCACGTACGACGGTACAATTCGCACCTCCCCTGGCGTAGCGCCGGTGGTGGCCGGCGTGCGACGAAGCAGCCGTGCGTTGGCGCGGGCCAACGCACCCACTGAGCGCGTAGCGTGGCTGCGACGTATGTCACGTATAGCTCGCCTAGGGATGGAAAGTGGATGCGGATAATCCGTATTATTCGATATCCGTATCCGATAAAATGCAAATGTGGTACGAATTTTGCCATTCGATTAATACTTTTACACTATTCGAATCCGTATTCGAATTCGATTAGAAAATATGGATGTGGATATGGTTTGAGGTTTTGACATCAGATATTCGACATATCCGTATTTGTATTCGTATCCGCTACTATATTATAAATATACTCATATATTATATCAAAAATATTATAAAATTGATTCAATTTTGATATGAACTAGTGTAGATCATGTGAAATAATGTTATTAAAGATACTTGAGGAAAAAGTGTAGTAGTTGTCTTAACAACATAGAAAGTTAGATGTATCCGTATCCGTCCAAATTATAGTGACATTCGCTTTTGTATTCGCATTCGTTTAATATTCGATCCGCATTCGTATTCAAAAACATTCGTATTCGTATCTATATTCGTTTACAAATATGGATACGAATGTGAGAAAGACACTATTCGATTCGTATTCGATCCGTTTCCACCCCTACTCGCCTTGCAGGCGCCGCACGAGGCGTCCTGCGCTCGATCAAGGTCGATCAGCAAGGCACACGAACGCCGCCGGGTGGTCGCAGAACGGGCAGCCGGGCAGGGGAACTGGGGAAGGCTGTCTGTGCCCAGCTTCGGCTCGGTCGCGTCTGGCTCCAAGGCCCACCGTTCGTAGTATACCGCTAGCGTGGTGTGCTGGTGTGTCTGTTATGTGACGTGCTGGCTGGTTGCCATATTTATGAGTCGTTCTATTGTCACATTCAAGTAAAAATACATCAAAATTGTACTTCCTTCACATTATACGTCATTCTAGACTTTCTTAATACAACTTTCTTAAAAAATATATCTCAATGCATGTCATTCTCACTTCTCAATACAACTTTCTTCATCTCTCTTCCCACTCTTCCATTTTTTTCACACAAACTTTAATCCCAACAATGCCTAAGTCCAAACAGATATATAATATAAAATGGAGGGAGTAGGGAACAAGGCAAATCCCATTTATTTATCCTCTAGGACGGTGAATAGGTACTTCAACGCTTGAATGGTTCCATAGATGATTCAACGGAGGACGGCCTTGTTGATTGAACATGCAAAATAAGCCAGCACCTCAAATCAGGGTGGATTTGTCATTAAAACTAGTGTTTAGGGACTAAATTGGTCATTTCAAAGTTCATGATGAAGTTGAGGTTTGGGCAAAAATAAAACACTAATTTAGCTTTTTCTCAAAAGATGAATTTATCATAGAAAAACTATGCAAGGTAAACTTCGAGGCGTGCACAATTTCTTTTCTTTTTAGGAGAGGGGCATGTGCCCCATTGTAGCATATGTAATGGTGTATAATTTGATCCGTTATTGATGATTTTAATGAGATATGGATGCGTTTGTAGGACGCGAGGAAGTCTAGATGGTGTGGTCAACCAGTTCGCTGAAGAGCTCAAGGTAGTTAGTCCTGGGACTCAATTACGATCCAAATCCAAACAGCAGCATCCAACATAAATCCGACGTGTGAAAACATCCATCCAATCCAAAACCAGTCAAAAGCACGCCGCGTCCAATCCCGTCCAATCCAACAAACTAAAGTCCAAATCCATCCGGATGAGCACTCGTCGACACTCCACTACCTGTACGCGGCAAGCTCAACGCTCCTGTACGCGGACAACTTCGACAGTGCTCGTCGAGTTCCTGGAGGCGTCGGGGCCGCGGCTAGCCCCAGGTGACGGCGCTGCTCGCGGTCTCCAAGCATCGGAGGCGGCTGATCTCGAGACGCCCTGGATTGGGCCACGGGGCAGCGGTGCTGGACTGGAAGTGCGGCAAAGCGGCGGATTCTGGACAGAGCCGACCGACGAGGTTTTTTTATCCAATCGAGTCCGGTGGATGTTGGATAGTCCATGTTTTTGTCCAACAATTATTGGACTCTATTGGACCTCATGTTATTGGACATCCAAGTCCATATAAAGTCCAATCCAAATGGGTCCAAACAGTTTAATCCAATTGGATTCTGGATCAGACCAAGTCCAGTCCCAGGACTAAAGGTAGTTGCTGCAGCAGGCTAAAAACTTAACGCCTGCAGCCTGGAGGAGGTAGCCGTGATGGTAGAGGAGATCACCGAGGGGAAAAGAGAGAGGAGGCGACAGTGACAGAGGCAGTAGATAGCTTGGAGGAGGTGGTCGCATATGATCAGGAGAATGTGACAAACATGAAGAAATTTCCAGTGCGATTGTATTTTTTTTTTTGGTGTCGACGATGGTTTTGCCGACACCTTTTCTGTTAGTTAAAGCGACTTTTCCCGAAGTAGACAGTGCTGCCAAAAGCATGACATGGTGTAGTGAAGCAAAGGAGCTAAAGGCGTAACCTAGATGAGGCAATCGTGATGGTGGAGGAGATCACTAAGGAGGAGTGAAAGTTGAAGGGGGCGGCAACGCCGGAGGTAAGGGCTATGGAGGAGCAGATCACTTAGGTGCAAGGGAGGTGACAAACATAGAGAACATGAGAAGCCAATCACAATAGCTTTGAAGGAGTATGATGAGGGTGGACAAGAAATTATTAGCATACAGGGTACGTGAACCACATGTGACCCTGAACTAGACGAGGACACGGGTAGATTAACTGACCAAGGTCTAAAGGCCCACCCAATGTTCATGGCCCATCTATCTACTGTGCATGTTCACTCTCCAAAGAAATGAACATGGGTTCTTGTTTTTCGAGGATGTAAACAGTGAATGGAGATCATGTTCTACGTTTAGTTAAAAAGTTGTGACAAATGTTTGAACTGTACCCTCACAACTTTTGAACAGTCATTTCCAGCCGATTGCAAAAGAGAATCTCATTGTAGATTTGATGCTTTGATTTCTCGTCGGTACAAATCGTAGGTAAGTTCCTTCCGAACTATTTTTACCTTGGTTAAACTGAGCGTGCAAACTCTCCTTTTTTTTCAGAAGAAAGGCTGAATATTCCGTCCTCAATGAGGCAAGAATCGAGGGGCCGCCGATGAATTCAGTAAGTTGGTTGGCATTGTAACCCGCATGTGCACAGGTTTACCCGCCACTATACGATTACACCTCACAAGCTCCCGGGCCGCATCAACCCACGGCACAGTCCTCGAACAGGATCGTGCATCAGCGTTTGGGCACGGTCGTCCCCATGTCTCCTGCCATCGAAACGGATTTCTCGTTCGGCAGAGTGTGCAGCAGGAGGTGAACGGTGCTGCGTAGTGCCACTTTAGAAAAAGGACCCACATGACAATGTCTTGAGCGGCTGGTTAGAGCGTGCCCAATGACTATTTCTTAGCTAACTTTTAGAATTGTTTATTAGAAAAAAAGAAGAGAGAGAAGGCTGCTAACTCTTGTTCGAGACAGCCTCTAACATTTATTGAGGCAATGACATACGGGGCCAGTCATTACTTTAGAGTTGCTATGAACTCTTACGTTGCTTCTTAGATGACTCTTAAATGACGTGGAGAGTCAATACCGCCTCTACCTTTACGGACGCTCTTAGATACAGCTTGATGGGCCCACCCTGATTTCGTTTTATGTGTCGTTGTGGAGAGCAGCGGTGTAATCAAGACAGAAATGATGATGCCTGGGGTAGCAGGTGTGATACTGACCTCACGAGCATCTCCAAGGGATAGAAACAATAAACAATCAGTCCATTGCAACGTAGCAGAAACTGATAGGTAAGAAATGAATGAGGTCTGTTGAGTGGATAGCTGCAGTGCAGGGGGCAGCTACTTTTATCAAGTGAATGCACTGAAGGCGGCAGAAAAGTAGCATGGAAACTCGAGAACGACACATAATTGGCAAAACTAGTAAGGCTAAAACGACATATAAAAAGAAATTGAGGGAGTAGTTTTGCCCTCCCTCCAGGAACGATTTCGCCCTCTGGTCCGTGCCTCCAGCTGCCTTATTGAACATAACTCTATGAGTGCATGGCTAATTGCTCTGGTTGCGTGGCTAATTATGATAACAGCTATTTGAATTGGGCAAATATATTACATATAAATAGCCCAAATAATTTATTTAAAATGACATGATCATGTACTAGTTATAACATCTACTCTACTTTCTTTCTAATTCAATTTAATTTCGGCACATTAGAACTTCTCTAGACGCTAGCTCCCTCAAACACAAAAAAACATAAATAAGATTTTTTACTTTTACCTTTTAGATAGTACGTTGATTCTAGAACTATAGTTAATTGGACTTTTGTTGAGACATCATATACACATATAACATTAATGGCGAAATTTGCAGCAGCACACTAGAAAGGTGTGATTTTGGCTACAACACACTCTATTTTTCATGTATTTACCTGTAGCATACTCTAAAAGTGTGGTATTTTCGGCGCAACACACTAAACAGAAGAAATGTGTTTTTCAACTTTTTTAGCTCATTTCACAAAACACATTACAACTTGAAACTTTGCACAGTGATACATTCTTGTATTCTCTATCCATGTGTTTTCTTTCAGATTTTTCCCTGATTGTTTAAATCACTTTTCATTAAGAATAATTTTTGTTGTGTAAAACAAAGTATGTGAACAATGAGAAACAATTGTGTAGAAAAAATATATGAATAGAGAATGCAGCATTGTATCACTGTGTAAAGTTTCAAATTATAATGTGTTTCGTACAATAAGATAATAAAAAGTTAAAAAAACACTTTTCTGCTGTTTAGTGTGTTGCACCTAAAATACCACACTTTTAAAATGTGCGGCAGCTAAATACAAGAGTTGGAGTGTGTTGTGGCTAAAGCCACATCTTTCTAGTGTGTTGTAGCAAATTTTGCTTAAAATATCTACGATTTCATCGTAGGAAAAGCCATGCGAGTGTCTTTTAATTGATGAGATGACTTTATTCTTTTGAAATCCGGTTCAGGTTCAGTAAATGATGCCTATTTATACGGCTAATAGACTTCATTTATACGAAAACATGTTTATCTTTGTTTATAAACTCATTAGCCACTTATTAATACAAAACAAACCAATCCTTACGAGAGCGTACCTACTCCAAGTCAGTGTATATAGGACAACTAAATAAAATTCAGTCACCAATAAGTTTTCATAAATCCAAACTATTGTGAAGTTAATTAGCTTGTGCAGCACAAATGTTAGCTTCTGCTAGCTTGAAAGATATTTTGTAACAATTCATTCTTCTAACCTTTTTGACACCTGATAGTAAAGGTGGTATTTTATTTTCAGCATATCAGTTGTGGTTTATTAATGAAGAAATATAAGTTCACCAATATATTGTAGCAAGTATATTAAGTGAATGACAATGAATTCATCATCAAGAAATTTAGTCCTTCCACAGTTTGCAACGTTCTAGCCGGCTCGTGGTTGACCAGATGGTCATACTTTTCGACCTTAGAGAAGGAGCATCTCTTGTCGACCGACGGGAGTGTTGTATATGTTAGGTCATGAATATATTCGTGCGTGTGTTTGTTAGTGATCTCATTCCTCGATTGAATGCAAAGAAAATGCACATCAATGTATTTTTATTCGATCTTTTGAATGTGCATAGATATTTTAATGCTGTATGAATCAAATGTTCAGCATGTATTAATAATATTTGATCAAATCATTGCTTGCCAACTATAATATATATGCAATATAATTTTTACAAATATGTTCTGCAGAACTTGTTGAGATTGCAAATGATAGCGATCAAAGTCAGGCAACTACAGCGTGTTCGTCTCGCTGCTTTGCAGCGGCTGTTTTGCAGCAGCTACAGTGTTCGCAGTTATTTCTTCTGCAGCAGTTACAGTGTTTCTGCAGCTGCTACAGTGTTCGCAGTTATTTTTCTGCAGCTGCAGCGAAACGAACAGGCTGTACATAGCATTCATGTTCATTAATTTATGCAGTGCTTCTTAGCTTTTATTATTGAGCTTCTCAGCTATGAGGAGTAGATAGAGCGTCTGATTGTTAATTTGCAATTTGTTGTCCTCTGTAGATTGAATTCTAGCTCTAGTTGCATGGTTGTTCTGATCTATATATTTTTCTAGTGCATCATGTCAGGTTTAAGGTTTCCGTGCTAACTTCCTGCATATGCCTATTGCATATTGAAACGTTGAAAGTATAACAGAGTTAGGATCCTATACGAGCTAGTTGTCAAGCTATTCATGTTCTCTAATTATACCGGCTAGGATATTTGTGGCACTTTACTAATTTCCCTCGATGTCATTCGTGTACCTCATTGATCTGAAATCTGCAGCTTGTAGAGTTACGTTGCAGCTGGGTAAAGTTTTGTTGTGTTTAATGGAATGGGACATGCAGGAAGATTTGTGAAATCGTGAATATTTGCGACACAACATGTTCAATGTTATGTACTTAACCATACTTGACTGAAAATAAGCATGATGATCTTGTCATGTACCAATGTTGGAGTATGAACTCATACTAATAAACTATGCTTGGTTTTCAGTATGAATGGAATATGATAATAGCATTCCAGATTGTGTTCTGCATTCTTCAGTATCGAACTTTGTGGGAAAACTGAAAAGTGCGGAAGTGAAAGATGGCTGGCCGCCTTCCCCTTGCCCTGGCCCTGGAAGTTTTTTTTTTTTATTGACATTATTGGAGATGCTCTAAGAGGAGAAGAAAAAGCGAAATGGGGCAAGTTGTGCGCTCGCAAAAATCTATCGGCTTCCACCTCTGATTACCAGTTCGTGAGTTTGAAGGTCCCCTGACATTTGGTACTCAGAGCGAGGTCGATCCCTGTGATCATGTCTGCCCCTGAAGGTCCTGCAGTATCGCGAACGCCGCTGAGGAACGAGTGCTGCCATTCGACTATAACCACTGGAACTCACCGTCGCCACCTCCATGTCGCGGGCGACGACGCCGTGACAACGGCAACAGGGACATCCGCGTCCACAAGCGCGTGATCAAGAAGTCCGGCGGATCGGCGAGCTGGCCGATGCTGCCGAGTCAAACTACAACAAATTTTGGTCAGTCTTGACGACGGTGATGCTAGAGGCCAGCTGGCCAGGGGTCTCTGGGACGCGGAGACGTACGACGACGATCGAATGGCAAATTGGCAATGGAGGCCATCCTGCGCGCTGTGTCGTCCGACATGATGGTCGGCCAAGCGCTCCTGGAACGCGGTCAAGTCGGCCTGTGTGCTCTCCGAGCGCGTGCGCAAGCCGAATGTGCATACGCTGTGCCGCGAGTTCGCCGCGCTGGCATTCCACGACGACGAGACCGTGGAGGACGTCCCTAGGCAATTGACACACTGACGACTGACGAGGATGTTGTGTGCAACTTCAAGATCTTGCAGGCGGGTTCCATCGCGATACTCGCACATCGCCGTCGCGGAAATCACGTACGGTACAAACCTGATCACGGTGGCTACGTACCAAGACTCCAGGGCTTGCTGCCGGACAGCCGGAGGGCAAAACAAGGCCGAAAGCTAGAGAGCAAAGAACACTGCGGCCAAAGTTAGGGCACAACCCCCAATTAAGACAGATCAAGTTACGCGCAGTAACGAGACGAATAAGAAAAAAGTTAATTACTTTATTAATCACAAGATTTACATCTCCAAGTCTCAGTTAGTCAATTTTTCGCCCATATCTGAAGAGCAAAACCAGGCACCCATCCAACTCAACCTCGGCAACAAGCATGAGCGCCGAGTCATCTTTACCACCAACCGCCTTCAACTAACCCTGGCCCGATCACAAGTCTGCATCGTCGGCGTAAGAAACCCGGCGGCGCGGACACCCTCGTTGGCCTTCTCGCAGGCGTCGATCCAATCGCTGTAGACGTCGACGGGCTCCGTGAGCGCGTGGGCGCTGGTGGCGTAGAACTCCTTGCAGACGAAGCACGAGGCCTCGGCGATGCCGTGCTTGTGGTCGATGCTGCACTCCACGCTGCCGGCGTGGTTGCAGAACGGGCAGGTGAAGGCCGCGCTCATCTTCGGCTGCTTCCTCGGCTGCGGCAACAACTTGGAGGTCCGCGACTTGCGCTTCCCCATGGCTGATCGATCGATCAACGAAGCAGCTACTGATCGATGCCTGGTGGATCGCTCGCTTGCGAAGAGAAAGGTTGCGGAGGCAACAAGACCTCAGGGAAACTCGAGACGAGGGTTGTGTTGTGCTCCGTCGAGGTGCTGATGGCCTCGCTTTTATGGATCGCCCTACGGCGGCAGCCGCGCGAGTTTGTATCGGACTCGGATGTGCATGCGTGCGTTTCACGGCTCCAATCCCAATCGGATTATTTGGCAGTTGTACCGGCCCACGTATCAGTGGCCAGACGAATTTTCTTTTCGAACCCCACACGTCAGGGGCCTAGTCACGGGCCTCCTGTGCCTGCGCGTCTGACGGCACGATTGATTCACTCCGGACCGGAGTCAGACACTATACACGAAAAATGACTATTAGTCACCAAGGTATTTGGTCACTATATATATATTGTTAGTCACAATAGCTATTTTATCACTAACAAGCTTAGTCACATTGTGGTGGCTAAACTTGTCACTATACGTATATAGTGACCAAGAATTATAAATATTGGTCACTAAAACTATATAGCAATTAATATATAATGTTAGTGACTAAAACCTTTTATCTACCAATAATCTCGTAGTTGGTCACTCTTGATCAACTTTTGGTGACCAATAAAGGAAATAAATTCTTGATCATTAAATCTTAGTGACAAAAAGTCTACTTTCTTGTAGTGGGAGTGTACAACCGCCTTGCTCCATTGTCCATGTTTCCCTACTGCGACGCGTCGAAGTTCAGACTTTTTGCTGTGATTAGCAATTTGCCCGTGTGTTGCTATGGGCTACTAAAATTTTACAAATAAAAAGGATTATAATAAAAATAGCAAATATTTTGCAAACCATCGTCATTTCCTGCATAATTGTCACTTGACTCGTAACCAGGATTGGGATAGGTGAGGATAAAACAAACGGATGGGGGCATAGAAACATGATCGAAAATTTAATTGTATATTGCACTATAATTGAAGCAAATATTGTGACAGTGTGGGCATGTGGAAGGAAATAAACAAATCTGTTGCATAAGCCATCATCTGCTCCCTTATGAGCCATCCGTCCTCATCACGGCATTCTTTTTCGACTCCACAGACCCGGGTAGTCCTCATCGCTCACAAGCCGGTACCCGTGTTCAGGAGGGTGTTAGGCATTAGGCAAGCGATGACCCTCCGCCTAGGGCCTAGGCGTGCCTAGTCGTGCATAAGTGCTTCTAGGTGTTTTCTACTGTAGCAATTATCTACTTAAACCTGCATCAATCAGATATTAAAAAGAAAAACAAAAGGAAAAAAAGTCTCATAAAAAAGGACGTTCAAGCATCACATGGTCCATCAGCCCACTCACGCACCTACAGGCCCATTAGCCAACTTAGGCACCGCTCGTTCTCTCTCGCACAGGGCACAGCACCAGCGAATCGAGCCGCCGCCATCGCTTCTTTCTTCGCTTCACTGCTCACATCAGGTGGCCCGACGACGTGAGCTCGCCGGAATATCCGGGGCCGGCGTGGGATCTGTCAGGTCCTCTCCAAATCGCGCTTCTGCCGGGTCGACTCCTTCCCATCATCGAGCTCCCATTGCTGCCCTTATCCCTTCATGTTGAGCTCCCGCCGCCGCCCGCATCACGTCGAGGCGAGCGCCTAGCGCCGCCTTTTCCGCGCGGAAGCTTTGTTGTGAGCTCGCCTGGAGCACCGGAATGTGAGCTTGCTTGGGCACCGGATTGATTGGACGAGCTCACCTTGAAGCAAAAAAAGGGATAAATGCTGCAGGTGGGAGTTGAACTCGGCTCTGCTCAGAGCAAAATCATGGCACCACCGCTAGAGCACGCACTGGTACATTAAAAGATGCGACTGAATTTGCAATTGACCAAGCCAGTTCTGATTCAAATTCAAATTGACACGAATTCGACCTGAATTCAAAACGGCAGAGGTCTGAAAACCGAAAAATTCAGCTGAAATATTTGTGCCTGATGACCCCTTTAAGACTTATTAAGTAGTAGAGAAATTCGTACAGGTCGCTAGAGCACGCACTGGTACATTAAAAGATGCGACTCAATTTACAATTGGCTAAGCCGGTTCCGATTCAAATTCAAATTGACACGAATTCGACCTTAATTCCAAACGACAGAGGTCTGAAAACCGAAAAATCCAGCTGAAATTTGTGCCGGACGACCCCTTTCAGACTTATTAAGTAGTAGAGAAATTCATACATGTCGCTTTGTTTGGACTCATCGAACGCGCGCGGATGCCAATACCCAAGGCCCACCCAGTGTTCACGGCCCATCTGCAGCGCATGTTCACAGTCGATCCTCTCTCCAACGACAAACTTGATCTTGTAAATAGGGAATGGAGATTATATGTTCTACGTCAGTGAAAAAAATTACGGTGAAAAAAAAAGTTTTGATTGCATCCTCTCAACTTTTGAACAGTCATCTTCAGCCGATGGTAAAAAAGAATCTTTCAACTAGGAGTATTCTGATTTTGATGAGTGTATGTGTTCTCTCAACTAAGAGTATTCTGATTTCTCAAGTCAGAACAAATCATGGGTGAGCTCTTTCTTAGCTATATTTTACTTTGGTTATTTAAACCAAGCATACAAACTCACTTTTTCTTAGGGAGGGGGCATATGCCCCATCTGTAGCATATGTGTTGGTACATAATACACAAGGTAGAGTAAATCTATAAAATATAGTCTGTCAGATTCGTGAGCTCACTGTAGAGTGCGATTGTTATGTGGTGCGATTGTGATGGAGGTTCGATTAAAAATGGATGACGAAGCAATTGTTGAGCGGTGAAGCGCCTAATAAGGATTACTTTTGTCTAGACAACGTGATATGAAGTCTTGGAAAGCAGGTGAAGATGTTGAAGGAGGTCGTGGCCGGTCATCATAGAGAATTACTGCCATCAACGCTGTATGTCAATCTTCTTGTCATTTCCATAAAGGTATGCCTCTAGGAGGCTGATCCCCACGGCCCAGACAACTACAACATAGCCGTTGGAATCATCATTGTTCAGTCTCTCCAGGCTCACATAAGGTGTGAAAGGGGTCTTGGCCTAGTGGTTAAGGCATCCGAGTAGCACCTTTGAGGTCCTGGGTTCGACTCCCGGTGGGAGCGAATTTTCTAGGATTTAACGGCATTTGTGCTTTCAGCGGTATTCGACGAGGCCGTCGACAACGAGGCGCCAGTGGTGACTTCGGGAATCTGGAGAATTTGCCGGCACAGTCTTCGAAGATGCTCATAGGGGTAGGGTTTGCGTATGTACGTTCATAGGGGTGAGTGTGCGTGCGTTGTGAGTGTCTGAGTTGTACTGTGTAATATCTCAAAAAAAAAAAAGGCTCACATAAGGTACAATAAAGAGCAAACAATCCGTACGAGAGCGTAACCAGTCAGTCAGTGTATGTAGTACAACTAAATAAAATTCAATCACCAATAATTTTTCATAAATCCAAACCATTGTGAAGTGAATTAGCTTGTGCAGCACAAATGTTAGGACTTCAATCTGCTAGCTTGAAGGATATTTTGCTTGTAACCTTTTTGACACCAGATAGTAAAGGCAGTATTTTTCTTTTTTAGCATATCAATTGTGGTTTAGTAATAAAGAAATATAAGTTCAAAATTATATTGTAGCAAGTATATTAAATGAACAACAACGAATTCATAATCGGGGAATTTAGTCCTTCTGCAGTTTGCAACGTTCTTGCCAACTGATGGTTGACCAACGTTCTTGCCAACTGATGGTTGACCAGGTGATCATGCCACTCGATCTAATAGAAGTAGCACCTTGTCGATGGTTGGTGGTTGCGATGAATTTGTTTTGCTGACATCCGTATCTATAGCTTGGAGTGCACTCCATGCTTTTTTTAATAACTTTGTATTATGGAAACAAACAATAAACGTTTCAGGAAGAACTACAAAGCATGGCAAATCTGAATGCTACTGGTTGATTCATCCATGCTACTGGAGTATATGCTAATGCAGTATGCATAATGCTCTAATATAGCACTACAATTTCTGATAGAAAATGCTACACGACAGCATATCAGTTTCGGCAAATTACATTTCAAGATTTCAAAATAGAGAATCTGAAGTGAATGTGCGATTTATATAATTTTTTTTTTGTGTTCCTTCTGTGCTTGCGCCAGAGCACCGTCCAATTCGGCATGTGGCATGCACCGCCTCGTGCGCGGTGGCGCCACCTACGCCGCCCTCCACGCGCCGCCTCCGGCCGGCCGGTAACCTCGCGCTCTCACCTCGGCAGGCGTCGCGTGGCCACCGCGGCTGCCACGTCATTCAATTCAACGCGACTACGACGAAGCGATGCTGGAGGTTCTCAGGATGCTGTCGCGTGGAGCGTCATCATGCTGGACACAGCGGTCGGGAACGATTTCGCCCTGATCCCTGTCTCCGGCCGGCTGCCTTATTGAGCAACTCTATGAGCGAATGGCTAATTGTTCTGTTTGCGTGTGGCTAAATATGATAACGGCTATTTAAATTGGGCAAATATTAGAGGAAATATCAGTGCACAAGAAATATTTGGCACATTAGAACTTTCGCACAAAAAAGTTCTAGAACTTTCTTTATAGTTCTATTCAGTTCAACTTCGGCACACTAGAACGTCTTCTGCTACCTCAAATAGGAAAAAGCATAATACAGATTTTTTTTTTACCTTTTTAGTACAAAATATAGTTGTAGAACTATAGTTAATTAGACTTTTCTTGAGAAATCATATACACATATAACATTAAAATATCTATTATTCCATTGAAGACAGTACTAGTGACTTTTAATTTATGAGACGGCTTTATTTTTCTGAAGCCCAGCTCAGTAGTTGATGTCTATTTATAAGGAGTGTCAACTATTTGTGCGGCAACATATTCATCTTTGTTTATAAACAGACTGGCCACTTATGAAGAAACATATGTAATTAATAAAAAACCAAACCATAATGGTCCAAGTCAGTGTATATGGGACAACTAAATAAAATTCAATCACCAATAATTTTCATAATCCCAACCGATTGTGAAGTCAGCTTGCACAACACATTTATGTTACAACTTTAATCTGCCAGCTTGAAGGATATTTTGCAACAGTTTATTCTTGAAACTTTTGTTCACACATGATAGTAATCTAGTATTTTCTTCAGCATATCAATTGTGGTTTAGTAATAAAGAAATATAAGGTCATACATAGAATGGGTTAAAATAAATAAATGTTATAGGAAGTATCTTAAGTGAAGGACAACAGATTAAGCATTGAGGAGCTGGGGGGCTTCTACAACTGTGCAACAGTTTTGCTAACTCGTGGTCGACCAGATGGTCGAGCTTCTAGGCCTCAAGGAGCCGAAGAATCTTGTGTCGACTAACGGGAGTGTGCGTGTATTAGGCCATAAACATGTGGATACGTATGATTTTGTTAGTTTTCTCATTAGTCGATTGAATGTAAAGAAAAGCATCTCAATGTGATATTATTTCAGCAATTCATTTTTTACGAGTTATAATACAATATAATTTTCCCAAATATGTTTTTCCAGAAGTTGTTAAGACATTGCAGATGATAGCTAAGGAACACAACCACATAGTTCATGTTCATTTGCGCTTCTCAACTGTTATATTATTGTGCTTCCCGACTATGAGGAGTGGATGGAGCATCACTTGCTTTCCTCCATACATTGAATTCCTAGCTCTAGCTATATGGCATATGAATGATCTGATTTTCTGGTGCATCCTATCAGGAGGTTCTCGTTGCTAACTTCCTGCACCCTAAACAATTCCTTTTGCATATTAAAACATTGAAAGTATAATAGAATTAGGATTACATCTGAGCTAGTTGTTAAGCTATTCCTGTTCTCTGAATACGCAGGTTAGGATATTTTGGCATTTTACTAATTTTCCTGATGTCATTCATGTACATGATCGATCTGAAATCTGCAGCTTTTGTAGAGTTATGTTGCAGCTGGATAATGTTTTGTTTTTTTAATGGAATGGGACATGAAGGAAGATTTGTGAAATAGTGATTTTTTAATACGAAATAGTGAATATTTTTAACACAACATGTTCAGTGTTATGTACTTAACCATACTTGACTGAAAACAAGCATAATGATCTAGTCATGTACCAATGTTTGAGTATGAACACTATGCTTGGTTTTCAGTATGAATGGAATATGAGAATGACATTCCAGATTGTGTTCTGCATTATTCAGTACTGAAAACTGAAAACTGCCGAAGTGAAAGATGGCTAGCTGCCTTCCCCTTGCACTGGCCCTGGAAGTCTACCTTTTTTTTCCGACACTATTGGAGATGCTCTAAGAAGAGAAGAACAGCCGAAAAGGGACAAGTTGCGCAAAAATCCATCGTCTTCCACCTTTGATCGCTATTTCGTGAGTTTGATATTTCCCTGACATTTGGTATTCAGAGCGAGGTCGATCCCTGACATTGAAGGCCCTGGAGCGTCGCGAACGGCTCTGTGGAACCAGTGCTGCCATTCGCCTAACCGCCGAAACTCACCATCGCCGCCAACATGTCGCGGGCGCCGCCGTGACAACAGCAACAGCGAGATCGTCGTCCACCAGCGCGTGATCAAGGATTCCGAAGGATTGGCGAGCTGGCCGATGCTGTCGTCTGTGACTCTGTCGAGGTCGAACTACAACAAAATGGTGAGTCAGGGGGCAACCCCTCCCGTTCCCATCAAAAAAAAAAATGGTGAGTCCTGATGATGGTGATGCTAGAGGTAGGGGGTCTCTGTGTCGCGGATACGTACGACGACGATCGAATGGCAACGGAGGCCATCCTGCGTGCTGTGTCGTCTGACATGATGTGGCTTTGCTGAGAAGGTCACGGACAAGCGCAACTAGGACGCGATCAAGTCAGTCTGCGTGGGTTCCGAGCGCGTGCGCAAGGAGAATGCGCAGACGCTGCGCCGCGAGCTCGGCGCGCTGGCATTCCTCGATGACGAGACCGTGGAGTACGTCCCTAGGCGATCGACACAATGACGTAATCTTGTTGCCTCTGGTGTTTTACAAAAAACTTAGTTAGCTAGGATCCTCTGAATTCAAATAACTCAAGGTTTGCAGCCGCGATGGCGCCGTGGCAGCGTCGGGAAATGACGGTACAAACCTTATCACGGTGGGTCGGTGGCTACGAGCCAAGATTCCAGGACTCGCCGCCGGATGGCAAAGTAAACCAAGGCCGAAAGCTAGAGAGCAAAGAACACTGCGGCCAAAGTTACGGCACAACCGCAGTTAAGATCGAGTTACGTGCACTGACGAGACGAACAAGGGACATATATATATCGTTGTTATTATTGCATTATAATCACAAGATTTACATCTCCAAGTCTCAGTTAGTCAATTTTTCGCCCATATCGATCTGAAGAGCAAAACCAGGCACCCATCCAACTCAAGCTCGGCAACAAGCAGCATGAGCGCTGAGTCGATCTTTACCACCAACCGCCTTCAACTAACCCTGGCGCGATCACAAGACTGCATCGTCGGCGTAAGAAACCCGGCGGCGCGGACACCCTCGTTGGCCTTCTCGCAGGCGTCGATCCAATCGCTGTAGACGTCGACGGGCTCCGTGAGCGCGTGGGCGGTGGTGGCGTAGAACTCCTTGCACACGAAGCAGGAGGCCTCGGCGATCCCGTGCTTGTGGTCGATGCTGCACTCCACGCTGCCGGCGTGGTTGCAGAACGGGCAGCTGAAGGCAGTGTCCAGCTTCGCCACCTTCCTCGGCTGCGCCAACAACTTGGACGTCCGCGACTTGCGCTTCCCCATGGCTGATCGATCGATTAACGAAGCGCAGCTGCTGATCGATGCCTGATGGATCGCTCGCTTGCGAAGGGAAAGGTTGCAGAGGCAACAAGACCGCAAGGCTACTCGAGACGAGATGGGGGTATTGTGCTCCGTCGAGGCGCTGAGGGCCTGGCTTTTATGGATCGCCCTATGGCGGCAGCTGCGCGAGTTTGTATCGGACTCGGATATGCATGCGTGCGTTTCACGGTTCCAATCCCCACCGGATTTGGCTGTTGTACCCCAACGTGCATGTCCACGCCTGCCAAGCCTAGCTCTCGCCGATGGGGATTAGCAACGGCGTGTGTTGTGGTACCGGGGGTGCGCTGGTGCCGACCTACGGATGGTTACGTGCGATCTCATTCGCGTTCCAGAAGCAAAGTTCGAGGTCGGGTAGTGCGGTCGGATTCCTCGTGTCAGTGCGACAGGCGTCGAGCAGTTCGAGTCCGTGCACCGTGCTGACTTGCTGGCGGCAAATTTGGCGATTCGGACTGAATGAGATTGAATTGGGCCACCACGGGCTTGCCGTGTGCTGGACTCGTATCAAGTGCGCGCATTCATCAAGGCCCATCGTTTGCGAACGTTCACGGCCCATCCTCTCTCGAAGAAACGACGAACAGGGGTTCTTGTTTTCGGAGGATGTACAGTACAGTGAACGGAGATATAATGGTCTAGTTACACAAAAAAAAAAGAGATATAATGGTCTACGTTCAGTCAAAGTCTTAACAACTGTATACTCACAACTTTTGAACAGTCATTTTCAGCCGATTGCAAAAGGGAATCTCGGCAAACCTCCCATAATTGCCAACCAAAGAAGGAGGCGGCTGAGGAGAGAAGAAAAAACGAAAGGCCCCCCGTGTCGTCCTCACGGGGGCGACTCGGGGCGGAACCCTAGCCAGCCGCCGCCGCCGCCTTCTCCACCGCAGTCCAGCCGCGCCACCGCCTGAGAGTGCGGCGCCCCCAAAGCGGGCGGGCGCGAGGACGGCGGCGGCGTGGCGTTTTCTTCCCCCCATGCCTCTTCCCCACACCCGAAGGTGGCTCGGCGGAAGCCATGGCGCTGGTGGCGAGTTCGTCGTCGTTCGGCGGCGGATCCACGGCCATGGTGGTCGGATTGAGGTCGTGGGGGAATAGATCTGGCGGCGCCCTCGACGGAGATGCGGCGCGTGACGCGAGGTGGCGTCGGCGGCCTCCATGGCGGAGGCTTGGGCTTTGCTGGCGGCGGCGGGCTTCTGCGGGGACGTCGGGCCCTCTACGCGCATCGGCGGCGGCGGTCTCCATGGCGGGGAGCGTAGCGCGCGACGCGTGACGGCGACCGGAGCTACCATGGCTGCACAGAGCTGGCGTCGCCCGCTGGGCGCGCGGCAACTTTGGTGTCTTCCATGGCGGAGGTGCAGTCTTTGACGTTCGTGGATGGCGGTTTGGGAGAGTGGATGGTCGGGGATGGTGTCGGCGGCGGGCAGTGCTCGTCGTCGTTGGATAGTTTGGGTGCTGGACACCGGGTGAAAGCTTTGCCCGGCAAACTCTGCCGGTGCCGGCAACATCGACATCTTTGGGTCCCGAATTTCGTGTTGGAGGTGTTGTCGTGGTGCTTCTTAGCTACCCAGGGAGGTTCTCCGGGTGAAAAACCAATTCCGGATCTTCGGATGGGCGATGGCGGCGGTTTCAATCGTCGTGTTCTCCTTGGAGGCGTCGTCTTGGAGGCCTCCAATTATGTCTAGGTGGTCGCAGGTTCGCGGGGTGGTGATCGTCATCTTCACGTCAAGGTGGTTCTTCCTAATTCTGGAGTTTTGGTTGCTCATTGAGTTTCCTTGGTCGTGGCTTCGGAGTGATAGGTCGCTGGCTTGTGTCGTGTGTGTGCTTCATGTAATTTCTACTTTCTCGGTGTGTTGGGGTTTGTTGCTCATCTAGAGCAGCTATCCGTTGTAAAACTCTAACTTCTTCTTAATGAAATACATGCAAAGCATGTTCTAGAAAAAAAAAAAGCAAAAGGGAATCTCAAAGTGTGTGTGTTTAACGTGTGTGTGTTCGTTTAAAAAAAAACGTGTGTGTGTTTGCTCCGAACTAGAAGTATTTTGATTCCTCAAAGTCAGAACAAGTCATGCGTAAGTTCTTTATCTTTCTGAACTTTTTAAATTACTTGGTTGAACCGAGTGTGCAAACTCTCATCATTCGCAAAAAAAATAAAAATGAAGAGTGTGCAAACTCTCATTTTCAGAAGAAAGACTGAATATTCAGTATAAGTCGGCTGGTACTGCAACCCGCATGTGCACCGAGCTCCCTGCACTGCACAAGAACAGGTATAGGTCCCATGACACGATAACATCTCTGCAGAACAGGTATAGAACCCTGAACGATCCAGTTCGGCAACAAGCTACTTGTTCAGCGGCCAATTTGTCACGCTATTTGGAAAACTAAAACACCACCGTGAGCTGAAAAGCTAAAATTTTGATAACAACACTTCAATACTCTCCGGTTCCTTTAATAAAAGGACATAAACAAAACTTCAGTACACACCATAGGCTTAACGATACACGGAGGCGGTGATTACATGCGGCACAGCAGCTCGATCGTTTCTCGACCGCGTGAGCCGCCGCCACTGTCGCCTCATACCGGGAGACGTCCGAGTCGTCACCGCGGCCGATCGTGGCCGCCGCCTCGATCAGCCTCCGCACGGCGTCGAGGTCTCGGTCGACCATGTCCATCCCTGGGTCGATCACCGTGTCCTCGATCCGGCGCACCTCGTCGAGCGTCTTCATGAACTCGTCGAAGGTGAGCGGCGAGTGGAGGCCTTCCATGTTGACGATCCGCTCCAGCTCGTCGCGGATCTCCCTGGTCTCGGTCGTCAGCTTCTCGACCCACGAGATGGTTCGCTCCATCGCGGCCAGGAGGCTGTTCACGCGTGCCAAGTCTCTCGTCATGGTCGGCACTCGGCACTGGCAAGAGGCTGTCACGACCCAAGAACGTAGTAGAATACGCGTGTGTTTTGGTACGGGCCGGGTGCGGCTGATATGGAGCCCAACCTAGAAGAGACTAGCCAGTCGGAGAGAAAAAACCTAGAATACTACTCGCGTTCGGAGTCATGTTACGATTAAGGTCGCGTTCTAGAAGCAAAGTTCGAGCTCCGATTGCACTTGTCAGTGCGACAGGCGCTTCGAGTCCATGCACCGTGCTGCCTTACAGACGGTAATTCGACGAACGGACTGAACAAGATTGAATGAGCCACGGGCTTGCCGTGCCGTGTGCTGGACCCGCGCATTCGTCAGTCGCATTTATGTTCCAAAAAAAATAAATTCAGGTCGCATTGTTTGGACTCATTGAACGGGCGCGGATGCCAATACCCAAGGCCCATCCAGTGTTCACGGCCCATCTGCAGCGCATGTTCACATTCGATCCTCTCTCCAAAGACAAACCTGATCTTGTAAACAGGGAATGGAGATTATGTTCTACTCCAGTCAAAATTTTTGTTGTGAAAAAAAAGGTTTGGATTGTATCCTCTCAACTTTTCAACAGTCATCTTCAGCCGATCGTAAAAAGGGAATCTCTCAACAAGGAGTATTTTGATTTTGATGAGTGTATGTGTGCTGTTCAACTTGGAGTTTTCTGATTTCTCAAGTCAGAACAATTAGTGGGTAAGCTCTTTCTGAGCTATTTTACTTTCGTTATTAAACCGAGCGTCCCGAGCGTTCAGACTCTCTTTTTCTTAGGGAGGGGGCACATGCTCCATCTGTAGCATATGTGTTGGAATATAAAACTTGTGGTAAAGTAAGTTTATATGATGTGTAGTGTGATCAGATCCGTTAGAGATGGCGGACCAGCTCGATGCAAAGCGCGGTTGTCCTCAAGCTAGCATGTGGCTAATAACTCCCCCTTGTCGAGGTGGTAGCTAGGAAATGCCGAGGAGGGGAAAATATGTAGGAGGCAATGTAGTTGTTTTGTTGATAATCAAATTATTGAATAGCAACAGTTTAGACCATAATTTTAATTTTTTTAACCATTAGGTTTTTCTTGTCCTTTTTTACTGTTTATTGTAGTTTCGTTGAAGAAATCATTTTGTACTTTTCTTAATCAGTAGTATCATATTTCTAATATGTGTTTAATTTGATATAGATGTTATTTATCAAAATATCTTAAATGTTGTTGACTCTATATTTGTTATGCCTAGAACATTTTTTTATCAAAATCTATTTAGTTAATAATTTAAACTATTATATTCACAGCTAAAAATGTAATTGGCATTCACCCAATAAAAGCAATCAACTTTTTTCCAAAACTCATGGTTAATAAACACACAAACATAAAAGTTGACTGAAACAAACAAAGTACAACCATGTACCCTTGAGTTAAATATTCGTCTGAAATATTTTCATTTGACAGTCAATTTCTACATGCGCTTGCGCTTATGTGTCACTTTCCTATTGGAACAAAATCTACATGTATTTGTTCTAGTTTTTAGCTAATTCTAATTGTTAGGTAGACAGTCCCTTAGCTGATTTGTTCAAATGGCAAACTAGACGAAGACAACCAGCCCACCAAGTGTTCATGGCCCATATGTTGCCCTTGTTCACGTTCCATCCTCTCTGTCCTCTCTGCACACAGACGAACATGGGTTCTTGTTTTTCGAGGATGTAAACAGTGAACGGAGATCAAGTTATACGTTCAGCAAAAAATGTATCTGTGAAGAAGGTTTGGACTACATCAACATAGTTTTGAACGGTCATTTTTCAGCTCATTGCATGAGGGAATCTCATTACTGAATTGGCGGGCGCCTGTCTGATCTGAACTAGAAGTATTTTGATTTCTCGTCAAAACAAATCATGGGCAAGTTCTTTCCGAACTATTTGACCTCAATGAGGCAAGATAGAAAGACTGAATATTCTGTCCTCAATGAGGCAAGAATAGAGGGGCCAGTTCCGTCGAAAAAAAAGAATAGTGGGACCAATGAATTATGTAAGTCGGTTAGCATTGCACCCGTACGTGCATCGAAATGCCTGCACTGCACAAGAACAGGTGTAGGATTACTGTCATGACACGTCCACATCTCACAACTCTCTTCCATTTCCCAGCAATCTGCGCGGAACATGTATCAAACACTGAACGATCCAATTCAGCGACAAAGCTTGGCACAGTCCTTGGACAAGATCGTGCATCAACATTGGACATGGTCATCCCCATGTCTGCTTCCATCGAGACGGATTTCTCGTTCGCGGAGAATTAATCGGAATGACGCGAGAACACATCGGCTTGAATGGTGCTGCGCGGTGCCATTGGAGAAAAGGGACCCATATGTCAATGTCTTGAGCGCTGGTCCCATGCCTTGCCTGCAGGTGTGCCGCACTGCGCTTGAAATCGCCCGCCTCGGCCTCGGCGCCCAAAAGGTAACCGTCACAACGCCGACGAGGGTACACCTGCTCTGCTCTGCTCTCCTGTCCCCTCCACCGCAGCGCCCGCGGGGCCGCGGAGAAAACTCCAGTCCGTCGCCCGCCGCCGTCCGCCTCCGCCCCCGCGTCAGCAGCGGCGATGGAGCACTTCGCCGACGGGATCCACGTGCGGCTGCGGGCGCGCTGGAACGGCGGGTACCTCTACGCCGACGAGGACGGCGTGGGCGAAGGCAGAGCACCTGCCATCTTTTCTTCTAAATATTCTTGATCTACCTCTGATAGTAAAACACAATCAATGCATTACTCTATGCATCAGCTTCAAACGTACAGTTAAATGCTAAAAATTTGAATAATCAAACCCTCAGTAATCTCAATCAATGCATTACATTATGAATGACAAAAGCATTCCATTATAAATGGCACTGTACACAACCCATTTTTTAATTGTTCATGCAGTATGAGATACCAGGTGACTTGTCTCCTCCAAGTTTTATTCAGGTAAGTGAAATTCTTGATTCCGAGCTGTTCATATCGAGCTACTCGCTCCGTTCAGAAATAGACGTCATTCTTGAGCACGGGAATTAAAGAGAAGTGAAAAAAGTGGATGCACTGAAAACGAGGAGGAGAGAGATAGAAATAGAAGCGTAGTGGAAAAAATATTGTATTGGAAAGAGGTAAAGATGCATTAGGAAGTGAGAATGACATATAATTTGAGAAAAGTAAGTAAGGCTAGAATGACATGTATTGTTGAACAGAGGGAGTACTACTTATGAGCAGGTCAGCACCTACAACCTTTTCAATATCTCAAAGTTCTTACTAATAATAACTTAGAAAATCAACATGAATCTATTGGTGTTTGATGTTGAAACCCAGGACTAATCCCTCACGCGCACCAACACGAATTGGTGCTCAAGCGCTCATAGCAATGGCGCACGCACGCACACAAGAAGTTTTTTCGGGCCGCTGATGCACGGACGGCATGTATCTTGGCTAGTTTATTGCTCAACTCGGCTAAGCATTGCAACTAATGAGTACATGGCTTTTATCCCGGGAACACATCCTAATGGAGCACGACCTCCATTATCGACCTCCAACTGTGATCCGTGTGACTCGGACTATTCGCCATGCATAACGGCGCACTGCCTGGGAACAAACCCGGACTCTATCAACTAACTAACAAACCGGAGCAAGAACGCGCCCACATGACGTTCTGCTGGACACAATCTAAACGATCGACGGATCTCTGTACAAACATGACACAAACAACTGAACCCACGCCCGGGTCAAACCGAGACGTGGTTTATTCTAACATTTTATATCTTAGTTAATTGAGAGCACATTTGTGGAAAGGATCCATGCTCTGCACGACCGTGCTCTCAATTTCCGGCTCTCTTATAAAGTCAGCTACATAAGTAGAGAATTTTCTCTGGTGACTACTCTAAGATAGTTATGTGGTTCGAGTGTGATGGAGACTCGGCCAGAAATGGATGTTGAAGCAGTTCTTGAGCGGTGAAGCGCCTACAAGAACTTTTATCCAGACAATGTCATATGAAGTCTTGGAAATCAGGCAAAGATGTTGAGGTCGTGGCCGGTCATCATAGAGAATTGCTGCCATCAACGCTGATATGTCAGTCTTCTTGTCATTTCAATAGGGGTAGTAGCCGAGGTATGCCTCTAGGAGGTTGATCCCCGTGGCCCAAACATCTGCGGCGTAGCCGTTGGAACCGTCATTGTTCTGTCTCTCTGGGCTCACATAAGCTGAAGTGTTGTCAATCGAATTGATATGATCCTCAGATGTTTCTAGCATCTTTGAGATCCCAAAATCTGCTATGCGGACAAACTATCTTTTCTGACTCAATCAGAATATTCTCCAGAATCAAGACAATGGCGTCATTGTTCAGTCTCTCTGAGGCTGCAACTACAGGAATTAAATGAAACATGTAAAAACGACATTGCACAACCAGACAATGGTCGAGCTTAGTTATGGCCAAGGGGACCATGCCCCCCCCCCCCCCCCCCCGGCAAGGTTAAACTCCTTTGATTTAAGAAATAATTTTGCTGCTCTTTGGAGTTATTCGGAGCAAAATTTCCTTGGTCGGCCCCCTACTTTATCTGGATAGAGCAAGTCTAACCTTGATCGTAGTGACCGTAATATCGTACAACTTCAGGGTGGTCTGCGTTGCGAATAATATCAACCTCTCTCACCATCCTTCATTCCTTCTTCTCCGGTCTTCGTCGAGGACTCAATGCAGAGTCTTAAGGGTGTAATACGTTGCCGATGTGCTCCAAGAGTTCCAGCTCCACCAGCAGGGGCGGACGCGGTCTAGTGTGCAAGCTTCGCCACGTCCTCCTCCACGGCGCCGCCTACAGTCGCCACCTCGCTCTCTCGCCGCAGCAGGCGGCGCGTGGCTGCGACGAGGCGGACCCCGAGTCCGTCCTGTAGAGCAGCGGACGATTCGCTTCGTTCGTGCGTGATAACTAGTATATCTTGCCACTTCACTCGGTACTTCGATTCTGACACATTATATATTACATTCACTGTTTTCCGAACTTAACTTTCAGTCATGAAATGAAAATCATAGTGTTCATCTATCGTGCTGAAGCTGTGCAGATAACTTCATTATCTCACAATAACCTGAAACATTTGCAGTGAACAAATGGAACATCGTGTAGAGAGCACAAATTTTCAGAAGTGCATATTTATTTCTTCTGAGATGAAGCAGTAGATTAACGATATTAGGCGATCCCTTTCTTGTACAACTACATTAATACACCAAACTGATTTTTGGCAACCGTTAACTACAGCTCACGCAGCATATTGAAGTGTTGGATGCACTGAACAAGCAAATTTTCAAATTTCAGCTTGACTCCCTGACAGGAAATTCAGCAACCTTTACTACACTTCCTGGTTTGCATACTCAAATTCGTGTGAAAGTTGGTTGAAGCGATGCCATGCACCATCGCCTGCGTGTTACTTATATAGATGGAAGAGCCCCATCCGTGGCGTGTACAACAAGAAGAGATTACAACAGCGCATATAGTTATGATCACAACAACCGCAACCATATCCTATACTTGACGTACAAGTAAACACTCATGTCTATCCTAGTCTATCTCTAACTAGGACTTATCTCTACGATTACATATTTCAACACCCTCCCTCAATCTAAACTTTCCAAGATTTAGATTGTGTTTAAACTGATCAAACAATCGTAGAGACAAAGGTTTGGTAAATCCATCAGCCACCTGATCTTTAGATGAGATGAACCGCACATCCAATAATTTCTGAGCCACCCTTTCTCGTACAAAATGAAAATCCACTTCCACATGCTTCATTCTTCCATGAAACACAGGGTTTGCCGACAAATAGGTAGCTCCTATATTATCACACCAAATCCTCGCTGCATTTGGACTCTGAACTCCGATTTCCTTCAATAAACTTTGCACCCACATTATTTCAGCCGTCGCATTTGCCAAAGCCTTGTATTCTGCCTCAGTACTGGAGCGTGACACGGTTGCTTGCTTACGTGCACTCCATGAAATGAGATTAGCACCAAAGAAGACAGCAAAACCTCCTGTGGATTTCCTGTCATTCACATCTCCTGCCCAATCCGCATCGGAGAAAGCGCTTACAACAGAGGATTGTGACCTTGTTATCTTCATTCCCAAATCAAGTGTCCCTCTAACATTTCGCAAAATGAGTTTTGCAGCAGCCCAATGCAGAGTAGTAGGTGAATGAAGAAACTGACATATCTTATTTATAGCATAAGACAGATCTGGTCTTGTTAAGGTCAAGTATTGTAAAGCACCAACAACTGACCTATATTTTGTGGCATCTTCAGAACTAAGTGTCGTTCCTTCATGAGATGAGAGCTTATCTGTTGTGGACAAAGGAGTATCAGCTGTATTGCAATTCATCATGGCTACTTTCTTCAAGATATCAGTAGCATATTTTTCTTGCGTCAACAGCAGCCCATCATCCAGCTTCTTAACCTCAATGCCCAAGAAGTAATGTAGATTACCAAGATCCTTCAGTGCAAAATCTTGCTCAAGATCACGAAGAAGAGCATTAGTAGCATCTTGTGATGAGCTAGCTACTATAATATCATCCACATAAACCAAGAGGAAAATAGAAACATGCCCCTTATGATAGTAAAATAAAGATGTATCAGACCGAGATGCCATAAAACCAAGATTAATTAGCCTTGCACTTAACCTTGAGTACCAAGCTCTCGGTGCCTGTTTGAGACCATACAGTGCCTTGTCAAGCTTGCAAACATAATGTGCTAACTTCTTATCCTCAAATCCAGGAGGTTGCTTCATGTGCACCTCCTCTTCCAAGTATCCATGGAGGAAAGCATTACGAACATCGAGTTGATGAAGGCACCATCCTCTAGATACTGCAATGGACAACACAAGACGAATGGTTGCAGCTTTGACAACGGGACTGAACGTGTCCTCATGGTCAATACCATAACGTTGTTTAAATCCTTTTGCAACAAGACGTGCTTTGTACCTATCAATACTACCATCTGCTTTCCTTTTTACCTTATAAACCCACTTGCAGTCTATCAAATTTTTACCATGCTGTGGAGGAACTAAATGCCAGGTTTTATTGTGCATGAGTGCAGAATATTCACTATCCATGGCTTCTTTCCAACACTTAGTGCTAAGCGCATCATCAAGCGAGGAGGGTTCATCTTTAACAGCAAGGTTTCCAAACTTCATTGTTCCATCTGTGCGTACCTTAGGTTTTACAATACCTCGCTGTAGTCGTGTAACATGTTGATGTGGCGGTGGTGCTTGTAAGACCGGCGCATTGGCAGGAGCAGCAGGAGGCAGCAGTGACGCAGGATGCACAGAAAATCCCCCCGGCACTGCAGCCGGCTCGCTCGGTACAGCCGACCCCGATGCGGAAGCGTGAGGCCCTCCAGGCACAACCGGATTGGGTGCCACACCCGGAGAGGCCGCACCCGATCCTCCAGATGCGGTCGGCGGCGCGGGCGCCATCGCAGGAGGCGACGCGTCCTCCAAGGCTGATGCGGGTGGTTGGACTGCGGCACCTGACGCCGCAGAGTCTGCAGCAACTGCCGCGTCCGAGGTAGTTACGGCAGTTGGATGCAAATCCTCTTGGGGGTGCGTGCCAGATTGTAGCAACGTGCCGGGGTGCTCCTCCGGTCGATTTTCTTCACGGTTTTCAACCAGATTTTCTCCATCCGTACGCAGGTGATGCCCTGTGCTAGAGGAAACAACATGTTGACGCACAGACGCATCAGGGTTAGGATCATCAAACACATTAGAATCATCCGTTATCATGCCCCTAGGATCAAAAGAAGTGGAATGGAGAAGATCAACGGGAAGCAATGAAATTTCTTGACGAAGTAACGCACCAGCATTGTGATGAAGATTTGCAAAAGGAAAAATAATCTCATCGAAAATAACATCGCGCGAGATATAGACACGACCGGTATTGATCTCAAGACACTTGAAACCTTTGTGCATTGGGCTATAGCCAAGAAAAACACATTGGATAGAACGAAATTGAAGTTTGCGAGCATTATATGGGTGAAGATTAGGCCAACATGCGCAGCCAAAAACTCGTAGGGAGTTATAATCAGGTTTTTCACCAAAAAGTTTTTCAATGGGGGAGGAAAAATCAAGAACTTTGCTTGGAAGCCTATTGATCAAGTGAGCAGCAGAGATAAACGCCTCATCCCAGAATTTTAGTGGCATAGAAGCATGAGCAAGGAGCGCGAGGCCAACTTCAACAATGTGGCGATGTTTGCACTCTGCCGACCCATTTTGTTGATGAGCATAGGGACATGATACATGATGAGAAATACCTATCCGCTGAAAAAAGGAGTTTAGACGCTGATATTCCCCCCCCCCCCCCCAATCTCTTTGAATAGTTATGATTTTCCTATCAAACATACGCTCAACCAGATTTTGAAACTAGCGAAACTTTTCAAACACTTTGGACTTATCTTTTAAAAGATAGACCCATGTATACTTGCTGAAATCATCAATAAACGTGACATAGTATTTTTTCCGTCCAACAGAGAGAGGGGTCGGACCCCAAACATCAGAAAAAATAAGCTCAAGAGGATGATTGGAAATACTTGTTGAGCGTGGATAAGGTAATTGATGAGACTTTGCTCTTTGACATGCATCACAAACCGACTCATGATCAATACTACTTGAAGAAGGAAGCTTATTTTTGCTAAGGACTCGACTAACAATAGGCCACGAAGGGTGACCGAGCCTAGCATGCCATCGATGCGCCGAGGGAACAACTACGACATTGGCTTGTTTATTCAATGACTGAAACGACTTGGACTCCAAGGGATAAAGGCCATCCTTACACCTGCCTCGCAGAAGTGTCTTCCTTGTTGCTCGGTCCTTTATGCAGAAAAAACGAGAATGAAATTCAAAGAAAGCATCATTGTCATGAGCAAGTTGATGAACAGAAACAAGATTCTTGTTGGCTTGTGGAACATGTAGCACATTTTTAAGATGAAGATCGCGGGTAGGGCAATGAATAACAGAATGACCTATGTGATCGATGTCCATACCTGAGCCAGATGCAGTGCGCACCTGATCCCCGCCAGTGTACTTGTCCTTGACGGTCAGGCGATCGAGCTCCGAGGTGATGTGGTTGGTTGCCCCACTGTCGCCGTACCAGTTGGTGTCGACGCCGTAGGACGAGGTAGCAGCGGCCGCCGTCTTCTCGGGACCGTTGTAGGTGCAGTCGAACCTCTTCCAGCACTTGAGGGCGGAGTGCCTCTTCTTGCCACAGAGTTGGCACTTGACCTCCTCTGCGCCATCAGCACGCTGGTTGTTGCCGCGGTTGAAGTTGCCATCACGGCCTTCACGGCCATTGCCGCGGTTGAAGTTGCCATCACGGCCGCGGCCTCCACGAGCCGCGACATTGGCAGAGATCTGCGAGCCTCCTTGTTGCAGATCAATGCGCTGCTCGAATGCAAGCAGCTGCGCGAAGAGGTCTCCCAGCCCGATGAGTTCAGTGCAGGCAGTGAGGCCACCAATGACCGAGTTGTAGTCGGGATCAAGGCCGGCTAGGATGTAGCCAGCGAGCTTGTCGTCTTCCAGTTTCTTGCCGGACAGGGCCAGCTCCTCCGCCAAGGAACGCATCTTGGCGAAGTACTCGGTGATGCTCAGCGACCCTTTGACCGTAGAGGAGAGGGCCATCCGGGTGTTGATGACCCGGGCACGGGACTGCGAGGCGAAGATCCGTGAGATCTCACCCCACATATCCTTCACATTGGTGATGAAGGACACTTGCGCGGAGATGTCGCGCGAAATTGAAGCCAGCAGGTAGCTCAGAACCTGCTGCTCAAGGGCGGCCCATGCAGCGTAGGCCGGGTTAGGAACCGGAGGGCCAGGCTTGCCGTCCTTGTCCTTCTCGCGGGGAAGCATCTTCTTCGGCTCTTCAATGGTACCGTCGAGGTACCCAGCAACCTGCGCGCCTCGCAGGGTTGCCAACACTTGCGCCTTCCAAAACGAGAAGTTCGCCTTGGTGAGCTTCTCTGCAACCGGCTGGCTCAGGAGAGTGGCCACCGTGGAGAGAGAGAGGCCCGTCGCCATGGGAAAAAAAATCTAGGGTTGTTCGTGAGAACGAAAGGCTCTGTATACCATGTGAAAGTTGGTTGAAGCGATGCCACGCACCATCGCCTGCGTGTTACTTATATAGATGGAAGAGCCCCATCCGTGGCGTGTACAACAAGAAGAGATTACAACAGCGCATATAGTTACGAGCACAACAACCGCAACCATATCCTATACTTGACGTACAAGTAAACACTCATGTCTATCCTAGTATATCTCTAACTAGGACTTATCTCTACGATTACATATTTCAACAATTCGAACATTGAGTTTCGAGCGATATGGCGCATTGGACGGTCGAGGATTGGTATGAGAAAGGTCACGTGGATGGTACAAAATTTAAGAAGTAAATGAGGAAGTAGATTATTAGTCTGGGGATCGGGGCTGACGATAGCATACTAATTTAGTTACCGATCGCAAACTCTGACGTGTTTACAACACATCATGGTTAGTTATATATGCTGATGCTCCTCTCAATTCGAAGAATAGAATCCAAGTGGGTTTCTTGTTTCATTAGATGAGCATATCAAGGTTGAGGCTAGAGGGCGAACACCAACTAAAGCACCAACCAAAACCGATCAAGTTATTTCCGTCAAAGAAAAAAAAACGATCAAGTTACGCACACTGACGAGACGAAAAAGGAACAAATACATCATCATACATCATTATTATTGCATTATCACATGATTTACATCTCCAGGCTCTTAACAAGTCGATTTTCGCCCAGATCGACGTACAATTCTTCAAAAGTGCGAAAACAGGCACCAATCCGGCCAACTCGACAACAAGCTTGTCAAGAGCCGCCAAATCGATCTATGCCACGAACGGAACCGCCTGGAGGTACGATCCTTCGTCGTCTGCGTAAGAAGAAACACGGCGGCGGATGCCCTCGTTGGCCTTCTCGCAGGCGTCGATCCACTACACCATGGCACACTTTTGGCGACATTGAAGTGTAGGGAAAGGTAGCTCATCGCTCACGAATTATCTGTGGGCAAATGTGTATGAATTCTGCTTCAGCATATGTGTCGGCAATAACTGCAGAAGGCAACTGCTTAAGTGTTGGTGTTTCTCTAACTGTCGGCGTAGCTTTTCAAGTCTGTGCATCTGTGGGCATATCTTGTTAAGTGTCGGCGTTGGTTGATGGGTCCGCTCGGAAAACATTGTGCCAAGCCCAGCCCACATAACTGGCCACTCCTAGCCCTACCTTCCCCCGTTCGGCAGCACACCAATCGACCGCTCCCCAGCCGCCGCCGAGCGCCCCGCCCCGTTGCAGGCCACGCCGCCGCCAGCAGGCGCTGGTGCACTGCCCACCCCAACTTCTCGCTGCCTTCCGGCCCCTCGCCTTGCTTCATGGCGCGTAGTCGTTGCTGCCGCGCTTTTCGAGTCCTCGACTAACTGTTGACCTTGACGCATGTGTCGATCCAGTCGCTGTAGACGTCGACGGGCTCCGTGAGCGCGTGGGCGGTGGTGGCGTAGAACTCCTTGCAGATGAAGCAGGAGGTCTTGGCGATCCCGTGCTTGCGGTCGATGCTGCACTCCACGCTGCCGGCGTGGTTGCAGAACGGGCAGCTGAAGACCGTGTCCAGCTTCGCCACCTTCCTTGGCTGCGCCAACAACTTGGAGGTCCTCGACTTGCGCTTTCCCATGGCCGGCCGATCGATCGATCAACAACTTGGAGGTCCTCGACTTCGTTGTGTTGTGCTCCGTCGAGGCGCTAATGTCCTGGCTTTTATGGATCGCCCTACGGCGGCAGCCGCTCGAGTTTGTATCGGACTCGGATGTGCATGCATGTGTTTCACGGTTCCAGAGCCAGTCGGATTTGGCTGCTGTACCCCACGTGTCTGTGGGCAGCCGGTTTTTATGCCAACCCCACTCGTCAGTGGCCTAGTCACGGGCCCGGGCCTGCGCCTGCGCGTCTGATGGCACGATCGATTCAGTCCGCAGTGGAGTATGAACTTAACTAGGCAAACGGTGCAAAAAATATTGTCGGGTCAATGTTTTACCACCGTACCATCTGAGTCACGATGTTAAGGGTGGGGGTGCTCCGATCCACCTTTGCATTATTTTCCTCGTTGAGCATGTCCCAGAACTTGGTCGAAGGCGAGCGGCGAGCGGAGGCCGTCCATGTTGGCGATCCACCCCGGCTTATTGCGGATATCCTTCGTCCCCACGCGATGGTGCGCCGGATCGCGGCGAGGAGGTTGTCCACGCCTGCCAAGCCTCTCGCCACGGTGGTGATTAGCAACGGCGTGTTTTGAGGCACCGGGGGTGCGTTGGTGCCGACCTACGGCAACGTGCGATTGCATTCGCGTTCGAGGTCGGGTTGTGCTGTTGGACTCCTCGTGTCAGTGCGACAGGCGTCGAGCGGTTCAAGTCCGTGCACACTTGCTGGTGGCAAATTCGGCGATCGGGATTGAACGAGAGAATTGGGCCCCCCACGGGCTTGCCGTGTGCTGGACCCGCCGTATAAAGGGGCCCACCCAGTGTTCACAGCCCATCTGCTGCTCACGTTCACGTCCCCGTCCGCTCTCGAAAAAACGAACAGGGGTTCTTCTTGTTGTCGGAGGATGTACAGTGAACGAAGATGATGTTCTACGTTCAGTCAAAGCCTTAACAACTGTCGCGTCAAAAAAAAAAGTCTTAACAACTGTATCCTCACAACTTTTGAACAGTTATTTCAGCCGATTACAAAAGGGAATCTCATTATTGATTCGACGTGTGTGTCTCTGCTCTGAACAAACTATGGGCGAGTTCTTTCTGAATTATTTTAGTTTTGTTAAACCAAGCGTGCAAACTCTCCTTTTCAGAACAAAGGCTGAATATTCAGTAAGTCGGCTAGCACTGCTACCCGCATGTGCATTGAGCTGCATGCACTGCACAATAACAGGTATAGGATTACCGTTGTGACAACTCTGATCCATTTCTCAGCAATCTCTGCAGAACAGGTATAGACAACTCTGATCCATTTGTCACAACTGAACAATCTAATTAGGCAAAAAGCTTGAGCTGCCAGTTCTTGTGCATGACTCCATAATTTTCCATCTAATTATGGTACCTATATATTAGCTACTAGTGGCCCGGAGGATGCAGACGCAGGCCTTCCATGTCGACGGCCTTCAGGTACGGCATCGCGGCGATGTCGCCGTCATTGAGGTCCGGTTTGGATTTTCCCCCCTCGCGCACCTTGGCCTGGACGTCGGGGTGGTTCACCACACCAGCTCGGCCATGATCCACTCCACCAAGGTCACCGTCGACGTGTAGGTCCCGCCGTTGAGGAAGTCGGAGCAGAGGCTCGGCGTCCGTGAGCGGTTCGTCGTCGGCCACGCGCAGCTTCAGGAGGGAGTCCGCGTAGCAGGGCGGGTCGTCGGCGCCGCGCGTTGCGTGGATGAGCGGGGTGAACACCTCGTCCTGCCTCCGGCGCACGGCGACGTGCTCCGCCTAGTGCTCGTGGAAGAGGCGCTTGGTGAGGGCGGGGAAGAAGGCGAAGACGGCCGGGAATGTGGTGACGGACTAGACGGAGCGCAGGATCTGGTGCTGCAGCTGCTCGATCTCGTTCAGCGCCTCCTGCCCCAGCCGCGCGTCGAAGCACATGTACACCAGCTGCTCGAACGTGGCGCGCCGCAGAAACGGCCAGAGCGTCACGACCTCGCCGCCGGTGCCCCGCTCGCGGAGGTTGCCGACCAGGGCGTCGCGCGCCAAAGAGGCCGACGCGGGATGGCTGCAGCGCCTCCCCGACGAGGTTGCGCCGCCAGTAGGCCCCATAGGACGTACGTACGAGGAGTTGATGTCGCGCGCGCCGGCGGTGAAGAGGCGGCCCGGCCCGGCGGGCGGTCCGCGAAGGTGGATCCCCCCCTGGACGAGACGCGGTGCGCCACGCGGCGGCCGGCGGTCGACGACGAAGACGAGCGTTCGGGCGAGGCGGAGGGAGATGACGGGGCTGTGGCGCGCGTGCAGCTCGCGGAGGAGCGGGCCCGTACTGCAAGCACGCCATGCCGGCAAAAGAGTCGATTACTGGATCGATCGAGCTCAAAGGCATGGTCGCCTAGGCCCAGAGAACGCTTGCGCGCTGATGCAGCACGTCCACGCACGTGTGCAACAGAACAGTAAAAGAGTGAATCGACGAACGCTCGTTGACGCCTCGATCGTCGGAACAGTAGAATCCGACTCGGACTCTAGATGCCTGAACCGCACGCGCATGTAAGTCCGACACGAACTCGGCTCCCGTACTTGGGGATCAATATATACAAAGAGCACCACACTCAAAGCTCCCAACGAAGCACACCACAACTCCGGAGCGTCGAGATCCGTCAGCTTGGCATCTTTTCCATGATGATGGCGGCCAGGCGGTCCTCACCGTGGCCATCCCTCCAGCCAGAACTGCTCGGCCTCGTCCTCCGCCGCCTCCCGGCACTAGCGGACCGAGTCCGACTACGAGCAGTCTGCCGTCCATGGCGGCGCAACGCTCTGCTGGAACCTCTGCCCCCTATGCTCCCGTGGGCCACCCTCCTTGACGGGACCTTCCTCACCATTCCGAGTGGTGAAATACACCGTCTACCATACGACGACGCCTGTATCTGCCATGGCTCCGTCGGCAGCTGGCTCTTCCTCGAGCACGAAAATGGACGGTTGTCGCTCACGAACCCTTTCTCCAACCATGTCGTGCGGCTTCCAGAGGTATCCACAATTTGGGCTGACCGCACCAGACGTCCAATTGTCTTCAAGCTGGTGCCGCTCTCCTCGTCGATGGAGCTTTCACCAGACTCTCTTTTCGCTGTTCTGATCACGGACAGCAGGTTCTGCAGCGTAATTTCTATTTGCCGACCGCCAAATCATGCCGCTGCATTCAGAGTGCCTAATGGTGAGCGCATATCTGACATTGCATTCTTTGATGGAAAACTGTACGCCATCTCATTCAAGAAGTTCTACGTCCTTGCCATTGATACAAGCCATGACAAAGGGGCGCCAACAGTTTCATCCATGATATGCATTGCTGACTCCATCTGTGATTCGGAGGCCATATCATCACAACCTAAGCCTAAGGGGCATATCTGTGTGAACTGCAGTTACCTTGTTGAATCTAGCGGCCGATTGTTGCAGGTAATGAGACTCATCTGTGGACGCTTGTCCACTGATGTGTCAGGTCGCTCTAGGATGGAAGACAAGCGTACTCTTTCATTTCAAGTCATGGAGGCAAACTTGGGCACCACCAAATCCTGTGGTCAATGGAAAAGGGTGAGTTCCTTGGGGGGACAAGCACTCTTTATTGGCAAACACTCTAGGTCTCTTCCTGCTTATGAATGCGGAGCTCAGGAGGATTGCATCTACTTTATGTGTGACTATGATTGGGCAAATTCTGCTGCAGATCCATTTCAGGACTGTGGTGTGTTCAACATGAGAAATGGAACAATTACTCCTTTGCTGCCCGAGGCTAAGGTGGCGCGGCCAAATGGTCGCAAGGGGCGCCCGACATGGTTTTTCCCTTCTGAAGCTAAGTAATCCGCATTAGGATAGTGGAAACTCTGTTTTGAGCATTCTCATGAATGTGCGTGGAGCCAAGACTGTGGTTACGTGTATTTTGGTGACCTATTGTCATTTCTTTTTTGCGTTATATCAAGTGTTCAGATTTATATCAATTGTCATATCTTTCATTATATTGTACGCAGGCTCATTAGCAATGGAATCACATCCATCGTTTTGGCCTGAACGCTTTTATGTTTGCTATTCTGTTATCTAGCTTTGTTATGATCACAGCAAAAATTGTTGTGTCCTACAATTTTTACGATGCATGACTAAATCTCTGTCCCAATACAACACAATGAATTCAAGGACCATGTGGTACGTCAAAATGAAAAGGAATACTTATGCCAGTTCTGGAGTAGTCGCTCAGGTAGAAAAGGAACAGACAAGTTCTCAATTCCTTTTGTCTCGTATATAAAATTAGCAGAATTGTGTTCCCAGGGCTCAAAGCCCCAACTTCTGAAACACTTCACAGTCATCACCGTCAACCGTCAGCATATAATAATAATTAAAAAAAAGACGTCACATAGGTGGCTATATAGTATATACTGAGAAGATCAAGTTCACTTTTTTTTTTTTTTGAGACCAGATCAAGTTCACATTCAGATACAACAGTTGCAGATCATGCTGTGCACATCCAGCAGAACAAAGGCATGGACAGGTAATTACAGAGTAGCCAACAGAGTACTATAGAAGCGTTATACTTCTGATTGATTTACTTTCCAGTTGGGGAAAAGAAATTACGGGCTCAATGGACACACTGCTTAATCAACAGAGGTCTTGGCCGCAGCTCAGGCGTGGAGAGAGCACACTCAAAGCTGCAACTATCTCCTCCGCCGTCAAGCAATCGCATCCGGCACTTCCGACAACGTAGGGAGCTGTCGTCTTTGATTAGGATCTCGATACTCTCACCGGCCGGATCCTGCAAATAAGTCATCAAGGGTCGGTCTGAGTCCAGCAGTACGTTTAATCCAGGAAGGACACAAGATACAATTCTGATACCTCTTGGTTCTTGATGCCTCCCCACATGTGAATCAACTCGTTATCTGGAGGAAGTTGCACTCGTGGCCTGCGACCAAAACCGTCTGGGATGATCAAGATGTACGGATGATCTTCGTGTCCACTATCAACCTGGTGGTGGAATCCTACTCTGCAGGAGAGGCAAAATCCATCTGTTCCATCTTCAAAATCTATGCCCAAAAGCTGTTGAACCCAATGATCAGCATCAATAGTACCAGTGCCTCTCGCCTTCAAATTAGTAGCAATTATTATAAGTATAACTTGGCAATCCACAATAGATGCTGCAGAAATACTTTTGCGGTTCTTACCCAACATTTGACGCAGCAGAAACTTAGAAAGCAACCATAAAGCCTGTCTGTGGTCAAAAGATCAAAGCACATCGTGCACCGAATACCTTCTGTCTTGTGCAACAGAAAAGGCCTTCCAATTGAAGGCCGCCAGCACCTATCACTCTGCATCCATATTTGTCAGCATTTAAGTGTTCAGGTCTAAACTACAAGAAAATCACGGTCGATAGAAGTAAAAATAATAACCTGGATGCCAGAAAAGATTGGGGACCAATTCTCATTTCCGGACGCCCACGCTACAATATCTCCGTCATAGGAGGTAATCGGAATACAGTTGGGCTTGTGTACCTCGTGTTCTGACTTCAGCTTGTGGCAGATCAAGCAATACACCAAATTATGCTTCCCAGGCTGTAACATAGCCCCTCTAGCCTTATCCAATAAGTTTTCCTTTATCAATGTAGCGCAGCGGCCACAAATCTTGCCAATAGTCTTTTTGTGACAAGCAATGCAGTGTGGCCTGCACAATCATATGATGCGACTCATTAGCGAGACAATAAAATACAGTATACTTCTCACAATAGGATAAATGTGCTTACATAATTTTCATCCCTTGTACATCCTCTTTCTCCTCCTCCTCCTCCTCCTCCTCCTCCTCTTCCTTTGCCTGACCGGTGCTTGCCTCTCCCTCAGCAGCATCAGCACATTTATCCTGTGGCTCTATTTCTGAACAGATGAAAAGAGATAGAAGCGTCACATTCTGAGCGCAGACAGGATCAAACCAACATAATTACAGCGCAGATTTACTACATGAATTCGTACAAACCAACAATCACCGGTAAAACTAGATTTCAAGCAAATCACAGAAGTTAGGAACCAGAACTGATTTCAAGTACTTAAGCATCCCATTTCAACCTCCACAGAGAATATATCAGTAGTTGCTGTAATTTTTATTTATTTACTTATTATCCATTGTTATTTGTCCACATAAACACACTGCTAATCAACAGTGTGTCTGTCCACTGAACTGAAACAATACTATTTTTATTTTACTGAGATTCAGAGTATTGGCTTAGTCAATTTTTCAGAACTGATGATAATTCAGAGTATAAATTGAATTTGATAATTTCTAAATAAAAATTGATCGTGTGTGTAACATAAATGGTGTCCACAAAAATATATGTTCAGCCCATTTAGCATCTGGAACTGCCACCTTAAATCCCCTATTTTCTCCTTATCTACAGCATTTCTCAGATTGCTACTGAACAAACAAAGTATAAACTTTTCTCAAGCACAAGGGTCAGCGCGCTTGACTAAAATAATACCCAAAGCAAAATTCTGTCTACAGCAAAAATTGCACTGATCACTTCGCATCACAAATCGATAACTGCAGAAGTACTCTGAATATATGAAGGAGCGTTGCAAAATACACGGTTCCTATTGTCATTAGTATAGTATTTACGATCTAGTTGTCACTGAACATCTGTCATAAATCAAACTATTTTAATGATGTCTCACTGGAAATTCAGAACTACAAATTTTAACGATCTCCCGCAGTACATTCAGAATATGTGAGGGCATGGCTATGGTACACAGAATGCAAATTACGGCTTCTAGTATAGACAGTATGGTATATTGACCACTTTTCATCAGAGTAGCAGCAAAAGTAATTTTCAGAACTCTGTTCCAAGACTGATCGTTCGTAATTGACATCTGCAACTGACTCCACAAATCATCTATTTTATCCTTATGTACAGCGTTCCTCAGATTACTCTTGACTAAACAAAGTATACAATTTCTCAGGCACAGATCAGCACTCTTGGCTAAAATAAAACCCAAAACAGAATTTTGTGCACAGCAGAACTACTCCAGTGATTTCTTCCCACAACAAATTGCTAACTATAGAAGTATTCTAAGCATACGAGCAATTGTTATCAGTACAATATTATACACTTAAAATTGCCATCAATACAATATTATCAGCCAGCACTTATTACTGAGCATGTCTCACAGAAAATTCAGAACTACAAATTTTAACCATCTCTGACAGCAAATTCAGAACATGTGACATTTGAGTGCATGGCAAAGGTATACATAATGCAAATCACAGTTTCTACAATTGTCAGTATGCACTTTTCATCAGAACAGCAGCAGATAACAAGAGCAGTGCGCAGACCAATGGGAAAACTGCATAGTTCTTCTCACCTGGTGACCCGGCGGTGAGGACGACGATGTCCATGGGCTGGTCGCTGCGAGGAAGATCGGTGATCAGGGGGGTCAGCCGCGCGTTGCGGCCGGCATTGGTGCACACCATGATGTTGAAGAAGAAGACAACTTCGCCCACACGGACCGACAGCTCCGACCTCAGGGTGAACATGGAGCGGCCGTGGAACTGGAACGTTTGCCAGCCTTGGTCATTGAAGTTCCCGAAAGCGTCAGCCCGCACGTACCGGATCATCCGCTCCAGCGGGATCGGCTGCGTGCGTCTGCGGAACAGGCCGATGATGCCTCCGCTTGGAAGAAGAACATCCTGTAAAACAGGGGTTTCGGAAACAGGAATGAGCACTCGTGATCTTAGAACAAAATCTACGAAGAATTGTATCTCCGTGAACTAAATGCATCAGAACAAAGAGGCAGTAATCTTGGCACGAAATCAAGCAGGAATTCGCTTCACCGTGTAATTGGCAGGCAGATTAAGTGATAACAGCGTCAGAAATTTATGCAAAAGACCTTGGCAGAGAACTAGTTCAAGAATTGCGCTGGCACGAGAATGAAATCAGCAGAAACATCGGGAACCCAGTTCCCGGAATCCATGGGTTCCAAGAAGAACCCTGATACGCCCGAATCAGTGCAAGCAGAAGCAGAGAGGGCGGGGGGGACAGCGTGCGAGCTCACATGAGTTGGAGCAGGAAGTTGGGGCAGCACCGGATGCGGCGGGACGGCCTCGACGGACCAATGCATCATGGAGCTCTGGTTGTCGAAGTCGTCAACGGAGACGCCGGTGTTCCAGACCTGGTACCTGCCGTTGGCGCGGAGGAGGCGGTAGGAGATGTGGCGCAGGAAGACATAGTTCCCCTCCCCGGTCCGGACGGCCTTCCACACGACGGCATCATCCCCCGGGTCGTCGTAGACGCCCTGGACCACGCGGTGGCCGAGGTGGCCGGGCGGCGCCGCGTCGCCCGTGGCGGCGAGGTAGAGGCCGTAGGCGGCGCCGTGGAGGAGGACGCAGGTGCCGCCGTCGCGCAGGACCCGGTGCACCTGCCACGCCGCGTTCGGCGACGCGCGCAGTGAGCGCAGGGAGACGCCGAGCCCGTCCTCGTCGGCGTGGAGGTACGTCCCATGCACGCGGCTCCGCAGGCGCACGTGGCGACCGTCGGGGAAGAGCTCCATCGCGGCCGGACGGTGGTGGCGCCGCGGCGGCGGCGGACGGCGGAGTGGGTTTTCTCCGCGGGCGCTGCTGCGGCGGGGAGGAGGGGACAGGAAGAGCAGAGCGGAGCAGGGTGTTTGTTGCGACGGTTACCTTTTGGGCGCAGGGGCCGAGGCGGGCGATTTCTAGGCGCAGGCTTCGTCCATCTCGCGAGCGCAAGTCGGTCACGTCACATGCCACCTGTCAACTGGCATGTGGGACCAGCAGCGGGACCCGCGTAGGTTCCACTGGATCAGCGGGCGCTCCTGACTTTGGCAAGTGGGGGCCCAGCACGAATCGAGCTCGAGCCCTGCGCCATGAAAGCGTGGGACGCGACGACGATGTATCGTCATGCCCAAGGCGGACTGAAGATCGCTGGATCGTGAGATATGCAACGTTGCGGTGGCAGGCTCAGCAGCAGGCCAACCGCAGTGCTGCATTTGTTCTTCAGTTCTTGCGAGTGCATGGAACAATTGCAATTCTCTGTCACATACTGAATTCAGCCTCTGATTCTTGCCTTCGTGAGACCATGAGCACCTTAAACCAATCTTTCTGCTGCGAAAAGGTCGCCCGATTGGCTGTAATCAAATCAGAGTAGTTTTGTACGCCGAATTCATGAGGGGTACGATCTGGTCACCCGCGAAATTTCAAACGGTTCGCCCTGAAGTAACTGCAGAGCAAAATGGCGACGGCTTGTGTTTCAATCGGGCCGAAACGACCCTGATTCAGTTGCTCTGTTCAGGTCTGCGGCGTCCCGCGTGGTGGTGGTACACCGCGTCAGGGCGTGACGGTCATCCGCTGCGCGCAATAGGACACGGCGTGACGGCGGCCGGCCGCGGTGGTGCCCTTGTCGCTTCGCCGCGTCGCAGCAGGAAAAGGATGGCCCCGCACAGATGAACCGCCTGCGCTTTGGGCGAACCGGAATCTCCTAGCTCCAAAGGCTCGCGGACCGGCGTGGAACGCACGCAAGCCGAGTCCGATTCCAACTCCCCGCGGCTGCCTCCTCCACTCCATAAAAGCCAGGCACACACACCTCCATCTCGAGTCCTAAAGTCTTTGCATCCTCCCGCCCTCTCCCGCCGCAGCCTTTGCTTCGCGAGAGCGCGCGCGCGACACCCAAAGCAGCTGCTTCGTTGATCGATCGGCCATGGGGAAGCGCAAGTCGCGGACCTCCAAGTTGTTGGAGCAGCCGAAGAAGGTGGCGAAGCTGGACACGGCCTTCAGCTGCCCGTTCTGCAACCACGCCGGCAGCGTGGAGTGCAGCATCGACAGCAAGCACGGGATCGCCGAGGCCTCCTGCTTCGTGTGCAAGGAGTTCTACGCCACCACCGCCAACGCGCTCACGGACCCCGTCGACGTCTACAGCGACTGGATCGACGCCTGCGAGAAGGCCAACGAGGGCGTCATCCGGCGCCGGATTTCTTACGCCGACGACGAAGGCGCCCTCGTTGGCCTTCTCGCAGGCGTCGATCCAGTCGCTGTAGACGTCGACGGGCTCCGTGAGGGCATGGGCGGTGGTGGCGTAGGACTCCTTGCAGACGAAGCAGGAGGCCTCGGCGATCCCGTGTTTGTGGTCGATGATGCACTCGACGCTGCCGGCGTGGTTGCAGAACGGGCAGCTGAAGGCCGTGTCCACCAGCTTCGCCGCCTTCCTCGGCTGAGCCATCAACTTGGAGGTCCTCGACTTGCGCTTCCCCATCGCCGAGCAGATCGATCAACGAAGTGCAGCTGCTGCTCGCGCGTCGCTCGCGAAGCAAAGGCTGCGGCGGAAGAGGGCCGGAAGGATGCAAAGAGCTCGGGGACTCGAGATGCGACGACGGATGGAGTTTTGTGTGCGCCTGGCTTTTATGGTGGAGGCAACCGCGCGAATTGGAATCGGACTCGGCCTGCGCGTGTGCGTGCGTTCCACGCCGTTCCGGTCCGAGAGCCTGGGAGCTCGACCGGAGATTCCGATTCGGCTGTTGGACCCCACGTGCCAGTGGGCAGGCGATTAGTCTGTCATGGGCCTGCGCGTGAGAGCAAACCAAATAGAGGGTTTTGCATGAAAAAGGTAGGTTGACGCAAACTGCACCGAAATTTGTGAGACTGCGGGTGGGTTCGACAATAAATGTTGAGAGAGGTTTGTTGCTTGCTTTGGTTTTTTACTTGGCTACGAGACAAATAGTTGGCTCCACCGTTGGGCCTGCTCTGAGTGACGGCTCGACTGTTTCGTCCAAATTGGAGCCAGAGCTCGTAAGTCGTAAGAGCAGGTACAACGCTACACGTAGGCAGTCTAATAGCTCGTCTCATGCAATACCACATAAGATTTTTGATGAGGTGGAAGAGAGAGAGGGAGGGAAAAAAAGAGGCAGTTGTTTCGCGAGGCAACCACCTCAAGTGCTAAAATTTAGGAGTATGAGACGACTTACACACCATTGTACGAGTTGTAATTGTCATGTAACTCATAAACATTCCTTTTCTCATTCATAAATTAAGGAAAGATGCAATAACTGTGAGACAACCAAAACAATTATCTATTGTATGTGTGGTCTCATAAATCATCTTATAATTACGTGTCATAGATGAGACCGTCTATGAAACAACACGATTTTACCTGCCCTCACCGCCTCCTCCGTGGTCCATTGCTTTCCTGATGGGACGCGTCCAAGATCAAAAGGGCGAGAGGTTCATCCGACGATGACACGGCGAGGGCGCCACGGCCGTTGGCTTGGACGCATCACGCGGGACTCGAGAGGTCGCGCGTAGTCGGGTTGCTTGAATGTTAACATATCCTAGGCTATAATAGGCCCTCTTCTGACGTTATCACACCACACAGAATCATAACAGTAATTAATCGTCCATGTGCATCAAGGGAAGGAAACAAGGGGAAGATGGTTGTCACCATGTATCCAACAAGCGGAGGTGAGAGGAACATGCATTGGAATGGCATTTTGATCTCGTCACTTACATGTTCAGAGTAGTTTTGAAGGCCACACGTATCTGATGTAGCGATACGGTGACTAACAAACAAAGAGCTAGAACTACCTCATCTCCAACAATCTAACTCAAACACACTGCACACGTGACTAAACACCGCCTCTTTAGGCAAGACGTGCACATTACTTTCTTCTTTTTAGGGTGGGGACACGTGCCCCTTGTCTAGCATAAGCATTGGTATATCATCTGACAAACCGTTGATGCTTTTGAGGGGATGTGGAGGTGGTGGAGCAATACACCGTCCAATCCGACTTCAATGAATCTTTCACGGACGTCTTTCTGCTCAGATATATCTTTCACGGAGTCATGCTAGCCTCACTCAGCTTGAAAGACTGCTCTTCACACCTCGACGAATGCGATCTCGAGCCTCAAATCATGCACTTAATTGGCTCCAACGACGTAAGGGGATTTGACTGGAAATTTGGGAATGATTATTTGAGGACCGCAAATTTCTTTTCCCTGCGTGAACATCTCTTGAGTATTGAGAAAGGGGTTTTTTGCAAAAGATTACTAGTGGATGCGGGGGGCCCACCTGCCTGAATACGGAGCATCGGATCAAGATCTTGCGGCTGATGTCCCTTGTTTTCACCTTTGCACCGAACAGACATTTACACCAAAAAATTTTCCCTACCAACCACCATTTCAGTTTACTTGTTCATTTTGACCAGTTTATTTTTTTTTCTAAATACCTGGCACTGCGCACTTTCTTTTTTTCTAGAACGTGCATTGCACTGCGCACTTTCTAAGATTTTGTTTCTAATTTTGCCCCTAGTAGGACCATATGAAGAACCGTAAAGAAACTTCTACAATATGGACTAGCATATTTGATCATTTGAGCTACAAACAAATGAATGCATTGATGCATTGGTACTCGTGCTCTCATCAAAGCTGCCAAGTAAATCGAAACGGAGATTAGTATTTTGTACCGTAAATTTGTGCAACTCTCTCCTCTCCTTGTATATGAGATTTCAATGGAAAGCCCCAAGTTTATGGAAGAAGCTCTCAATAGTAAAGGTCTAAAGGACATGGTTTGCTAACGCTAACAGCTAGATTCCGCAAGTTTTTACACGCCCACGTGTGCCTAAATGTTGCGCACGGATCATCGAATAGACGGCACTAAAGCAGACCTTCGGCCGTGCGGCAAGGACCGAGCGACGATCTACCGAAACCACGGCGTGTCCCATCGCGCTCGCACGCACCTGCGGCACCGCGTTTGGATTGATCGACCCGGACGTCGCGCCGAAACCAATCAGCTTGCCTCGCCCGTGCCAGGCAGGCAACGATCTCCGGGGCGTGCGCCCACTGGAGCCGAAACGTATCGGCGACCGTGGGACGCGCCGCTCTCACGACAAAACCATTTTTTCTCGCTGGAACGCGTTCGCTTCCAACGAGCCAGATGAACTAGCCGCTGCTGATCAGGAGATATGCGAGACGTATAGCAGCGAAGAAAGCCAGGCAAAAAACACGCCAAAACGATGACGTAGTACTACAATATACCACAGTAAAAAAATACTCGTATGGACATGTCCCTATCAAGCTTTGGGATTCAACACCCACCTCGACAAGATCGCCAAGGGACTTGGACCTTCCTATGCCCGACACAATTCATCTTCATCGTCGCTGACGTAGCTCCGGCGCGGCCGGCGGACGAAGCAGACGACGTGGAGGGTTCTCGTTGGCGAGCTCGCACTCGTCGATCCACTCGGCGTAGACGTCGATGGGCTCCGTCAGCGAGTGGGCCGTGGTGGAGTAGCTTTCCTCGCAGATGCCGCACGACGCCTCGGCGATCTCGAGCTCCGGCTCGATGCGGCACTCCACGCTGCCTGGGTGGCTGCAGAACGGACAGGTGAACACCTTGTCCAGCTTCGGCAGCTTCTTCTTCGGCGCCGCTGACTTGGCGCTCCTCGACTTCCTTTTCCCCATCTCTAGCTGGCGAAGCAAGCTAGCTAATGGATGGGGTCTCCTGCGTGCAGCGTGCTGCTCATCTTTTGCAAGTTTGCATGCAGCAGGAGCTGTGTTGTGATGCACTGCTAGATATGCGCTCTGGGCGTCGACGGCTATATAGGGTCGTACTCTGCCCGAGTGCTGGCATTGGACTCAACGTGCGCTCAAGGTTCTCATTGTTGTGACTTGGACGCAACGAGGTTGTAGTCTGTTTTACAAATGGCCCCTACATAGCTTCAGAAGGGAAAAACCATGTCGTGCGCCCCTTGTGGTGATGTGGCCTTTGCCGCACCACCTTAGCCTCGGGCAGCAAAGGAGTAATTGTCCCGTTTCTCATGTTGAACACACCACAGTCCTGAAATGGATCTGCAGCAGAATTTGCCCAATCATAGTCACACATAAAGTAGATGCAATCCTCCTGAGCTCCACACTCATAAGCAGGAAGAGACCTGGAATGTTTGCCAATAAAGAGTGCTTGCCCTCCCAAGGAACTCACCCTTCTCCATTGACCACAATTAGATTCGGCGGTGCCTAGAGCGACCGGACACATCAGTGGACACAGTACGCTTGTCTTCCATCCTAGAGCGACCGGACACATCAGTGGACACACGTCCACAGATGAGTCTCATTACATGCAACAGCCGGCCGCTAGATTCAACGAGGTAACTGCAGTTTACACAGATACGCCCCTTAGGCTTAGGTTGTGACGATATGGCCTCCAAGACACAGATGGAGTCGGTAATGCATGTCATGGATTGAACTGTTGGCACCCCTTTGTCGAGGCTTGTATCAATGGCAAGGACGTAGAACTTCTTGACTAAGATGGCGTACAGTTTTCCATCAAAGAATGCAATGTCAGATATACGCTCACCATTAGGCACTCTGAATGTAACGGCTTGATTTGGCGGTCGGCAAATAGAAATTACGCTCAAGAAACTGTTGTCCGTGATCAGAACAGCAAAAAGGGAGTCTGGAGAACTCGGGAGTGTCTCAAATCTGTGCGGATTGGCATGCGTGCGGTTCACCGAGTTCCTATCGGATTGGCATGCGTGCGGTTCAGAACTCCGGGTCGGATTCTACTGTTCTGACGAGTCGTCAGCGAGCGTTCGTCAACTCACTCTTGTACACGTACGTTACGTGGACGTGCTGCATCAGCGCGCGAGCGCTCTCTGGGCCTAGGCGACCTTGCCTCCTTCTTCGATGCCGCCGTCAGCTCGATCGGACGACATCGTCGGTTTTTCCCGTCACCATGTTTTCTGCCGTCGAGATGGACGTGGATCTCAGGTTCGTTTTCGTATCGATCGGATGTGTACGTACGTTCCCCAGCCTTGGACCTCGTGTGCCCGGTGAACAGGCGCGCGGTTGGTCTAGCCGCTCACGGACCTGCGGGTCAGACGATACGCGTGGACTACTTTTGGCGTGGAACGTGGTCCATGTTTTTTCTCGCCACGTCGTCACGCTGTAGCGTATAACGTACCTGCGCCGTCCACGAGGCAGACACCATTACGACTCGACTCCCTTTTGAGCTCCAAACATCACCGCCTCCGTCTCGACTCTGTCCTGTCGCCACGCCCTGTTCCTCGACAACAACGTCGTCTCAGCCTTCCATGAAGACGGCCAGACAATCCTCCTCGCAATGGCGAGACCTCCAGCCAGAACTTCTAGACCTCATCCTCGAGCGGCTCACCTCCCTCGCCGACCGCGTTCGTCTCCGAGCAGTCTGCCGCCCATGGCGTCGCGGCACTCGACTCGAGTCCCTTCCCCAGCCGTTCCCATGGTCAACCCTCCTCGACGGGGCCTTCCTCGACATCCCGGGCGGCGAAATTCACCGCGTGCCTCTCCCCGACGACGCGAACTGTTTCCATGGCTCCGTGGGCAACTGGCTCTTCGTGCAGCACCGTGGCGGCGACCGGCTCTCGCTGATGAACCCGTTGATCTCCAAGCACGTCCTGCCGCTTCCCGACTTATCCACGATTCTGGGTCATCGCGAGGTGATGCCGCGCTACGCGGACACATACCCACTCGCCCTCAAATTGGTGCACCTCTCGTCCCAGCTGGACAACAAGATATCACCTGGTTCTTCTTCTCTGTTCGCTGTGCTGATGAGACAGACAGCAGCTATGAGAGCACGGTTTCCATCTGCCGTGCTCCGGCGACTGCAACTGCGTTCAGAGATCCTAATGGTGAGCGCCTCTTGGACGTCGCATTCCACGACGGGAAGTTGTATGCCATCTCAGCCAGGAAGCTCTTCGTCCTGCATATTGATGATTGCAGCGACGAGGGCAATAAGCCGCCGAGGGTCTCATCCATGGAACCTGTAATGAACTACAGTGACGATCCGGATACCAAGTTCAGATCCTTTTCTAACAAAAGGATACAGATGTGCCGTGTGCGTACTGGAGTTATCTTATTGCATCCGGTGGCAGATTGCTGCACGTGAGGCGGCTAGTTGGTGTCTCGCCAACAGTTCAAGATTTTTTGCAGAGCGGAAGAGACGCGTACCTTTTCGTTTGAGATCTTTGAGGCAGACGTGAACGCCAGTCGATGGAGAAGGGTCGATACTTTGGAAGGCCAAGCACTATTTGCTGGCACGTACTCTAGTAAGTTTCTCCCTGCGTCTGGATGTGGAGCTCGGGAGGATTGCATCTACTTCTTGTGTGACTACGATCAGCGGCATTCAGATGCGGATCCTTTCCGCGACTGCGGTGTGTTCAACATGAAAACGGAGGTCATCACGCCTTTGTTGCCAGATACTATGGTGGTGCGGCGGCGTGGTTGCATGGGGCGTCCGGCATGGTTTTTCCCATCATAAGCTATGTAATTACATTCTGCATGCCATGATTAGTTGTTTTGGTTTGATAGCACATATTTTGTGATACATGACATACATATTACTCAGGTGCAGTATTTGTTGTGCAGAGGTGTGCGCCCGTTTAGTTTCTTCAAATTTGATGGTTGCGAGTTTGTTTTACTGACAATTCCGTATCAAGAGCTTGGCTGGAGTGCTGTCCATGCTTTTGTTAGTAACTTTGTATCATCGAAACAGACAATGTAAACGTTTTAGTAATTTCTGCATTGCAATTCTGAATGCTACTTGTCAATTAATCATCCATGGTCACATCAGTATACGCCACTGATGCTCTAATATACTACAATTTCTGATAGATAATGCTACACGATAGCATATCAGTGTCAGCAAATTACATTTCAACAAACAGTGACGGAGCTTGAACATTTTGACAGAGGGGGCCACTTAGTTATTTGCATGCTTTCTTTCATTTACATGGCAAAACCAAGGACTCACACGCAATTTTTCAGAAGTCACCGCGGCGGGGGGGGGGGGGGGGGGGGGGGGGCATGGCCACCTTTGGCCCCAATGAAGCTCCGCCTCTGTCAACACATCAGAGCGAAGATTTGAATCGAGAATCTGAAATGCACGTGAGATCTGTGACACATGGCAATAGTAATTACAACAGTCAACTATTTCAATCAAAACAACCCAGGGCATCTGTCTTTTATTCTTTTGCATTCTCAATGTTCCTCAGTCTCAAAACATAGGCCATTGGATTTTAACCTGAATAAATCTATTAATTTACATCCTAATCATAGGTTAGATTGACTCTGAATTTGATGGCAAAATAAAACTAAAATTGTAAAAGAAAAATCTACTTACCTGAGCATTCACAGATTTTTCTTGTGCTAACGGCCATGAACTTCAAGAAAGGGTTGTCCTTCTGCTCTGTTTTCTCACCACTGTACTGCCATAGTGAATTCATACCCACCACGTTTAATCTGATTGTCCCTGTGCTCTGTTTGGCAAAAAACTTAGCTGACAATGGTAGCCTCCTATTTTTTTTCCAGGTGCGAACATTCGTATACTAATGGAATATATGGACCTCGGTTCCTTGCAGGACAAGCATATCCCTAATGAGGACGATCTCCGGAATTTGGCCCGTCAGCTATGTTCAGCCCTCGCGTATATCCCTGGTAACAAAATCATGCACAGGGATATCGAGCCGGATGGTCCCCATTTCCCCGCCCAATCAAGGGTGGCCCAACAAGATGGTGGGCATGATATGGCCGTCACGGCCCAGCCAGGACGCAGCCGACCAATGGATAGGAAGGAAGGTACGCGCGCCCCCTTCTGCGAAAGCACGAAGGGCGGGCCCACAGAAAATCCGCCCCGTGACAGAGGACGGGCGGTACAGGTGGGCCACAGAATCCGCATCACTCCCCGGGGGTAGACGGGGGCAGGACGCGTGGCATTCCCCGGTGCGGAAGAGCGGGAAGCGAACCCAGGGGGTAGGCGCGGGAGCGACGCGTGGCATCAACCACCATGGTTGGCGCGCGTCTGCGCCCCGCAGATAAGATGTCGGGGATCCCGCGCGGAGGGGGCCCGCTTGGCCCGCGTCCGCGAGCCGTTCCCACGGGTGGCCCCACTACACGGGCAATGTAAACGTTTTAGCAACTTCTGCATTGCAATTCTGAATGCTACTTGTCAATTAATAATCCATGGTTACATCAGTACTATACGCTACTGATGCTCTAATATACTACAGTTTCTGATAGATAATGCTACACGACAGCATATCACTTTCAGCAAATTACATTTCAACACATCAAAGCGAAGATTTCAGAATCGAGAATCTGAAGTGCACGTGTGATTTCCCTTTTTCATGCTCCTTTTGCGCTCGCGCAAGAGCTTGGTGCCCCTAAAGTTATGTTCTGTTCGACCGAACTTCAGGCTTTAAACTGACAAGTTTGTCCTGGGGGACAAGTAGAAGGTCGATGGTTTCTCCTAGAATCATAATGAGCTACAAAAATATTTCAGCAGTACGTAGTGTCGTCCTAACTAGAGTTTGGATTCCAACATAGGGGGTGTTGGTTGTATGGGGTCTAAAATTTAGAGGGAAGAATCTTGTCATTTAAAAGTATTAAATAAAGTTTAATTATAAAACTAACTGCAGAACCCCCGGTCTAAATCGCGAGACGAGTCTAACAGAGGGTAGGTAAACCGTGATTAGACGCTGGTACTGTAGCATTACTGTAACATCACTGTAACAAAATATAGATTAATTAGGCTCGTTAGATTCGTCTCGTAAAGATGTACTTATCTGTAAAAAAGTTTTGTCATTAAATTTTATTTAGTACTCTTAAATAATAAGATTCTCTTTGATGTGACAGGTCTAAATGCTAAATGCTAAAGCAACGAACACCCCCATAGCATTCTGTGAACGCACGCCGCACGCCCTTTCTTTTTACTCTGCAATTTCAGTGGCACATCAGGTGCCAGCTGAAAGGTTCTTCGAAACAGTTGAGGGGATTATGCACGACCAGAGCGATTCTCAAACAAAAGAAATAGAACTCAACTTAATTGACGTCCTCCAAGCATCATAATTACAGCACTTTCAGATCATCACATTACAAATCCCTTTTGTTCTACAATTCCAGCAAAACGGTAATCAACTTGCAACACGCACGGCGGTGAACCCGCCGCGCCGCTTAGGCCCAACTCGGGAACCTAGCTCTAGGACGACTGACTACGCATGGCGCGTCGTCGTTGCTGCCGCGCTTTTCGAGTCCTCGACTAACTGTTGACCTTGTCGCATGCGTCGATCCAGTCGCTGTAGACGTCGACGGGGTCGGTGAGCGCGTGGGCTGTGGTGGCGTAGAACTCCTTGCACACGAAGCAGGAGGCCTCGGCGATGCCGTGCTTGCGGTCGATGCTGCACTCCACGCAGCCGGCGTGGTTGCAGAACGGGCAGCTGAAGGCCGTGTCCAGCTTCGCCACCTTCTTCGGCTGCGCCAACAACTTGGAGGTCCGAGACTTGCGCTTCCCCATGGCGGCCGATCGATCGATGGATCAACGAAGAGTCGAAGAGCAACTGCTGATGGGTGTGACGCGCGCGCTCGCGGAGCGGAGGCTGCCGGAGGATGCAAAGAGCTCAGTGACTCGAGACGCGACGTACGGGATGGAGGTGTGTGTGCCTGTCTTTTATGGAGGAGGAGGAGGTAGCCGCGGGAGTTGGAATCGGACTCGGCGTGCGTGCGTTCCACCTTCCACGCCGTTCCGGTCCGAGAGCCTGGGAGCTCTGAAATTCCGTTTCGGATGCTGGACCCCACATGCCAATGGTCAGGCGGTTGACTCATGGATCTGGTGGCGGTTGTACTGTCTGTGGGCAATCCTTTCCTCCGGCGAAGCACCGCCGCGGCGGGCCGCCGTCACGCTCTGACGCTGTACCGCCACCGCGCGGGACGCGGTAGCCCAACTTTGAGCTGCACGGCCCCGCCCGAACCTGAACAGAATAACTGAACCAGGGGGTCGTTTCAGCCGATTGAAACACAAGCATCGCCCTTTTGCTCTGCAGTTCAGGGCGAACCGTTTGAAAATTTCGCGTACAAAACTACACTGATTTGATTGCAGCCGATCGGGCAACCTTTTCGCAGCAGAAAGATTTGGTTAAGGTGTTTATCGTCTCAAGGAGGCAAGAATCGATAGGCTGAATTCAGTAAGTGACAGAGAATTGCAATTGTTCCACACAACTCTACTGAAACACACAAGAACAGATGCAGCATTGCGGGTGCCATGCTGCTGCCACCGCAACGTTACAAAGCAGGCTAGGATGCAAGAAAGCATGACGACCACGCGTCAATACACCGTCGTCGCGGCCCACGCCGTCCCGTTCCGAGAGCCCCTGGGAGCTCGGAGATTCCGATTCGGCTGTTGGACCCACGTGCCAGAGCGGGCAGGTGGCTGGTCCGTCATGGGCCTGCGTGTGACGGCTCGATCGATTCAGTCCAAACTGGGGGAGCCAGAGCGTAACGACCTCCGCCGTGGCCAATGCTTTCTTGCTGCGACGCGTAGAAGATAGACTGCTCGTCCGGCTGGAAAGCGGCAGCGGCTGCGGCTGCACCGTCTACTGTGCAGACTGCTTTGCGGCTCACCGTCACACTCATGATGACTTGAGCAGATTGAAGAATGCTCCAATTTCTATTTTACAAATAGCAAGGAGCTGATTTCTGGCACAGTATATATTTTTTTTCATCTGTAATGGAAACGAAACTTTTCAAGAATACCGAGCGAGGCATACAGCGATCTACTCAAACTTTACTGACCGAAGGTAATAAGTTTACATTCGTGGTGTAAGCTTCATCATTTCTGCGTTCATGGCAAAATGATAAGAACATACCAACACTGTTAGATTGGCAACCACGTTCAAAACTTTGGAGGCCTTGTTGATTCATCAGGGTCAGCAGTCACACGCAAGGTTTACAATTTCGGAAAAAATGGAAAAACCGCTATCGAAAAAACCGTTCCGATAAACTGGAAAGACCAGACGATTCTGTTTTGTTCGAAAACGCAGTGCCGGTTTTTGCGAAATACCAGGCGGTTTTGCTTACTGGAACGGACTGGTTTTTCCGGCTTTTCCAATTACCAGACCGGTTTGCACCGGTTTTGAAAACCCTGGTCACACGACCGAAATGCACTTAGCGTGGAGGCTTTATCTGGTCAGCAGAAAGTGTACATCTTCATATTCATAAGCATAATGTTTATATGCAGTAAGTAACGCAATGTGTATGAATGAATCTGTGATGGGCAAAACATGAAAATCCTATATAGTCGATCCATATGTCTGATTTTTGTACGACTGCACACTATATACGACTACTTAGCATATGACTTGGCTAATGAATCACCTTTGCATCACACGATTGTGCTATCGGCTATAGGTCGAACCATCTGGTCAGACCTGTAGCACGACTCAAAACTGATTTTGCTACAGCGCCTACAGCTCATTAGCACGTTATATCAGATTTTCATCGGTCAGCTTGTTCGGCTGGCTGCATTGCAGCAGCAGCGATTCAGCAGCCACAGTGTTTGCAGTTATTTCTTCAACAACCGTTACAGTATAACAAGTGCGATCCAGCCTGCCGAACATGGCGAATAATAGTAACCACTGCGAATATGTGATTCACATGTCTAAAAGCTTATGTTTCAAAATCCTTGGTTTTCTTAGAAAAGAAAAAAAATTGAGCAACATTTTATCTACTCGGGGAACTTATCCGAATTTGATACGGGTACGCACAGAACCTCCGTCGTTCTTCTGCAAAGTTCCTCTTCTTCTCCGAAGAGAGCCTTCGACCCAAGGGAAGGAGACCCAAGTGTTGCCTAGATGCCGGAGAACTCTCAGGCTTCCTTTGGCAGCAAAGGGCCATGCGCCCGGGGCTGGATGCCCTTGCGGGGCCAATCCCTGCACGCCCTCACCCCGGATGCTCGCCCCCTGCGCTCGGTGCGCTGGCCTCGCCTGCCTTTGGAAGCTACGGGGAACCAACCCAGGGAAAGCTTTGAAAATTCGATAAAATGCAGGAAAATTCAGAAAAAACGAAAATTGTGTGTTAAGCTTTTGGTAAACTCAACAATGCGCACTAAAAAATCATGAAAAAATACCCAAAAAATCAGAATTTTTTTATAAGAAACAATACTCATAACAGGAGCCATAAACACAAGAATTTCACAGAAACTCTTTGTTCCGTTAATACATATATCCATGGTTTACATGCAAGGTTCATAAAACAAATAAAAGCTCAACCAAATCCCTGACTTTATGCCACCAGGCTACCAATAACACATGATTATTACATTGCTTGTGAAGATATAGTACACATGCATCTCATGTAAGGAAGCGCTGCCAACTGAATTGCCTCACTTTACTTGCCGATCCTACCAAAGTTGTGAGGAGTAGCAACTGCAACACTCCGGTGCGGCCAACAACGACCCAACACTATCCATGCAACAATTGGCTCTGCAATGTGAATTGACAAAAGTATTAGAAACAGAACCGCCAAAACCGATAGCTCCTAACAGATACCATTCAAAGGATACTGAAAATTCAGAAAAATCTGTAAGAAACAGTATTTCTGAATATTTCTGAAATATTTAACAAGCAAACAGTATGTATTCAAAGTATTAGTTTTCTGAATATTTCTATCCAGGAAATCCACCATATACCATAAGGCAACACAACTAGCTCATAACTAGCTTACTGCAATCACCAATTAAGGAAAACAAATAAGGGATATGAGTTAATTATGACAAAACAACTAGCAGTATTCAGTATGGCACTGGTGATGGAATCGTATTGGACAATTGCACAAAAATAGCATGCGCAACAAGCAACAAATATAAGAGAAAGTATTCACGCGTCTCTGCAGTGCAAGGCTGAAAGCTTTTCACCAGATACAATAGCTGGATTTGCCTATAACAACAACTGGACGACAGGCCCAGTCGATATAATACCACTACAATAAAGAAACACCGTTGCTAACCCAAGTAATGTCATTTAGGAGCATTCAACAAAGAAAAATTAGGAGCTTTGCATATATTTCTTTCACAGATCGCATGCACCATTTTAGCAGGTGACAGGCTCACTCGATAGAATAACAATACAATCTAGCTAGCTCAGTTCACGGAAAATTGAGAACGACCAAGCAAAATTAGGAGCTTGTGTTGAAGCACTTGGTTGGCGCATACCTCCTGGGCAAGTCGGCATGCTTGTCAGCAAAGCAGTAGTCCCAACGTCGTAAATGCGCTATACAACAAGTCTCCCAGAACCTGCTAACAAGAAACAAGTAAGCATTAGCATCTTCGATTGCTACTGAACCCAATTGATATGTCATTTTGAAAGCCAAAACAAATTTTATTTTCGATCATTGCAGACCATTTGAAGCTTCGCATCTGCCTTCTGCTTGTAATCATCTTGCTAAACTGAACTTTCAATGCTACTCCGATGACTTGTATATCTCTGAAATCAAATAATTCAGGTCAAATAATTTGAAGTGCGATGTCTATATGGCTGCTCCTCACTTCCTCAGCACATAAGAAATACTCCAGGTCACATGCACTGACTCCCATCGGTAAATAGAAAGAAAGTCAAGTTCTCTAGTCATGGGACATGGCAGAAAGCAATGTGTGTAGTCTGGCAGGTGAAGCCATGCTCTGAGTGATAAGCTGATTACTATGCGATAGTAAATATCATTCAGTTCGCATTCCCTTGATGCTTTGTATTCAGAAAAAGGCACATCTCTAGAGCCTAAAACTCTCACAACGATGCAGTGGAAAGCAGAAAACAACGATTAAATTTCTGTCACAAGTCAAAGCATACATATTTGACGAACAACACTAAAATCTCACAAGCAGCTCAGATATCTGGAGACAAGGAAGTGAAAATTGAACCCACCGTGAGACTCATCCGGCGTAGCAATGGTCAGAGGGGCGGATCTGGAGCAAGAGAGACCAGATCTGGCCAGCAAGAACTTGATGAGGTACTGACTACGGCCGGCCCGCAAGAGAGAGAGAGCTCACACGACGCCTAGCGGAGGAGTTGCTGTGCATCCATGGGGAGGCGGCCGAGGCATTGCGCACGTCGACGGCGAGGCGCCAGATGCGTCGCTCGCCCCGACGAGATGGGGTGCGATGAAGCATAGCTCGTGTCGATGAAGCGGCGGCGGAGGCGTCGCTCGCTCGGGTCGGGAGGCAGTGGCCCTCGTCTCCCTCGTAGCTTCTCCTTCCTCATCGCAGGTGGACGGCGTCACGCTCGTCGCCGGGAGGAGGCCGGAGTGTTGAAGGAAGGAGGCGGAGTGGCGCGCATCGCCGGGAGGAAGCCGGAGTGGCACGCGCCGCCGGGAAGGAGGAGACGGCTGTGGCGTTGCTGGGAGAAAGCGGAGCGCGGCGTCGGGCGAGCGGGCGAGCGAGACGGGGAAGCGACGGGGCCAGCCGCCACGAGTCGGAGGGCGAGGGTTCCTCCCCTGTCGAAACCGGTCAAAACCAGGACCAAACTTCCCCCTGCTGTGGGCTCCCAAAGGCCGGCGCGCCCAGCCCCGGGCCGCTTTCCGCATGGGCGCCCAGCCCCGGGCGACGGCGGGGAACCCCGCGGGGAAGTGCGCTCCCAAAGGAGGCCTCAGAGAGGAGGGGAAGGCCCCTGGGCCCGGGGCTGTTTCCCCGTCGCCCTGCCCACCAGGGCCGGCGCTCGCCTTCACCACCCCCAGAAATCTTGCGTCGCAAGACGAACCGGAACCAGTCAAACCCACCCTCGTCCCCCAACCAAATTCCCCATTTCATTTTCACCCCAAATTTCAATCCCCCGCCTCCCTCCGCCCCCGCTCTCTCTCTCTCTCTCTCTCTCTCTCTCTCTCTCTCTCTCTCCGCCCAAAGCCCCGTGCCGTGCCGTGCCACGGCAAATGGCGTCGTCGTCGTCGTCGCCGCCGGAGCCGGAGCCGGAGCCGTTGTGGGTAATCCTTGGCCGCATCACCCGCCTCGAGGAGCAAACCGACCTCTCGGTTGAGCTCGCCCCGCGGCCGGAGGTCTCCGAAGTCATCGTGCCGGTGCGCCTCCGCCGCAAGCGGAACCACGACGGGACCTGCGTCGCCGCCGCCGAGGACGAGGCGGACCTCTCCGTGGCGCTCGCACCGCAGCCGCGCGTGTGTACCCTCGCCAAGCCCGAAGACGACGCCAGGGATGAGGACGCTGATGAGCTCGTCGCCGAGGACGAGGCGGACCTCTCCGTGGCGCTCCCACCGCAGCCGCGCGTGTGTACCCTCGCCAAGCCCCAAGACGACGCCAGGGATGAGGACGCTGATGAGCTCGTCGACGAGGACGTCGTCGAGTGGAAACTTTATCGGCGAGAAAAATCCGAAATATCGGGTATGCCGGCTTTACCGCTGGGGTCCGGTAGAATTTGTATACCGGCCAAATTTTTCGGAGCAGTCTTGCTTGCCGCCGTCGACCGCTCACGCGCCGGCGAGAGAAAGACCGCGCAGCCAATGCAAAGCGCGCCGAGCCAAATTTCGTCGTTCCCCGTCTCGTTCTCACGAGTTAGGAGCAAAGCAGCAGCGGCAGCTGCATCCTCTGCCAATACCATCTACCTCCTCGCATCTCGCCCCAGGCTGCCGAGCGAGCTCCTTCCCGGCAAGGATGCCCGGCTTCGTCCAGTATCTGTCACTGACGAATACTCTGTTCAACTGTGATTTAGTGACCAGACCACATTCTTTTAATATTTCAAAGATGTAGTGATGCAAAGCCTCTACGAGAAGATGTTGTTTTCATTCATATGCTGGTCATCCCAGTGAAAATCTTGTTGGCTGTTATGTGCACAACAAAGGATTATTTACTACGGACTGCTGCCTATGCATGTGTGATGTCACAAACATACCCATTATCTGTGTGACAATTAACGTAAATGAAGTAATGAACCAATGCAATGTAGGCTATGAAGCTATGATATTATCTCATTTGTACATTACTTTGTGTAGTTTGTGATGTTAAAGGGGTTTAGGGGCAATTGGTATAAATATATTAACAATCCACGTCAATTTTTTAAAAAAGTTTCAATTTTTTTGAATTTTTGAATTTGATTTTGAATTTTTTCCGATATTTCCGAAAATCGGGTTTATCAGTGACCTCGGGTAAATTTTCTTTACCGATAAATTTTTCCTAGTCGACTACGACGACTACGACAAGCTATCTTGTGTCATCGCCACAGACGACGCGGGGCTCCTCCTCCACGTCGTCGATCTCCCCTTCGTGGGTCTCGACCTCGAGCGCACCTCCCAGGGCAGGCTCGTGTTGGCCCGCGACTTCGTACCCGCCAATGCTGCGGTCCAGCTCGCATCAACCGTCGTCAACGGCTCCGCCATTCTCATCCTGGCGAGCTGCCGCAGCTTCTCCAACATCAGGAACATTGGAATAATCTCCCTCCCCGGCAGCGGCGGCGCCGAGTTCGTTATCGCCGAGCTCCGCCTTGGCGACGGTGCCGAGGACGGGGTCGACCGCGCCACCCTACTCTCCTTCCGCTCGGGCAAGGATGCCTGGGCCCTGGGTCGAGAGGGACTTGCCCTGCCCAGCGCGCCTGCAAGGTCGGCCCAAGGCTGCCTGGTCGTCGGATGACGTTATCTCCCACAACGGAAGGCTCTGGTGGGTCGACCTTGGTTGGGGGCTCCTGGGCTGCGACCCCTTCGCCGACGAACCCCTGGCACTCCGCCGCATGGAACTACCATTCACGTTCGATGTGGATCCGGATCCCAACATCCAAGGCAACCGAATTGTGGGGGTGAGTGAAGGTAGGCTCCGCTATGTGGACATAGTCCGAGACCCCATTGACCCCGACGAGGACACCCTTATTGTCATCAAATTTCTCGGTGTCGGACCCGATGATGAGGAAAGGTGGGAATATCAGATCTCCAAGGCCTTGGGCGACATCTGGAGCAGCCCAAGCTATGAAGCTACAGGGATGCCGGAGGAGGTCCCTGAGCTTGCACTACTTGACCCAATGAATGGAAACGTGATCTATTTCTTCATGAAGGAGTACCTGTTCAGTGTCAATTTGGAGGAAGAGACTGTTGTAAATTTCATCCATGAGGCAGGTCAGCCATTAAGATGGCGCTCAGTCATCTCTTGGGAGTTGCCGCCCCACCTGACCAATGGTAATATGTTTCACACTTGCTATCTGATGTCCTCTGAACATCTCCTGTCAATGTTGTTTTATGCTTTCTGCTAAATCTGTTAATTCGGTTACAATTATCTCTTCATTTGTATACAACATATCCGTGTAGATGGCTTAGTTTAATTCTATTTTTAATGATTTTGCCAGATGATGTGCAATCAACTGCGATCTGATCTGAAATTTTGAGCAAATGGCTGTATTAGATGATAATAAGCATTTAGCAACCTGTATTTCCCTGTTAATCACACTGTTATTTTCCTTCAAAAAATGATACTGATATTGCTTCCGTCTGAATTGACACACAAATAACATCTGATGACTTATATACATCTACTTGAACATGATCTGTTTCTGACGTTTAATGATTCAGTGAAATCCGTAAATCTGTTTCTTGGATAAAGAAATCTGTCAAATTATGAAATACATGTCTCCTTAGATGGCTTAATCTGTGCTTTAGTGGGGCTTGCCATGATCAGCTCTGATGTGATCTGAACTTTGAACAAATGGTCGCACTAATATGATGATAGCCATATAGTTGTAAACTGTATTTCCCTGTTCATTACACTGATTTTACTTTCTTTCTGGATATTATGAAGCTACTGTTCATCCGACAATATCCATGTAAATGTACATATGTTTAAATATGCTGGCTTACCATTCTCTAGTAATGTCACAACAGCCATTTTGCTTATTTTCTGCGATAATATGAAGTAGGAGTATTCAGCTTTTGTTGGAAGTAGTGGGACTGTGTATTACCAACAGTAAAAAAATCTGCGATGTTGCAAGTCACTACCAACAGGTGAATGAGATTGCATTTTAAATCACATCATGATTAATTATGTACAAGGGGATAGAATTGAGTGCTGTACTAATTTAAATTGGCACCCTATTTGTAAATTGTTTGTAACAAATGCTGATTTGTACATTGATGGTAATACACATGTACATTGGTAACTTATATTTTTTTCTTTGTAAAACCCTTTAGTTCCATCGCAATGACACACTGATTAACATCATACCGATGATGTTTCCTGTTTCCTCTGGTCTTCGCTTTGGGTCTCACACTTGTACCCTGTTTTCCATTGTTCAGAACTGACCGCCACAACACGGTCAAGGGGGGCTACTGCTCAAGGGCTGCAAACAAGGTCAGCCTTTTTTCTTCTGGTTGTGACAAGTAATTCTGGCAGTGCAATTCATGAGTTGCATGATATGTGCAGGTTCTGTTGTGCTGTTTGCAACTCTGAAGCTGGTAACAACATATGTGAGCATTGTGCCCTGAGGGTAAGGAGAAAGCTATCTCTTACAAATGCATCAGAACTGAAAGTTCCCAGCATTGGCTACTGTTTACAGTGCCATGACTTTGTTGGGGGGGATCATACCATACACGAGAAAATGAAAGTCCCTATCCATTCTTATAAAGGAGAACCAATGGCTTGGGTAACGGGCAATGAATCTTGGTCGTCACTATTTAATGAAATCGAGGTAAACCTCACGAGACCTGCTCACATATTGTCTTATTTATGGGAATTCTTCTTACCTGGAATGCAAAAATTGCAGAGTGACAGTGGTATCCGACCCATGCTCGGTCGACCGTTTCGCTTATACTGTCCAAATAGAAACAACTGCCGTGTGTGCAATGATTTGCTGCCGGAAGATGAGCTTTATGCCCCTGGCCACAAGTTTTGCACAGTTAAATGTTGGGTAAGTTCGGTTTGCACTTCATGCTTAAATACTCTAAAATTGGCGCTAACTTATGTGATTATAATGTTTAAAAGTTGGAGGGAGATGAAGACGATTTTATTGGATCGCATGCTGCAAGAGGATTACTAGCAGTGAACTTTGACAGTGATTTGGACACATTCTGCATCCCTTGTGCAAGAGAGGTAAACCCAAAATTGGGCCACCAATGGCATGATTGTCTTACGCTGATCACTGATTCAGGGCGCCGCCCCCGTGTGCAACTTGATGCTAAGCATCATTTGGCTTCTGCCTGGCACAATATACAGGTTAATGAGCCGCTTATCTTGTGTCCAGTATGCTTAATGTACTGCACTACTGACCTATGTGTGCCATGGTGCAGGGGTCGGCCGGCGGAGTTGAAGACAAGCTTGATATTCTTATAAAGGATGACATATCTGTACGATGCCGCAAATGTGGAATACGCCTTGCTGACAGCAGTTGCAAATATTGTAGCTGGGAGTGCTCGCTTCAGCGTCAGCTGCTTCCACGGCTCCTGCAGCAGATGTACAATGCGCCAGGTGAGAATTTTGCAGCGTTATATGCGCATCAGTTGTTACCTGCTCATTTTAATCATACTCATGTGCTTTTAAACCATAACTGTATACTGTGTGACATAGCTCATGCGTTCATAACACTTCTGCTAGTTTTGAACTTTCTGTTTTTGAGACGAAGTTTTGAACTTTCTAATGCCATTTGAAACCATAACTCTGATGCTGTAGAACTAGGTTATGTGTTCAGAGTCATTGTGTAGATTCAGTGAAATAGTTGCTACATTTACTTATTTCCTTGAGAACTTATTTCAGTCAGTTCAGAAAGTTCAGTTGTGCCAGTACTATGATGCCACTTTCCGAATTTCCAGTCGTTAACTTGTCAGACAATAGTGACGACCTGGCTATTGTTTGTTTTCCTGTATTGTGATACTAGCATTTACAGATGTGTGTTTGATTATTGACCTACCTGCTGGCTTACTCATGTTTTTCGTGTTCTTTTGTGAATTCAGTTGCTGAGGAGTCGCGGTACCCAAATGTTGATAGGGCCCTTTGAATACTTCTGACAACAGGACACGCCAATCGGCTTCTCCACAACTTTTTGTTGTTCGGATGCATTCAGAAAGCTCATAAACTCTTTGTTGATAGTTACGTTTGACAGATGCTCGTGATAGATAGGTAGTAGCTGAAAGCACTGTGGGAAAATTATGGCCAAACGGATTTGTGCAGCGGCATTGGCTGTAGTTCCCATCCACCATTGAAAAAAGAACATGAGATACTACTCTGTACCATGCTCATGATACGTAAAAAATTACAGCATATTGTTCAGATGTTATCAGTCAGGAAAATATATCTCGATCACAACATTTGTCTGCTGAAACTCTGCGTTGAAATTTGTAGATTCACCATTTCATGAAATATTTCCAGCAAGTGAATTGTATGTTCAGAAAGGTCATGAAGACTGTACATTTTTAGAAGTACAACGTCCTGATTCCTGAAACTTGTAAAAAAATCTTATTTCTGCTTCAGCAAAGTGCAGGAGTAGTTAGGCAGAACAGAAATTGCATACTGACAAGTCTGCCGCCGCCGCCCCTATGCATAGTCGACATCCTCGTTGCCCATGGGCAGGGAAGCCGATGGATCTCACGCTCGCGAAACAAATCTTCATCAGGGAACCGGATGAATTCTGAAGTGGACGCGCGTTTAATCCTTTTGACGTGCTACTTGCCTCCGTGGTCCACTTTTTCTCGCCACGTTTACACGATGTACCGACAGAGCCTGGGCCGTCAGGCGAGATGGACTCCATTACGACTCGGCCGCTCGATGGTAATATATCAACCTAGTTGTAATAACTCTACTATAATGAGAAGGAACCAATCAGGTTTAACTCTATATAACCGACTTCATGCAGCATCCGACTTGCTCTCGCGGCGCCCTGTCCGTGAGGTATGAATCCCCATTGCGCAGCCAGACAATCCTCGCCTTGGCGAGACCTCCAGCCAGAACTTCTAGATCTCATCCTCGAGCGGCTCACCTCCCTCGCCGATCGCGTTCGTCTCCGAGCAGTCTGCCGCCCATGGCGTCGCGGCACTCGACTCGAGTCCCTTCCCCAGCCGTTCCCGTGGTCAACCCTCCTCGACGGGGCCTTCCTTGACATCCCGGGCGGCGAAATTCACCGCGTGCCTCTACCCGACGACGCGTGTTGTTGCCATGGCTCCGTGGGCAACTGGCTCTTCCTGCAGCACCGTGGCAACCGGCTCTCGCTGATGAACCTTTTCTCCAAGCAAATCGTGCCGATTCCTGACGTATCCACGATTTGGGGTCATCGCGAGGTGAATCAGGTGATGCCGCGCTACGCCACATACCCACTCGCCTTCAAATTGGTGCACCTCTCGTCCCAGCTGGTCAACAACAACAACAACACATCACCTGGTTCTTCTTCCCTCTTCGCTGTTCTGATCACGGACCGCGGCTTTGAGAGCACGGTTTTGATCTACCGTGCTGACCCGGTGACTGCTACTGCGTTCAGAGATATTCCTAACCGTGAGCACCTCTTCAACGTCGCATTCCACTGTGGGAAGTTGTATGCCATCTCAGCCAGGAAGCTCTTCGTCATGCATGTTGATGATTGCAGCGACGCGAGCAATAAGCCGCCGAGGGTCTCATCCGTGGAAGCCGTAATGAACTACAAAGATGATCCAGAAACCAAGTTCAAATCCTTTTCCAATAAAGGATACAGATGTGCGTACTGGAGTTATCTTGTTGTTGAATCCGGTCGTAGACTACTGGCTTGTTGGTGTCTCGGCCACCGTTCGAGATTTTTGCAGAGCGGAAGAGACGCGTACCTTTTCGTTTGAGATCTTTGAGGCAGACTTGAACGCCGGTAGTTCTTGCGGTGGACGATGGAGAAGGGTCGATACTTTGGACGGCCAAGCACTATTTGTTGGCACGTACTCTAGCAAGTTTCTCCCTGCGTCTGAATGTGGAGCTCAGGGGGATTGCATCTACTTCTTGTGCGACTACGATCAGCGGCATTCAGATGCGGATCCCTTCCGCGACTGCGGTGTGTTCAACATGAAAACAGAGGAGATCACGCCTTTGTTGCCAGATACTATGGTGGTGCGGCGGCGTGGTTGCATAGGGCGCCCGGCATGGTTTTTCCCATCATAAGCTATGTAATTACATTCTGCATGCCATGATTAGTTGTTTTGGTTTGATAGCACATATTTTGTGATACATGACATACATATTACTCAGGTGCAGTATTTGTTGTGCAGAGGTGTGCGCCCGTTTAGTTTCTTCAAATTTGATGGTTGTGAGTTTGTTTTACTGACAATTCCGTATCAAGAGCTTGGCTGGAGTGCTGTCCATGCTTTTGTTAGTAACTTTGTATCATCGAAACAGACAATGTACAACGTTTTAGTAACTTCTGCATTGCAATTCTGAATGCTACTTGTCAATTAATCATCCATGGTCACATCAGTATACGCCACTGATGCTCTAATATACTACAATTTCTGATAGATAATGCTACACGATAGCATATCAGTTTCAGCAAATTACATTTCAACAAACAGTGATGGAGCTTGAACATTTTGACAGAGGGGGCCACTTAGTTATTTGCATGCTTTCTTTCATTTACATGACAAAACCAAGGACTCACACGCAATTTTTCAAAAGTCACCGCCGTGGGGGGGGGGGGGGGGGGGGGGGGGGGGGGGGGGCATATGGCCACCTTTAGCCCCAAAGAAGCACCAAGAACAATGGATATTCGGCTGATATATGAGCAATGGGTATTACCCTCCTGGAAGCGTGCATGGGACAATACCCTTACGGAAAAGAAAAAAAGAATGATATGTCGGAACTTATGAGAGCAATTGTCTATGACGACGCGCCACGAGCTCCTTCAACCTATTCAGATGGTTTCCAGGACTTTGTTTGCCACTGCTTGGACAAGGACCAGTTTAACCGCTTCACTGCTAAACAGCTGCTTCGTCACTCCTTCTTAGCCAAATATCCATCGTCATATTCTATAACCATCTCATAGTTCTGACAGATTTTCAGTGACCAGTAGATCATAAATATTATACTGACCCGTAATGAACTACAAAGATGATCCGGAAACCAAGTTCAAATCCTTTTCTAATAAAGGATACAGATGTGCGTACTGGAGTTATCTTGTTGTTGATCAATCCGGTGGTAGATTGCTGCACGTAAGGCGGCTAGTTGTCTCGCCCACCGTTCGAGAGTTTTGCAGAGTGGAAGAGACGCGCACCTTTTCGTTTGAGATTTTTGAAGCAGACTTGAACGGCAGTAGTTCTTGTGGTGGTCGATGGAGGAGGGTCGACACTTTGGAAGGCCAAGCACTCTTTGTTGGCACCTACAGTAGTAGGTTTCTCCCTGCGTCTGAATGTGGAGCTCGGGAGGATTGCATCTACTTCTTGTGTGACTACGATCAGCGGCATTCAGATGCCGATCCTTTTCGCGACTGCGGTGTGTTCGACATGAAAACAGAGGTGATCACGCCTTTGTTGCCAGATGCTATGGTGGTGCGGCGACGTGGTTGCATGGGGCGCCCGGCATGGTTTTTCCCATCATAAGCTGCATGCCATGATTAGTTTGATAGCACACATTTTGTGATACATGACATATGTAATCCTTATTAATTAGATGCAGTGTTTGTTGTGGAAAGGTGTTCATCCAGTAATTAGTTAGATGCAGTATTTTGTAATTACGTCCAATTTCTTCAGAAAGCCAATACTGTTTGGTGGTTGCGATGAATTTGTTTTGCCGGCAATTCCGTATCTATAGCTTGGAGTGCACTCTATGCTTTTGTTAATAACTTTGTATTATCGAAACAAACAATAAACGTTTTAGGAAGAACTACAAAGCATGGCAAATCTGAATGCTACTGGTTAATTCATCCATGCTACTGGAGTATATATGCTAATGCAGTATGCATAATGCTCTAATATATAGCACTACAATTTCTGATAGAAAACGCTACACGACAGCAATCAGTTTCGGCAAATTACACTTCAACACATCAGAGAGAAGATTTCAGAATAGAGAATCTGACGTGCATGTGCGATTTATATATCTTTTTTATGTTCCTTCTGTGCTTGCGCCGGAGCTTGGTGCTCCTAAAACTATGTTCTATATGTTAGCACGAACTTCAAGCTTTAAACCGACACGTTTGTCCTCGGACAAGTAGAAGTCAGATGGATGGTTTCTCCTTTTACTACTCTGCAATTTCAGCGGAACATCAGGTGCCAACTCAAAAGGTTCGTTGTAGGGATTATTCACGACCAGAGCGATTCTTAAACAGAAGAAATACTAGAATTATTTAAACTAGACGTTCTCCGCGCACCATCACTTTCAGATCATGACATTACAAATCCCTTTTGTCCTACAATTCCAGCAAAACGGTGAACCCGCCGCCTAGGCCCAACTCGGGAACCTAGCTAGCTCTAGGACGACTGACTACGCATGGCGCGTCGTCGTTGCTGCCGCGCTTTTCGAGTCCTCGACTAACTGTTGACCTTGTCGCATGCGTCGATCCAGTCGCTGTAGACGTCGACGGGATCCGTGAGCGCGTGGGCGGTGGTGGCGTAGAACTCCTTGCAGACGAAGCAGGAGGCGTCCAAGTTGTTGGCGGTCGATGCTGCACTCGACGCTGCCGGCGTGGTTGCAGAACGGGCAGCTGAAGGCCGTGTCCAGCTTCGCCACCTTCTTCGGCTGCGCCAACAACTTGGACGTCCTCGACTTGCGCTTCCCCATGGTCGATCGATCAACGAAGCGCGGCTGTGGATGGATGTGTCGAACTGTCGATCGCGCTGGCGGAAGCAAGGTTGCGGGCGGCGGGAGGAGAGGGCCGGATCGAGGATGCAAGAGCGCAGGACGCGACGGATGAAAAGGAGTTGCGTGTGTCCTTACATAGGGACGAGCGAGAGGCAGCCGCGCGAGTCGGACTCGGACTCGGGCCGGCCTGCGTGTGTTCCACGCGACCACGCGACGCCGGTCCGTCCCAGAGCCTGGGAGCTCGGAGATTCCGATGCGGCTGTTGGCCCCACGTGCCAGTGGGCACGCGGTTTGCCATGTCTCATTGGCCGGGTGAGTCTGGTCTCAAAGCCTTGGCCATCCTTTCTGCTGCGACGCGCGGAAGAATGGCGGCACGGTTCGACGACGGCGCGCGCGAGCACCACGGCGGCCGTCACGCCCGTGCCTTTGTCCGCGCGCCGGTGGCACTGCGGACGCACGGATGACCCACCGCGATGACGCTTCACGGCGCGGCCACGGCAACACGCCGCGCGCAGCCCAACCTCCTCGTCGATCCTCGAGCACGGCGATGCACGATGTACTCGTACTCCAGTCCAGTCAATGGCCGCCGCGGCTTCCGTCACCTGGCAAAGAGCATATCGCGAGCTCGATCGATTGGCAACCAGGAGCCCCCGTGAACGTGATACGTCGTTGCACTCGAGGGGCTCAGCACAGCTCAGCGGAGAAGCCGATCGAACAAGGCACGACCAAAAGTTTGCATATCAAACCTGAACAAAATAATTGAATCAGTGTCGTTTCAGCCACTCAAAAACACAAGCATTGCCCCCTCAGCTCTGCAGTTCAGGCCGAACGATTGAAACTTGCGACTTGCGAGAGTGACCAGATTGTTGGGCACAGTGACTTCGCGTGCAAAAGTGCTCTGATTTGATTAAAGCCCTATCGACTGGGGCCACCTCCTCGCAGCAGAAAGATTGGTTTACGCCTTTACGGTGTTCAGGGAGGCAAGAGGTTGAGAGGATGAATTGAACAAGTGACAGAGAATTGCAACGGTTCCACACAAGAAGAAAATCGTTCCATGCACTTACAAGAACGGATGCAGCATTGCGCGTGGCGTTCTGCGGCTGCTGCCACCGCGACGTTATACGTGTCTCACGATCGAGTGATCTTCCGTTTCTGCAGAGAGGCGGACCAGGATGCAAGAAACCGAAGAAAGCGTGACCCACGCATCACCTACGTATTCGTCGTCACGGCCCACGCTGTTCTTGGCGCAGCAACGCTCGAGCTCGATTCTTGCTGGGCCCCCACTTGCCAATGTCAGGCGCGCTTGAGATCCAGTGGAACCTTCGCGGGTCCCGCTGGCGGTCCCACAGGTCAATGACAGGTGGCATGTGCCGTGACCGACTTGCGCTTGCGGCACGAAGCCTGCGCCTTCCCTTGAAATCGCCCGCCTCGGCCTCTGCGCCCAAAAGGTAACCGTCGCAACAAACACCCTGCTCCGCTCTGCTCTCCTGTCCCCTCCTCCCCGCCGCAGCAGCGCCCGCGGAGAAAACCCCACTCCGCCGCCCTCCTCCGCCGCCGCGGCGCCATCACCGCCGCCCGGCCGCGATGGAGCTCTTCGCCGACGGGCACCACGTGCGGCTGCGGAGCCGCGTGCACGGGAAGTACCTCCACGCCGACGAGGACGGGCTCGGCGTCTCCCTGCGCTCGCTCCGCGAGTCCCCGAACGCGGTGTGGCAGGTGCACCGGGTCGAGCGCGACGGCGGCACCTGCGTCCTTCTCCACGGCGCCGCCTACGGCAGCTACCTCGCCGCCACGGGCTACGCGGCGCCGCCGGGCCACCTCGGCCAGCGCGTCGTCCAGGGCGTGTACGACGACCCGGGGGACGACGCCATCGTGTGGAGGGCCGTCCGGACCGGAGGGGAGGGGAACTACGTCTTCCTGCGCCACATCTCCTACCGCCTCCTCCGCGCCAACGGCAGGTACCAGGTCTGGCACAACGGCGTCTCCGTCGACCACTACGACAACGAGAGCTCCATGATGCATTGGTCCGTCGAGTCCGTCCCACCGCATCCGGTGCTGCCCCAACTTCCTGCTCCAACTCATGTGAGCTCGCTCGCTATCCCCCCGCCCTCTCTGCTTCTGCTTGAACTGATTTGGGCGTAGCAGGGTTCTTCTTGGAACCCATGGATTCCGGGAACTGTTTCTGCTGATTTCATTCTCGTGGGCGCAATTTTTGGACCAGTTCCTTGCCAAGGTCTTTTGCACAAATTTCTGACGCTGTTTATCACTTAATCTGCCTGCCAATTTCACGGTGAAGCGAATTCCTGCTTGATTTCGTGCCAAGTTTACTGCCTCTTTGTTCAGCATTTAGTCCACGGATACGCAATTCTCTGTAGATTTGGTTCTAAGGTCACGAGTACTCATTCCTGTTTCCGAAACCCCTGTTCCGCAGGATGTTCTTCTTCCAAGCGGAGGCTTCATGGGCCTGTTCCGCAGGCGCATCGAGTCGATGCCGGCGGAGCGGGCGATCCGGTACGTGCGGGCTGACGCTAACGGGATCTTCAATGACCAAGCCTGGGAAACGTTCGAGTTCCACGGCCGCTCCGTGTTCACCCTGAGGCAGGAGCTGGCGACCCTTGTGGGCGAAACGGTCTTCTTCTTCAACATCCTGGTGTGCGCCAAGGCCGGCCGCTACGCGCGGTTGACGCCGCTGTTCACCGATCTTCCTCGCAGCGCGCAGCCCATGGACATCGTCGTCCTCACCGCCGGGTCACCAGGTGAGAACTGTGCCGTTTTCCGATTGGTCTGCGCACTGCTGATCTTGTTGTCTGCTGCTGTTCTGATGAAAAATATTCAGTAGACCATACTGTCAATAGTAGAAGCCGTAATCTGCATTCTCTGTACCATTGCCAAGCACTCACATGTCACATGTTCTGAATGTGCTGCGAGAGATCGTTAAAATTTGTAGTTCTGAGTTTTCTGTGAGACATCACTAAAATAGATGCGTTCTGACAGATGTTCAGTGACCACTAGTTATACTGATGAAAATAGAAACTGTATATTTTGCAACATTGCTCATATGTTCAGAGTCCTTCTGCAGTGTTCGATTTGTGGTGCGAAGTGATCAGTGGAATAGTTGCGGTAGACAGAATTCTATTTTGGGTTTAATTTTCGTCGACAGCGCCGACCCTTGTGCTTGAGAAAATTGTGTACTCTGTTTGGTCAGGAGCAATTTGAGTCATGCTATAGATAGGGAGAAAAAAGGGAATTTGAGAGGTCAGTTCCAGATGCAGAAAATCGGCTGAACATATTTTTTTTCTGAACGCCATTATATTTATGTCACACGCACACAGCTATAGAAATCACCAATTTCATTTTATACCATTATCATCAGTTATGAAAAATCAACCAAGCCAATACTCTGAATTTCGGTAAAAAGGAAAATGGGTTGTTTCAGTTCAGTGGACATACACACTGTTGATTAGCTTCTGATTAGTGAGTTCAGTGGTCAACCAATATTGTTTTTCACTTGATCTTTTTACTGATTGAGAGCATTTGCTTGCTGAGCTGCTGGAACGTTTGAATCATCGATGATATGCTGCCTAACTGTCTAATGCTTTCTCTTGTTCCCTTGTGAATTCAGCTGTCGATCAATTGCGGTACCCGAACGTCAATGCACTGTAGAGCAGCTCTTCTGACAACCACTTCGCAAGTCATCTCTTCGGAAATAAAATGCAGAGAATTGGCCGGGTTTTTTTTCCGTTCAGATAGTTTCGGAGAACTCAGCAACCTGGCAGTTAGGTTGGACACATTCTCCTGACAGGAAGAAGTTGGTTTTGGCCTTTCAGTTTCAGAACTTACAAAGTGCTGAAAGCATTAGTTCGATCTAATGTTTGAATGATTTTACCTTGTGACATTGGCTATAGTTACGATAATCATCTCTGGTGGGTGATAACATGTAGATCTTGCCACTTTACTCAGTACTTCGATTCTGACACATCATATATTTTAGTCAATGCTTTCTGAACGTAGCTTTCAGTCATGTACTGAAAGCCATAGTATTCATCATTTGTGCTGAAGCTGTGCTGAGTGCTTCATTTTAGCTCAGCATAACTTGAATATGTTCAATGAGCGAATGGAATATCGTGTATTTTCTTTTTAGCACACGTTTTCAGAAGTATATATATATTTTTCTTCTTCTGAGATGAAGCAGTAGATTAATGATATCATCATATTAGGCGATCCCTACGATAACATGCTTCTTTCTTTTCCTTTACTCAACTTTCTGGGTAGGCAAACTGCTGGGCGTTCCAAATCTACATTCATGAGCATGTTTCATAGCTCTTGCTTCTGTACCAAACCAGAGATCACCTCGAGTATGCCATTCTTACTTCTTGATTATGCTGCTCCCATCAAGTACATTTAGGACAGGAATTTTCATGCCGTCTTGCTCTGACCTTGAGTATGTGGAAAACAAGCAAATCTGCCTCCACCCACTCTCTACGAGCGAGCGACTTAGGTGCATTTTCCTTCCTGCGCGTACGAACACCATCGGTTTGGCCTATCTCAATTATATACTTAAACAATATATAAGTAAGTTTTAGTTTAGGAATCAAAAAGGGCGTTTGGTCTAGTGGTATGATTCTCGCTTTGGGTGCGAGAGGTCGCGAGTTCGATTCTCGCAACGCCCCTTTTTTTTTTATTTTTCAATGTTTTGATTAACTACTCCTTGATGAAGAATTCAACCTCTGACCTCTGTCACCTGGCAGCAAACTGTGGAAGAAAGTCCGTGTCGTTGCCACTCACCAACTCGCCCAAGTCCTCTGCCGCCGCTCCGATGGAAACCGCTGCGCCGCCACGCGTCCAGGCCCTCGCCGACGCCGGCGTGCCCCACCTCCCAGCGCAGTACGTCCAGCCGCCCGAGCACCGCCCGGCACCCTCCTCCTCCTCCCACCGCGCCGCCGCGCTCTCTGTCCCGGTCGTCGACCTCTCCTCCGCCTCCGCGGCCGGCGCCGTCCGCGCCGCGTGCGCGGACTGGGGCGCCTTCCACGTGGTCGGCCACGGCGTGCCTGTGGAGCTCCTCGACGCGATGCGCGAGGCGGGGCTGGCCTTCTTCTGCTCCCCCATGGAGGACAAGCTCCGGTTCGCCTGCGACCCGACCAGGGGCGCCGCGACGGAAGGGTACGGCAGCCGCATGCTTGCCAATGATGACTCCGTGCTCGACTGGCGCGACTACTTCGACCATCACACGCTGCCGGAGTCCAGACGCAACCCCTCCCACTGGCCGGATTTCGTCCCTGGTTACAGGTGAGGTGATTACTGATTAGCCTGCCTAACAAAAGCATGATTTGTTAGGCAGCATTGATAGTTTCATCGTGAAAACAAGTCAGCAATTTTTGGCTGATAAGCATAATTGTGATTACAAAGAGTTGTAACGAATTTATGCTCAGATTTGCTAACAGGTAGAAACTGGGCAAGGAAGCATTGAAATGTCTTCATTTATGATTGTCTCTGCCCAAAAACTATGTTCACTTCATACCAGCCCAGAGCGCACAGCCAATCTTCTTAAGTATGTTTGGATCTGTGTTCCACACAAATGATTTAGTAATCAGTTTTATGTCACCAATCTAGCTATGTGCTTCACTGTTACGAAAGAGGGAAGGAAACATAATTCAAACACACTGTTTCCATCCATATTCAGAACACATCACGCTAGCTATCTTTTGTCCTATATAACGCAAAAGCCACTAGCTATCCTTTTCCCTACAACCCAAAAGCTAATATACATGTAATATTTGCAGGGATACTGTTGTAAAATACAGCGACAGCATGAAGAATCTTGCTCAAAGATTGTTGCGAATCATCTCTGAAAGTCTCAACCTACCATCCTCTTATATCGAAGAGGCAGTTGGAGAAGTTTACCAGAATATCACCATTAGCTACTATTCTCCTTGCCCACAGCCAGATCTTGCTCTTGGACTACAATCACACTCTGATATGGGCGCAATAACTCTGCTGATACAAGATGATGTGGGTGGGCTCGAAGTAATGAAGGATGGAATGTGGATACCTGTTCCCTCTTTGCCTGATGGGATCCTTGTAATCTTGGCTGATCAGACAGAGGTACTATTAATTGACATGCTTTATCCGGCTGATGTTTTCCCTCCATCCTGCTGTGGTGTGTATTTTGTTATTTTCTCACTAGATGGTCAAGGACGTTGGATAGGGTGTTCATTCCTGCATTCGCTGGAAATTTGGTCCTGTGGCACTTGTTTTGTCTGGTCACCTCATTTTTTAGGCGCTACAATTATATTTTTTGAATTTGACTTCTTTAAACCATTGTTCCTCATGTTACTTAAATTCTCCAGATCATCACCAATGGAATATACAAGAGCTCTGTTCATCGAGCTATTGTGAATGCTGAACGTGCCCGCTTGTCAGTAGCAACATTCTATGATCCATCAAAAGCGAGGAAAATATGCACTGCCCCGCTACTCGTGAGCAAGGATGAGCCACAAAAGTATCGGGATGTTGTCTATGGTGACTACGTCTCATCTTGGTATACCAAAGGCCCAGAGGGCAAGCGCAACATTGATGCCCTCTTGATTCAGCAGTAGAGCCAGAGGCAACTTAAAACCGGATAGAGCCATTGTGCATGTTGCAATATATGTCCACAGATCAAGTTGCTAATCTTGGTCAATAAAGACAATGAAAACAACTTATATAATGTAATAAAATACTTTTCATTGTTAATTCTGGTTTGTGCTTGTGTGGTGCTGATTGAAAGAGTAAAAGAAACTAAATCTCCCCGCCGTATTTTACCGTGCTTGCTGAAATGTGTCATATTTTTCTTGAAATACCTTTTTGAACGATTTTTTTTTTGTTGAAAAACCTGATCATGCTGTTAAAGAGAGCCTTTTCTGGGTATGAACTTGGAAAGTGCTCGTGAATTCCAGCTCCCCAACGACCGTTGCAGGTTCTTAACTACTTCCCTCTCCTGCTTCTCCTTGAGTAGGCAGGCAGCAGTGGTGGCGCAGAGCAGGGTGGAGCAGAAGTGGAAATGGTGGTGGTGTTGGGTTTGTATGCTGCTGGGGCTTGCTCAGGATGGAAACACCAGCCTCCTAACTCTATTGCTTAGCTGCATTACCAACGGTATGGCCCTTATTACCCTGCTTACTTTGAGCCTTTCTCTCTAAACTAGTACTGTTCTCCTTTACGTTTGTTGCAAAACAACCAGTCCATGCTAACCGGTAACTTACTGAAAAGTTATTGAGGTGCAGTATGACACTGACCATGATTTTGCCCCTAATTCATTGACGCGTAGCCACAAAACAAAATTGTTTATTTCAGATAGTGTAATGGCTGGATACAATTCATACATAGGTTTCAACATTAGATTATTTGTAGAAAAAATTCCCATGGAAACCGTATGGAACCCTTTGAGGTAAAGTAACTTTTGCCACTGGCTCCTCTGAAAACCTTTTTGCATCGATAATGTAAACCTATAGAAGACAAGAAGTCTGATAAATTAAGGATGCATGGAAGTAGTCAAGCAATGCAACATTCTCTTTCACTACATAGTTTAATTACCTGAGAGGTATCAGTTTCTTCATTATGGACGTATGTAACTACCCATCCATCATCTTCATCGATTTCGTTTTCCTTTGCTACAAATTGAACTCCAGAGCAGAACTCTTTCTCTTTTAAAGTGTGGTACTCCACCAATATCATTTGTTTGTTTTCCTGGAGTTTAAAAGTGTGTTATCAAAATATATCAGATATTTTGTGAAATATTTAGTACTTACTAACCTTATCTTGCTCGTCGAAGTGTAGTTTTGCTATCATCTTATACTTAAACAAGCCTGCATTATTACACGGAAGTTTATTCACACGATATTCAAGATAATGCAAGTTACTTAAAATTCAGATGAGGCCACGCCCCACGGTAGCATCTCATAACATATGTAATAAGATTAATGACAAAAACAGCTGAAAATAAAAACGATTTAAGAAATATTGCATCAACAATGTTACCTGTTTTACTAGTTGCTAATGAATCAACAACTTGAGCATATCCATACTTGTTTTGGATGCCTGTAAATTTTTCATTGATGACAGGGAAATCCATTGCAACTTTATCACTGGTAATGTAACCTTCATTTGCAGTGCCGTTTTTCAAGTTTAACCTCCATTTGTACGGACGAGAAAATAGAATGCCATCTATCGAAGGATCAAAATCGTTTGAATCCCTGTCCGGTTGGAGAAATGCTCTTCCATATAATTTTGACTTGTCAACTCTGTAACGTCCACTAGGGATTACTGAACCAACTATCCGACATCCTCTTACAACAACCTGTTCACATGTTTTCTGTCAAACTATAGATAAAAAGGGGGAAAATATGAAAAGCTCCTGATATATAATATTAATTTTTTTTCTCAAACACGAGAGACCTGCGGATAATTGTTGCATATCCTTTTCATGTTACTTCGGGTTTTTATAATAATTACCTCATTTCCATCCTCAAAGCAATTAAATAAATGGTAACTGCAGTGGTTCTCAACATCAAACCATTTGATGGACGCAGCATCTCCAAAACGAGGCATCACTCCAATACGTGATTTTCCATCCATACCATTTTCAATAAATCTGATGATAAATATATGCACAATATTATGGCAAATTCAATTAACCTGCACTATGCCTCGAGAAAAAGGTGGCTTCCACTTGTATAGATGATTTATATGAATTTCACTTACGGCTTCCCTAAAAATGTTCTTAGTATGCCGAATCTGAGAGGATAGTCCATTATTATATTGTATCTACAATATAAGAATAGTCATTAGAGGAAACATGTGATGCTTAAAGGAATGTAAGATGGCTCTAAACAAAACAAAACAAAAAAAACATACTTTATAGTTACTCCAATGTCATGAATGAGTTTTCCTTCATCAAATTTGAGATCAACCTTGTGAACGAGCCGCTCACCATCCGCTTATTCATGTGAAAAGGGCAAAGGGCGTCAATAGTTAGCTCCTTATAATAGGATTTGAAACACAATTTATCGTACACAAATATGACTGGTTGTTTTGTTATCAGTGAACAACTCAGATAACGATGTAAATGAGAAATTGCTATTATCTCAATCACTTAATGCAACTATTAGCATGTTAAATAATGTCATCGTGTTTTCTTTACAGATTAGCTTATACCTAAAGCTGTTTCGTTTACATATTAGATTGCATCTAAGTACTGTTCTTCGTGTACCATGCTGGATGACTGATAGATTACCATTTGACAACTTACATGAAATTACTCCAAGCACATAGTGGGGCTTTTCAGTATTTGTCCCCATTATCACCAGTTCCCCACTTCCACGAATCTTCTGCAAAGACAAGTTATTTGCATATGTAAGCATTCGTTGTTGAAGAGTTATAATTCACTAATAATATCACTGGATAAATATATTGAATAACTTAGTTTGGAATGCATATTCTAAGAATATCAAATGCTTAACCATGGTGTGAACTTTGAACTTGAGAAATCTCTGCCCCTGGATTGGTGAAGGATCCTCAAGCAGGTCAAAACATTCTTCCTTTATTTGGCTATTTTTTTAGGAAATAGCGATGGTGTGAACTAGCTGTCCTCGCGTACCTTTGGATGACTAGTAAAAGGTTGGTCCCAGGCTCCATTGATGTTATAAGGTCCTAGAGTGTTTAGATCACTGATGTTGATTTCGTAAGGCAGATGATTTTCTGTGACAGCAAAAGCCCGTCCGGCATGCTCAAATATATTAGTATTTGCACTGTCCTTCACAGCCTTTCCAAATCTCAACTATGACATAAGAAACATGAAAGTATTATAGAAGATAACATTTACACATCTATGAAAAAAGAGTTTCATTATTCACTTCTTGCTCCTGAAATATTGATGGAATCCGTGTTGTATTCTTCTTCATAATTCAAAAAACATGACGGAATATTTCAAATAGTGTACCAATGTGCCATGACTAATTACCAGAAAAAAATGACTCCGCAGTATTCGATGTGTATATCAATATCCTTTCAACATCAATGTGTTGCTTACTGGTAGATTGCACAACATAGGAGTTTCAATTATGCTAAATTTAACTGCGATTTTTGTTACCTTAATGTCAACTATTTTAAATTTGAGTGACGTTTTGTGATACTTACCAGATTAAGAACAATTGCAACTAGCGTTGCATATGGTTGTCCATCAGCAGATGGCACAAAAGTCACCTCATTTTTTTCTCTCTCTAATTGGAAGGTGTCTGAATCCACATACTTATTCTTATACGATATTTTCCACTCTCTTAGACTGCTCTTTTTGAAGTACACAGCATGTAGCATTCCATGGCCTTCATAATACATGTACGACGTTGAACCAACTATAGAATCTGCAACTGTCTGTGTCGGATTAAGAGGATTTGGACCTGTGCACATTGTTGAATAAAAGACATGAATATTCTCTTAGTTTTGGGATTCATCCAAAATATCACAAAGTCACTTGGATTATAGTTCCTTGAACATCTTATTTATGATGCGTAGGAAAGCATTTTTTTCCATTACGTAATGTTTTTCGTGATTTTAAAAATGGCTTTACCGATAATATGTGAACTCATCATCTGACAAATTCAGAGCTCAACCATCAATTTTTGTTGGACGGGAAACGATGCATTTATCAACTGCGTAGGTGCAATGTTAGCATGAAAAGGAAGTTTTAAGCACCTCTGGAAGTTAAGTAAATGATTGAGATTAATAACCTCCATCACTAATGTACAACATACTTTTTTCAAATTAAAATTATTTGAATGCACAGAAAACATCAAATGTTGAAGTCTAAAGTTTTACAAGTTATTCACAGTTCATTTAATTTAACCATTAGTTCTGAAAATGTACGTTACAATATAGCTCATGAAGAAGCACTGGGGACACGGGGCTAGACTTAAATGGAGCTCACCATTTCTTATGTAGACACCCTCAGGAAAATCTTCCGGGACCTCTCCATCTAGATCTTTCAGTAAAACTGCCTCGCTAATTTCACTGACTGGTCGAAAATTTCCCTGTAAAACACTTGTTGAGTTCAACTCGTCTAATTGATTAATCACATGAGTGCAGTTGTACCTATGAGCTAGAAAAGCTTCCGCCTAAATATTGCGTAGTTGATATTAGACACACGCATCTTTCACTTAGGATCAGTAGATCAAGAAGACGTGAACTAGACTAATATTAGTATGCTGAAAAACAATTATACAATCTATAGGTTAGTTAATTCCGGATTTATGGATTCCCAATGTCCCGAGTTACGTGTTTTTCGAATTGTTGGAACTTTAAAAGTTGTATTAAAGAATGCAAGAGTTAGAAAAAAGCAGATACTCCAAATCATATTTATGATATCGAGTAATCTTTATATTTACCTCGTTCAGAGAAGGCTGCTCAGAAAATTTGTATGCTGTATCAATGAATCCTTGGAGGAGATTTGAAGATATTGACTTCAGAGATGTTGATATTTCCTGCATCAGCTCCTGCTTCTTCCATCCAGGAGGTTGTACCTAAAATGACGACAATTTAGAGGTATTCCCTTCTTATAGTACATGGACCAGATTATGTTCTGGTTTAAAGAAAACACCAGTTTATATAAGAAAAAACATCTAAGTTGCAATTATACAAGGTATTGCTGAATTGTAGTATCTGTTACCACATAATGTAAATAACTGCTTGGTTGAAACATTCAGTTGTGTTGAATGCATCCTTTGTTCATTTGTCTGGTAAAACAGAGTTCAGAAGTGACAGGCTCACGGCTTGTTTACCACTCCACCTGTGCAGGAATACTACAGCCCAGAGCTAACGAAGATGAGAAGAGACGGGTTGTAATGTTGCAGCATTACATGGTACCTTGATAGCGCTCGTCAGGGTGAATGGGCGGGCTTGATCTGGAGCCTTGTGGCAGTGGATGCGCATGCATCTGCTGCCTTGAGCTCTGAACATTGCTGTGCGACCGTGTCACAAAGGTGGCTCATGAAATGCAATGCCTGTCGTGCGCTGGTTTCGTTATGAAGACGCACACGCCAGAGCACTGACAAACATGGTTTATTCCATCTTGCGTCCAAGCACGGTAAGGAATTTCATGTGCTTATTGGTCCGCTTGGGGCGAACAGTGTAGGCGTTACAAATGAGACAGAGAAGTACTTTAAATACGTGATGTTGGCATTTGTTTGCAGGCCAGAAGACACATCTGATCCAAAAGAAAAAGATCAAGTGCATAGTGAAGACACAGAAGGAAAAGTTTAAGTACACAATGAAGAGTGAGTGGCCAATGGAGGAAGTAGAGGCCAGCTCAACGACTGCACAACTGGGGCTTGATTTGCTGTACTGATAGTGAGGTGATGGCTTGACTTGGTCTCATAATTTGGCAGCTGCCTCTGCTATGTGCTCCAGAGCGACAGGTACACCAGTGCGGAATAAGAAGGGGGAATATGCCAGTCATGGCTGTCCTGCAGATTCCCACGCACTTGCATCAGGTCGCCAAGTCTGTCGTATAGCATTTGCACCGAGTCTGTCGTATAGCATTTGCACCGAGTCTGTCGTGAAATGTTTGGAAAGTGGCGTGGTGATTACCAACCGCGGCGCCGGATGCCACTGTTTACCGTCAGGGTGTATCTTTCGCGTCGTTTCTTCGCTCACTGAGACATCGGGGATTTTGGACTCTGTTCGGAAAGCTCGGATTTTTCGAGCTCCTTGTGGAGGTCAAAATGGTGTTCGCTGCCATATGGTGCTGTGTATTCCCGTGAAGACTTTTTGTTGTAGCGTGCTGCGTGGGTCAGACCCCCCCGCACAGAGGAAGGCGGGCTGCGGCGTCTTGGAGCTCAGGAGGCGGTGGAGAGTCCCCTGAGCGCTTCGGCCAGAGCCAGAGACAGCGGAAGCGCGTGCGCCGTGGCCAAGATAATAGCGCGTCAGGTTGTGTGTGCAGGTCGGCATCACGGCCGCCTCGGCTTGCCGGTGGCCCGGTGCCGTGCCGAACTCCAATCGCACGTTTGTGAATACTTCTCCGCAAAGATGTAGCGTACTCCACCCCCGGTTTAGCGGTTTCCATTGCGAGAAGAAATAAGGATGAAACACCCACAGCCATGCAACATGCACGCATTGTATTGAAGAAGCACCCTGCCAAGCAAAGCAGTGTACATCCAGTTCGTTATACTCCAGCTGATCCTGTAGTGGAATATGTATGTCGAAGACAACGATAAGTACACCTCACATGCTAGTTCATCTATCAACTCCAGCCATCAAAGAAAAACCGACTCTTTTTTCCCTCCTTTTCATACCCGTGGTTTCATCGTCCGGGCGCATGGTGCTAGATGCTGTGTTGAGATTTCAGAACAAAGCGCCACAAATCGACAGCTGAAAATCTGTGGTTCCCCTCCTTCCTGGTGGTATGTATATGTTGTTATTTTCGCACTAGATGGTCAAGAACTTTGCGCAGAGAGTTCCTTCCAAAGTTCAGCTGAAAATTTGATCTTGTGGCACTTGGTTTATCTGCTTACCCAATTTTTTTTGGGCGCATAGAGCATTACTCATGTTGCTTACCACTCCCCCTACTCCAGACGATCAACAGGGTGGAGCAGAAGCGGTCATGGCACTGGGAATGTACGCCACTGGGAGCTGCTCAGGATGGAACCACCAGCCGCCTAGCTTGGGTGCATCACCAATGGTGTGGCCCTTATTGCCTCTCCTTACTCGAGCCTTTCTCTCTAAACTACCGTTCTCCTTTACTTCGTTGACAAAACACCAGTCCATGCTAACTGGTAATTTTACTGAAAAGATAAGGTGCAGCATGACGGCATTGGCATGATTTAGCCCCTAGTCTATGATGCCTGACAATGAAGCGAAATCTTTTATTGCAGATAATATAATGGCTTGATACAATTCGTACATCGGTTTCAACATTAGGTTATTTGTAGAAAAAAGACCCATGGAAACCATATGGAACCCTTTGAGGTAAAGTAACTTTTGCTACTGGCTCCTCTGAAAACCTTTTTGCGTCGATAATGTAAACCTGTAGAAGACAAGACATCTGGTAAATTAAGGACACAAGGGAAGTAGCTAGTCAAGCCATGCAACATGCTCTTTAACTACATAGTTTAATTACCTGAGAGGTATCAGTTTCTTCATTATGGACGTATGTAACTACCCATCCATCATCTTCATCGATTCCATTTTCCTTTGCTACAAATTGAACTCCAGAGCAGAACTCTCTCTCTTTTAAAGTGTGGTACTCCACCAATATCAATTGTTTGTTTTCCTGGAGTTTTAAAGTGTGTTATCAAAATATATCCGATAGTTTGCGAAATATATAGTACTTACTAACCTTATCTTGCTCGTCAAAGTGTAGCTTTGCTATCATCTTATACTTAAACAAGCCTGCATTATTACACGGAATTTAATTCACACAATATTCAAGATAATGCAAGTTACTTAAAATTCAGATGAGCCCACGGTAGCATCTCATAACATATGTAATAAGATTAATGACAAAAACAGCTGACAATAAAAACTATTTAAGAAATATTGCAGCAATGATGTTACCTGTTTTACTAGTTGCTAATGAGTCAACAACTTGAGCATATCCATACTTGTTTCGGATGCCTGTAAATTTTTCATTGATGGCAGGGAAATCCATTGCAACTTTCTCACTGGTAATGTAACCTTCATTTGTAGTGCCATTTTTCAAGTTTAACCTCCATTCGTACGGACGAGAAAAGAGAATGCCATCTATCAAAGGATCAAAATCATTTGAATCCCTGTCCGGTTGGAGAAACGCTCTTCCATACCATTTTGACTTGTCAACTTTGTAACGTCCACTAGGGATTACTGAACCAACTATCCGACATCCTCTTACAACAACCTGTTACATGTTTTGTGTCAAAATAAAGAAAAAATGGGAAAACTTCTGATATACATACATTATTATTACTGTCCATGGAAGGTTTACTATTGTATATATGTTTCATTGTACTTTGATATTTAATAAGAATTACCTCATTTCCATCCTCAAAGCAATTAAATAAATGGTAACTGCAGTGGTTCTCAACATCAAACCATTTGATGGACTCAGCATTTCCAAAACAAGGCATCACTCCAATACGCGATTTTCCATCCATATCATTTTCGATAAATCTGGTAAATATGGGCATAATGTTATGCAAAAATTGAATTAACCTGCACTACACCCAGAAAAAAAAAACAGGTTCCTACTAGTGCAGATGATGCGTATGAATTTCACTTACGGCTTCCCTAAAAAGGTTCTTAGTATGCCGAATTTGAGGGGATAATCCATTATTATATTGTACCTACAATATATGAAGTAGTCATTAGGTGAAAAGGTGATACTTTGAGGAGCCTAGGATGGCTCATAAGTCATAACAAAAGAAGACATACTTGTTAGTCACTCCAATGTCATGAATAAATTTTCCTTCATCAAATTTGAGATCGACCTTATGAAGAAGCTTCTCACCATCAGCTTATTCAGGTGAAAAGGACAAAGGACATCGTCAGTTAGCTCTTGTATAACAGGACACAATTTTCTTACAAAATTTACTGGTTATTTTGCTATCAATGAGCATCTCAGTTAATGATGTAAATGAGAACTTGTATTATCTTAATCACTTGATGCAGCTATTAGAATGTTAAATTACATCATTGGGTTTTCTTTACACATAAGCTTTCAAGTAAGGGTGTTTCATTTACGTAATAGCTTGCACATCAGGAACTGTTCATTGTGTACCATGTTGGATGGCTGATTGGTTAATATTTTACAACTTACATGAAATTACTCCAAGAACGTAGTGGGGCTTTTCAATATTTGTCCCCATTATCACCAGTTCCCCAGTTTCCTGAATCTTCTGTAAAAATGAACCATTTAATTACATATGTAAGTATTCGTTGCTGAAGAGTTACATTTCACTGATAACATCACAGGATAAACATCTTGAATTAATTTGGAATGCAGCATTCATTATCGAAGAGTTATTTCACTAATTACATCACAGGAAAGGTGTGTACAGATATTTCATTATCACTTGAAAACTCTGTCATTTTTGCCCATATATACATGAAAACCGTACGGCTAGCGTGCTACTGGAAATGGTTAGAGTAGTTGTCATTGCATACCTTTGGATGACTAGTAAAAGGTTGATCCCAGGCTCCATTGATGTTATAAGGCCCTAGAGTGTTCAGGTTATTGATGTTGATTTCGTAAGGCAGATGATTTTCTGAGACAGCAAAAACTCGTCCGGCATGCTCAAAAATATTAGTATTTGCACTGTCCTTCACAGCCTTTCCAAATCTCAACTATGACATAAAAAACATGCAAGTATTATAGAAGGTGATGCATATAGGACTTGTACATCTACAAGAAAAAAAAAAGAGTTCCATTATTCACTTATTGACCTGAAATATTGTTCGAGTCCTTGTTATATGCGACCTTTCTTCTTGAGATGTTAGTTGTTAAAAAACATATGCTAGAATAGTTCAAATAGAAAGTAGAGTACCATAACTAACTATAACCAATTTCTAGTATACCACGTGTATATCAATCTCCTTTCAACATAAAATCTGGATCTGCTGCTTATAGATAGCACAGCATAGGATTTTCAATTATGATAAACTTATCTGTGATCCTTTGTTAGCTTCATGTCAACTAATTTTGGTGTCAAGTTTTGCGAGACTTACCATATTAAGAACAAATGCAACTAATGCTGCATATGGTTGTCCATTAGCAGATGGCAAAAAATTAACTTGATTCTTTTCCCTCTCTAATTGAAAGGTGTCTGTATCTACGATCATTTCCATAGTATACCACACGCATGTCAATCTCCTTCCAGTAAACAACATAAATATGTTGCTTACTGGTAGATAGCACAACATAGGAGTTTCAGTTATGCTAAATTTGTCTGCGATCCTTGTTATCTTAATGTCAACTATTTTGAGTATGTCACATTTTGTGAGACTTACCAAATTAAGAACAAATGCAACTAGTGTTGCATATGGTTGTCCATCAGCAGATGGCAGAAAAGTCACTTCATTCTTTTCTCTCTCTAATTGGAAGGTGTCTGAATCCACATACTTATTCTTATACGATATTTTCCATTCTCCTAGACTGATCTTGTTAAAGTAGACAGCATGTAGCATTCCATGGCCTTCATAATACAGGTATGATGCTGAACCAACTATAGAATCTGCAATTGTCTTTGTCGGATTGAGAGGGTTTGGACCTGTCCAAATTATTGTTCAATATAAGACATTGATATTCTCGTAAGTGTTTGGGATCCGTCCAAAACATTAGAAAGTCACTTAGATTATAGTTTCCTGAATATATTTATTTATCCTGTAATTCAAGCATTATTCTATTTCCTAATGTTTTTAGTGGGGTGAATAATTAATTTTTCTTTAAACAATACTGGAAATCACCATCGTACAAATTCAGAGTTCAACCATGCATTTATCATTTTCATAGGCAAAATATCAGCATGAAAGGAAGCTTTAAGCATCTCTGAAAGTTTTAAGGAAACGTTTGAGATTAACAACCTCTATCAAAAGCATTTAAAAATTATTGAAATCTACATAAACACATCAAATGATAAATGTAGGCTCTGGAAATGTAGTTTTCATAATGTCTGTTATTCATGGTTCATTCATCCATTAGCTCTGGAAATGTAGGCATTATGAATGTTATTCATGAATAACAGACATTATGAAAAGCATTTAAAATTATTTGATGTAGACATGAATAACAGACATTATGAAAACTATGATGTAACTTTTCATAATGTCTGTTATTCATGGTTCATTCATGAATAACAGATATTATGAAATGTAGACATTAACACTACAAGTTGACTTCATAGTTTTCATAATGTCTGTTATTCATGGTTCATTCATCCATTAGCTCTGGAAATGGAGGCTATCATATAAATCATAGAGAAGCACCATTCCAGTTGCCATACTTGTGATGAGTACAGAATTCTTGGAAAAAATCAATTACTTGTAGTGTATTGAACAGTACAAGAGTACTTCATAGAGTATTGAATACACGAGACTAGACTTAAATGGAGCTCACCATTTCTTATGTAGACACCCTCAGGAAAATCTTGTGGGACCTCTCCATCTAGATCTTTGAGTAAAACTGCCTCGCCAATTTCACTGACAGGTCGAAAATTTCCCTGTAGAAGACTTGTTGAGATTGACTTGTATAATTGATTAATCACACGAGCTCAGTATTACCTACGAGCTAGAAACGTTTCTGCCTAAGCATTGCATATTTGTAAACAGAAGCATCTCTTTCATTTAAGATCAGTGTATTAAGAAGACGTATATGAAAGAGATTACTAAGTATGCCGAGAAATAATCAAGCAATCTATGGGCTACTTTTTTTTTTTGAGGGAAATGGGCTACTTAATTTCGAGCTTATTTTTCCCTCATTATCACAAGTTGTCTTTTTTCTGATCAATTGATGAAACTTTAAAAGTTGTACTAAAGAATGCAGAGTCAAATCATATTTATGATATCGATCTGATATGGAATAGTCTGTGTTTACCTCGTTCATCGAAGGCTCCTCGGAAAATCTGTATGCTGTATCAATGAATAGTTTGGCAAGATTTGACGATAGTAACCTCAGAGTTTTCGACATTTCCTGCATCAGGGCCTGCTTCGTCCATCCAGGAGGTTTTACCTAAACTGACGATCAATTTAGAAGTATTCCCTTCTTATAGTACATGTACCAGACTATTTTGTCATCTAAAGAAAAGTACAGTTTGTAATAAAAGAAAAAAATTCAAAGTTGTTGTGCATGGTATTGTTGAATTGTACCAGTATGCTGTGCAGTCCTTCGTTCATTTTTCTGGTAACACAAAATTCAGAAGTGACAGGCTCACAGCTTGTTTTACCCGTGCAGGAATGCTGCAGCCTAGAGCTAACGAAGACATAAGCGATGGGTCGCATCAATGAATAGTACCTTGATGGAGTTCGGCGGGGTGAACGGGAGGGCTTGATCTGGAGCCTTGTGGCAGTGGATGCGCATGCATCTAGTTGCTGTCAAGCTGCCGCCCTGATGAGCTCTCAACATTGCCGCGCCACAGCGTCACAAAGGTTTGCCATGCTTTTCGCGCGCTGGTTTCCTTATTAAGACTCACGCGAGGGCACTGACAAAAGTGGCATATTCCGTCTTGCGTCCCGTCAAGGAATAACATGAGTGTTACTACAAAAATGGGGAATAACATGTGTGTTTACTATTAAACAAAAGGAATAACAAAAATACGTGATGTCGTCATTTGCTTTGCAGATCAGAAGTCACCTCTAATCCAAAAGAAAAGGAACAAGTGTGTAGTGAGAACAAAGTTCAAGGTCACGATGAAGAGTAAATGACCAGTGGAGGTAGTGCCCGCTCATCGACGCAAAAACTAGGACTTGATTGTTGCACGGATAGTGAGGTGATGGCCAAGCCAATCATGGACACAGCCCGGAGTTGGTATGCTGATTCGGCAGAGTTGCCATTGTCATGTGCTCCAGATTGACAGGTACACCAGTGCGAACAAGGAGGGGGAATAGATTCCTACTCGTTGGCATAAGTCGGCAGATTTGTCCTCATGCCCACTCGTGATAAACACTAAACATCATGTTCTATGGCATCTGACGGTCGTAAAATGTTTGACATGTAGCGTACTAGTGATTACCGAGATTACCGACCGCGTCGCCAGCTGCCATTTTTCCATCAGGTTGCATAATTTTATATCGTTTCTTGGCTCACTGAGACGTCGTATGTTTTGGACTCTGTTCGGAGTGCTCGTGCTTCCTAGGTCAAACTGGCTTTCCCCGCCATGATGATGTGCCGAGGTTGGTATTTTCCACGATGGCACAATGTTGTGGCTGCACGCGTCAGACATAGCACGGCAAGGCGGGCTGAGGCGACTGGCGCTCAGGGCACAGCCACCTCGGCATCTGCGCCCGCCACCTCGGCTTGCCGGCGCAAGTGCCTGAGTTACAATCGCACGTCGTATGTTTCACCGTGAGTGCTCTTCAGCGAAGATGCAGTCAATTCTTTCCCCAGGCACCTATCGCGAGAAAACGAAGGCTGAGAGACGTATCGAAACGAGAACCTTCAAAACACACAACATGCAACATTGAGCATTGTACAGAGGATTAAGCACTGCCAAGCGAAGCAAGTGGCGTTATGTTCCAACTGATCCTGTAGTGGAACATGTCAGTGAGAAAACGATAAGTACACCTCACATGCTAGTTCATCTATCTGTTCCAGCCATCAAAGGAAACCAACTCTGTTTTCCTCACTTCACATCTTGTGGTTCCATCGTCTGGGCGCATGGTGCTAGCAGCTGTGTCGGGCTTTCGGAACAAAGCGCCACAAATCGACAGCAATGTCGACCTCCTTTTTCTTGTGGAATTTGTATGTCTGCGGCAGATCATAGCGCAGCTGCAGAGAGAAAGAGCGAGGGGAACATATTTTAACAAACCAGCTGCAAAACTAGGTTAACGGCTAAGATTATCCCAAAGCATTTCAAAAAACCATATTACGAATAACGGGCAAGAATCACCAACTAGACATCTAGGTTTGCTTTTGTTGACTTGCACCTTGTTCGGACTGTGGAACAAAAAGAAAATGCATTCCTGATACCAAAGACAAGTAATTACCTCGCACAGAACCTCAGCGTTGATAGCACCGCAGTCACGCAAGGCTGTCTTCTTGATGTGCTGAAGAATAGAAAAATGGAAATAAAATCATCGCCCATTCACTGTCCTATACATTTTTTATGAAAAGTAAAGAAGGATTGAAACGGTCAGAACCATTCTACTTGTTTTGAGAAAAAACTTACTTCTCTAGTGGAAGTCTTGTGTAGAGAATAGACAGCTTGAGAGGCAACCTGAGAATAGTAAATGGACACTTCATACATCAATGTCATAATCCTTCAATGAAATCGCCAGAGCAAACAACACCTATTCTAACCTTCAATCCCACAGAGAGGAACTCCATGTCTGCTCCTTTCCTTCGTGTCCCAAAGGGAGGATTCATGACAACAGTGTCAATTAGAACGCCTGCACCGAATTGTCTTTTGTTTAGTGAAATAGATTGGCAACAGTGAAAGCATAAACATATGGTTCATATCGCGCGTGCACATATTTGAATGTCTCATTTGCTCTATATTGTGTTGTTTCAACAATTTCATGGCCTGAGAACCGACCTGACTAATAATTGTGCAGACCATACTGGAGAGCAATCAGCCCTTTGCAAGGCAGAACCAGCTAGGATGAGACAACTATGGCTGTATTTTAGACTTAAGCTACTTTAAGACACTAAAATCATTAAATATACCATGTAAGAGATAATCATTTAGGTAAAATTTCCAGATATGTGAAACGAGCAGGGAGGTCTTGGTACCAAAAAAAGGCTACGGATTAGTTTCTAGTTAGGTAGATTACATTAGTACTTACGAACAATACCTTTCAAGCTTAAGTTCTTTATGTCAGACCAAATTAAGTCGATATCCAGCTGCATAGTCAAACATTTAACAAAAAAGAAAGCATGTCATTCACAAGTTCAATAAAACATAGAGTTAGCTACAAATACCTCGTTAAGCATGACTCGGTCAAATACTACTTTCAGCTCTACTTCATAAGCATGTTCTTTAATAAAGCCATGGAAATTTTAATGGCCCAAATTAAAGTAATGCAAGAACATCAGAGAAGCCAATAAAAGATTTGTTATTTCTTGCAAGAAGCTGTGAAAATTAAGGTAAACTTTGCTGAATACAAAATAACTGTTGTTCTATTGCATAAGAATACAACTTTAAGTCTCTTACTATCAATATTATTTGGCATAGCTCGGAGTACTCAACAAGCCGACATCTATATGAACTTAGCTTATTAGTCCCAATCATCAACCACAAACAGCTTATATGATGTTTTTAGGTGGAAGGAAGACTTCAATTTATGAAGGGGAAATCCAATCATATCGCCCCAGCCCCTGCGCTCAAGATGTGAGACCACAAGCTGATTTTGAAGCTTGCCGAACAATCTATAAGAATGTGATGTAGCTATGTAACTATGTATTGAAGGTACATGTGATCCTCACATGTAGTCAACATAGGATACATACATCTCAACTTTTATTGGGTGATAGAGCTTTAAAATTCAAGGATATTTAATGGCATTTCACCGATTAATAACTTGTAGTAGAAATACAATCAGTTGTAACACATCCACTAAAACAAGCTTACAGTTTTGTTCAAAAATCACACTTACAGCTGATTCAAGCGTTGAGTTATGTAGAGCTTTCAGAGAAGCAGTGGGCAAGAGGATGAGGATCGGCATTTTTCACTAAACATTTGTGAGCATTATCGCCTAAAATCTAGAGATAAAATTTTACATGGAGCTTGACAATGATGTAAGTCATAGAACATTAAAGGTGAAAACAAAGAGGGGAAAAACAAAGTGGAGTTTTTTCTGTTTCAGACTAAACACAGGGTTAATGTGGAAATCTGATAATGAAATGATCGGTATACCTCCAGTTCATCAGCATTTTCTTGAGCAAGTTCAAGTGATTGTGGGTCAATATCAACACCAATAACTTGTCTGACAATCACAATTCACAACCAAAATAAATAAAATAAAATCGAGGATCAACAAATTAGAATTAAAAACCATTCAGTCATGAGAGACACAGAGTGATTTCTAATATCCTATACCTCTGAGGAGCATTTAAAACTATTCAACAGCAGCTATATGTCATGGAATGATAGTTCATCCTGCTTGGTGCAGTGTACAATTATTTATCTAACATGAAGACAAGGTAACCAGCCAGCATATTATCTATCACCACAAAATTCTAGCGGCAACAAGTATTATCTATCTTCATTTAGTTCAATCAGTGTTTAACATAAGTGTGCAAAACTATATGCATAAGTATTCAGAAAATGTTAATGCTACTACATAGGTAAAAATGGAACATTTTCTTTTTCTTTTCTTTCCTGATATGAGGGAACAGCCAGAGAAACAATAACATGATTGCCCATATTGAAAGCTTAAAGACACTTACTCGGCATCCAATAAAGCACTAGCCACAGCCAAGGTACCGCAGCCACATCCAAAGTCAGCTACCACTTTTCAGCTATGTCATCGAAAGAATTCTCCGCCTGATGGATTTCTCAAATCACAAAGAAAAGATAAAGCTCAGATAATATCACACCATAAGTGGTTAAGTTTTAGCAACCTGCTACCACTTGACACAACCAAACATTCTGCATACACGTTTGCGAGACGCTGCCAAAGGTTATATTATAAGTGGCAACCAGCCTAAACATGGGAATTGGGATATTCCAAAGTTTATACTTAGATGGAAGTCTCTGAAGTTTAGTGAAGAGTGTAGGACTTATTGCGAAACTAAAAATCTGAATGTACAACCACATGCAAAATCGTCATGATTCTGTGACTGGGGACTGAAGCAGCTTAGCAACAAGCCTAGAATAAAAGCCACCCTACTACTAGAGCAACTCAGAGGATTCAAAACCAAAGCTGCACTTTTGTGGCGCCCAATTCCACTCACATCAGAAATAAAGCCCCGTATCGCACCCAAAAGAGCATGAAAGCATCGGAATCGGAGCACGATGCAACACAACACTGACCGTGTAGAGCATTCGCGACGCGATGTGAGGGCCCGTCGGATACTGCTCCAGCTCCACCTGCACCGCCAAAAACGTCAGATAAATCGCTCCGCTTTCCCTCCTTCTTTTGGGAAGGCCAATCGGGCGGGAGATGGGAAAGAAAGAAAGGCGAGACGCGGCGGCGGCGGAGTACCTTGGGTTCGGGGAACTGGGTCAGTTCACCCAGCAGACCCTCCAGCTGCTTCAGCTTCATCTCCGCCGCGTCCTTCCCTAGCCGTCGCCGTTGCGGTGCAAGCGGGGCGCACGACGGACTCCACGGGAGTGGAAGTGTAGCTGTTGCTGCCGGCGAGGCGAGTACGGCGACGAGACACTGGCGCCTCCGCCTCCGAGGGGCCGCAGCATTTTAGGGCCGGTTGCTTGGGTCAGCAGCGCAGAACTGTGCTGGGCCTAGCGCAGTCCGGTGGCACTACTGGGCCGCACGTGTATATTGGGATTGAACAACTGCCGAAACTAGTAGTGAAACCCGGGAAAATCAGGGCCGGCCTTTCCGCTTTGATGCCCAAGAGTTCAGGTCACTGCGACGCAAGAGGCAGCTGCTGAGCTGCGAACCGTCGAATGCATTTCACGAAGTCCTTCTTAATGAATTTCCAGGGAAAACTGTTTGACGAGAAAACAAGTGTTTTACGTGAGACATGATATATTATACGACACGTACCTCAGTTTCCAATCTTCGTTTCCTTCTAAAATGTTGGAAGAACACAATTTGGTTGCTACAAGTTTAGATTGAATCCATAAATTACAGCACGGAAAACATCAGCGGATTTGACCATGGACGTTTATATTTAATTTATATCTGTGGTTCAAATACCAATACTTCCTATTTGTCTGACATTTGTTTTTAGAGATAAGGTGTTCCAGAATCAGCACAAGAAGAATGTACCTACCTGAATTGTTGACTATGCTAATACTTTCTATTTGTCTGACATTTTTTTTAGAGAAGAGGGCTCTCCCTCGGTTTTTATTAGAAAAACCGTACTTCCTATTGTCTGACATGAAGCTTAAGAGCTTTTTAGAATCGCCCAGGCACATTTTGCCGCTAACAATGGCCGGCATGAACAAATTCGTGAAGTTGTCACTACCTGAAAATCAAACCCCATCAATAATCCAAGCATGCCAAAAGACGCAATAGCTTGGGTCCAGCCGCATTATGCAAAATTCAGATGCACTCATGCGCATGATTTCCCAAGCACAACAGCAGCAGCAAAAGCCGGAATTAGTAGGACTGCAAGAGAGGGGATCGGAGGGCGAGACGATCACATGCGTTGTTAGCCTTCGTAACACCATTTTTTGCCGTCGCCGTCCCCTTCATCCCGACGCGATTGGCAATCTCCGAGTTCGCTGGTGCCTGGAACTGGAAGGCTGGAACATGCGAGCTCGGAGATGGCACGCGGGATTGCCGCACAGGGCGCGCAGCCGAAGCGAGTGACAGGATGAAGGGAGAGGACAGACGCAGCGGCGGAGCTTCGTGGATATTTGGTGAGTAATGGGGAGGCGATAGCCGGAGGAGGAGCGGCGGACGAGGCGGCCGTCGCCGCCGCCGACCGGGAAGGGGAACGAGGGGCTAATGTGCAAAGCAAACAGGGGGTTTTCTGCAAAATATTGGATCGCGATTAATAGTCGCGATCCAAGTATTTGCACAAACACCCCTAAAATGGATCGCGATAAATACTCGCGATCCAAGTTAGGGTGTTTTCCGCAAAATGTTGTTGATCGTCGTCAACTAAAACTTCACTTTTTTAGCCGTCGGATCCAAGCTACGGCTGTGCTCACTGCTCCTTTCGTCTCGCCGGCGGCCGGCCGCCGACGTACCACGCCGCCGCCTCGCATCGGCGAGGTGCTACATCATGCCGCTGCCTCGCATCCGCTGCAAGGATAGGGATCCTGGAACCCCTGGGTGGCCGGCTCGCCCGTGAGGAAAGGGCGGCGCAGATATGGTTCCGGTGACCCTGCCGGCAGCGGCAGCCTCCTCCAGCTTCCTTTAACGAGGCAGACGGTTTGCTTCCCCATTGCTTTGAACAGCAGTACACACGAAGCAGGATTTCGTGGACCTCCTCACCATTTGCAATGTCTTGCGTTCAGTCATCGAGAGCTTTTACTGCTGTTCTTGACGGGGGGCTGATTTTGGATTACAGTAATGCTCTAAACATGCTCAGTTTCTACTCTTGGCATTCTTCTTCTAGTATTAGTTGACTCTTTACATTTCTGCGGGGAAAAGTTTCTGAACTGTGAACATTCAACTATTTTTAGTGCTGCTTTCTAGCAGTGATATTTCTGAAATGGTAGCACAGCAAAGAGATGTCACTTTGCAATAAATCACATGTCAGGAGCCACTATCAATACTGGCGCTTTAATTTGTTAGGCGCTACCAAATGCGCATGTTTTCAGAAAATAGCTGAACAAAATGAGGTACTCAGCAATGCTTTCAGATCACCCATCTTAAACTCGATCAAAGAGTCTAAAACAGTAAATATAGTTTAGTACATATATAGTACGTGGTACCAAGCACTAAGCTTTGTAATTTTGCAGTGGATCCAACATAAGACATTTCCGCTAGATGGGGCACTAAGCTGATTCATTGCTCAAGTGGTCCATGTAAACTTGATACCTGAATATAAAGGAGGAAAAGAAAGTGAGAATTATGTTGTTCTAAGACAATCCCAAATTAATAAGAACACATAATTTTTCTATCTATTGTATACATGGTATAGTGCCATTTTATTCAAAGGCACTGGTAATAACCAATAGATAGTTTATTGTACCTTCTGCCTTCCATTAATCAAAAGCTTAATTCTTTTAATTCATATTCTTTTTACCGAGTTGCTACCGATGGTAAGAGCGATCTGTTCAATCATTGTGACAATATGAAAACAAAAGGCAGAAATACAGTAATCCATTTCAAATAAGAAGGGCACTGCTAATTGTGCAATCGCTGCACCAGTCTGTAATTAAATATGTTACTCGAAACAAATAAAAGAACAATTATTACCCTATATGCAGGGAGGGATCACAAACACCGAGACGGAGTTCTTGGCTAGGTTCATTAGCATGGCCACTAGGTCCAACATCCTCGAGAGTCATAGGCAGGAAATTCTCACTGCCAGTTGCTTGTATCTGGAACAATAAAAGAGATGAAACTTCAAACCATAGCAAAATTTTATCGAGTATAGCCGAGACAAAGCTAAGATACTTGCAATATTTTCAAAACCTGTACCTATAAAGTTAAAAACATGTATAACTTTTTTACTTGGAATGTAATTACAAGAGTGGAATTTAATTATCTTTGGCCAAAGCAATATACATGTATACAATGATGCGCAAATTAACTCATCACTGGTTTAACAGACTGACCATTGTATTAGCACACAAAATGACTTACCTTCTTTCTTAGATCTTTATTAGCATCTTGCAGTTCTTGTTCCTGGATAACTCATTGGTCAGTATTTCTGGGGTGCCCATGTTGATAAAATGAGATCAAACATAATATTATGGAAAATGCATCATTACCTTACGCTTGAGCTCAAAGAGCTGATCGTTCAGCTGTTGGCCCTGTAAAGGTTTACCATAAATCAGATACAAGCTTGGCCAAAGTGTCAAGACCATAAATGAAAGCATGCCAAAAAAAAAAAGCAACATAGAACCTTTGCCAATCTGATATGCTTGAGGGATATCTCAATTTGATTTTCAAGTTGCTCAAGCTCCTTCGTGCTGAGTGGACCTAAGTCTTCACCAAGAAGATTTCTGCATATTAAGATTAAAACTTAATCAGACAGTCATGGAGACAGCTTCTATAGTGCTACAGACATTAATTCTAACTTAATCCTTACAGCTAGGAACAAAGTAGCTAGCGACACACCTTTGAGTTGTTTGTAGGAACTCAACTCTTGTCTTTAGCTTCAAATACTCCTGGTAGTTATTCTGTTGAATACGAAAAATTGATCCACTTATTATTTCAGTGGTATCATCATATACATACACGTGTGTGAATTTTGAGAGGGGGAAATCATATACAAGTTACTGGGACAAAGAGAATAATCAAGTTTACATGGGTTGCGCATATTAACTATCTGGAAATTCGTAGCAGAATACAATTACATCATGTGTCTGAATTTTGAGAAAACTGTTGTTCAGGTTATTAGGTTGAACAGAAGAAGATCACGCATGTCATCATGACTGGTCACGTTTTAAATTTACACGATAAATGATAATTTGATGAAGCCGTGCACACATTTTTAATGGAGAAAACAAAAACTAAAAGCTTCTAGAGATCAGGAACTAATGGGGATGAACCAAGGCGAAAACAAAGTTTGCTGAGATTGTATATAGAAGAGAACCATGTTTGGAGAAGTTCGTACCATCATATTAGGACCTTTTGGCTGGCTAGATAGCTATTTAACGAAACTATAGAACCTCTCTGTTTGGCATACACTATATTAAAAGTTACTACGTGTGGTCTTGCAGTTCATTTTAGAATATGCTATATATGCCAAAATAATTGAATGTATTTTTTATCATTTAGCCTGCTTTATATTATCACTACTTTTCATACCTGAATCAGAAATCGTGTTTATGTTTTATTAATTTTTTAAAAACAGTCATTAGGACACTTGGATTCTTTCAGTCACCATATGAATAATGGGAAGCAGAAACCTTATCTTTTAAGCAGTGAAACATCTATCTTGTATTATTTATATTACTAATTTTGTATACCCTTGATATTTTCCAGAATGATTCTCAAAACTACCTCAGAGTTTTTCAAAATTCATTTTAGTTTATGGGTGATCGATGCATGAAATGCATATACATGGAGTAATTAACAATGGCGTTCAGAAATAAGATGATTACTAATTCAGCTTCCAATGGAGCTGATGCTTCGGGTGAGTGGTTGCAGCTTCGGTAACGCTCCAGTGTCTTGTACATGCTGTTGATAAAACAAAAATCAGTGGTCAATGATACTGTGTAATACCCGAAATAACTAATTTAGGCGACAATGCAATAACAATATGCTTAGGAAAGAAGACAAGCATTAAAATATTGATATCTATATGATGATATTCACCCTTTTGATCATAGTTTCACATTACAAATGGTAACAATGCATGAGATTTTGTTATACTTGTATACAGATCAGAGGAAATTCAGTTACATTAAATAATATTTCCTCACAACTTATTCAAATAGACAGTTGAATCACTGCTTATTTTTCCATGTGCAAATTATTATCCTTAATTCTTTCAGGCACAATTATTGTATTAATCTGGACTTGAGTTGTGAATTTTATTTCAAAATCAATATCCTATATACCAATTACTGGTCATGATTATTGTGAGCCTGGACTGGATTAATTTCCACATTCATTCCAGCCCAAAACTTGGCATATAGGAGTATTTCTCTCTCTCTCCATCTGATCGCTTGCATACGATATGACATGATGTTCAGAGAAATAATATTTTAGTGTACACAACACTCCCAAGTTCCAATACACATGCAATCTGCATTGCTACTAGCCTGCAGTGCATCAAGCCTGAAGATTTAAGGACAGTACACCCTGCCGTTGTCCATGGGTGCCTGCAATACCACGTACTAGTGGATTCATACTCCAACATAGGATAACTCCTGACGGGCCAATCGATACACGTACAAACCTACATGCGCCTTTCTCAGCTAGGAGTACTCCACTTTTCCTTATCCTGCTGCAGCCGCTTGCACGACGACAGAGGAGCGAGACAAGACGTGGAGAGAGAACGAGCGAGTGTGTGACTCAATTCCCCAATGGAACAGTAGAATCTAAGCAGACGTCACAAAGAGCGGCAGAGATCAAGATCTCAATGGAACAGTAAAACCCACGCTCCAGTCAAAAACACACACAGCAGCAAATCTGGAATACAATGGCATCAGATTTGTCCAAAAAGCTCCGCAATGGGACAGTATATGCACGAAGAAATGCGTGACGAACATAAAGAGAGAGAAAATGACGCGTTTCTCTCAAGATCTGGAGATGCATGCATATATATGCAACAGGTGTGTCTAACGAGGAATCGAAAGCTCAAGCAACTCTTGATCTGCGACATGCGCCAAAAGAAGACGGGAAGAATTAGAGAAGCAGCCTACCAACAGATCTTTTTGTGTCCATCTTGCCTTTATAGCAAGCTGAAGTTACTGAACTCGCAGAAAACAAAAGAGGAAAGGTGAACGCCCAGATGATAAAACGACCAGATGTAGTACGAACTCGATATTCCTTGGTGAAAATCTTTTGTAATCTGTACTGGGCCAGTTTGGGCCACCATTATCAATGATTAATGGATTCAGGTGGGGAGTTCTCCTCCCCCCCCCGTTGACCCGTCAAAAAAAAAAAACGACCAACCGGATACTTCCCCAAAACGGCAAAGGAACTGGAGACATGTGGGCTAGTACAAGTAGAGAGCCCCAGCAAGATCTCTCCGAAACACCAAACTGAAACCTTGTATTATTAATTGTTGGCAATATGCAAGTGCAAATGAACAAAGGGAATCCTTGTATGATCTACAAGACTTTGGGGTTTGGAAGCTGAAATTAATTTGTAGGACTTATATAGGGCAAAAAATTGACATCAACATCAACACACAAATGAACAAAGAAGCCTTGAATCACACATAAAATTCTTGTCAGTTGTCACGCATGCTACCAAGTAGCTAGCAGTTAAAAATGAAACCGTGCATGATGCGGAGGGCTAGGGCAGCGAGGAACCAAGCCATACCATGAGGATGTGGAGAACTCGAAGAGGCGGCCGCGGCTGGAGAAGATGATGAGCGCGACCTCGGCGTCGCAGAGCACCGAAAGCTCGTACGCCTTCTTCAGCAACCCGTTCCGGCGCTTGGCAAACGTCACCTGCCGGCTGATCTTGTTCTCGATCCGCTTCAGCTCAACCTTCCCGCGCCCCATCTCGCAGCTGATGGCTTTGCCTGGCTCCCTCCCTCTTTCCCTCTCTAGACAGGGAGATCTCCTCTTCTTGGCCTTCTTCTCCTTCTCCTAGCTACTTCTACTTTCTTTGTGCCCTTGTGGAGTTATGTACCTATGCGATGCTATGCAGGCAAATTGCTCCTTTTCCTTTTATCGTCTCTCTCCCTCTCTCTCAAGTCTTTTTTCTCTCTCTAAAAGTCTCATCTCTTCTCTTTCTATCAAGTCTCTGTCTACTTGTCGTCGATCTCGGGCCAGTGTATAGAGAGACAGAGGGGGGTTGCCCTGTGCTTTCTCTTTCTATCACACTCGTCTCGTACTGTTACTTTTTCCATTTATTTAAGCAGGCTAGCTCCCGGGTCCGTTCCTATCGGCGACGTGATTGGTCCCTGGACCTAGTCGCGGGACCCGCTATGGTATGGCCTACCTGGCAGTGGCTTGGTTTGGGTCATCTCGTGCTCGTCACGCGTGCTGCTGTGTTGTTGCGGTGGGATCTTAGGGCAAAATGGAGAGTACGATAACGTAGGGCACGTGTCGATGGCTCACGGGCATTGCCCCCCATAAGCAACCTCCTGTGCGGCTGTGCTTCTTCACCTTCGGATAGTGACAGCAATGTGATGTAATTCCACTCTCCAGCTGAAACTTGAAAGCAAGAATTTAGACATACATTTTCATGCAAAACTCTTTATTTATTCTCCCCTTCAAGAACTGCAAACTTGGTTCTTTGTCTGTTGTACTATTTATTCTTCCTTTCAAGAACTGCATGCACTTACAATCAGTTGAACCCAATAAAGCTCACGTATATATCTTGGAAAATATCTATCTTATGTACCTCAAGGTCTAACTCTAGCAAGATGCAAACTGAACATAGACGATGCCAGCTTGCACAAGCTCTCTTGAGGTTCCATCTACATCGGCCTCTTTTGGTAAGGTTTCTGATTCTTCAAATTCAGTTTTCTTAATTAAATTCGCTTTCTCCTCTAATATGTTTTCTTTTTTTCCCAGATAATGGAAAAACTGAATATGATCTCTAGATAATATGAATCAGTATGTGCAATTGTTTAGCCAATATGATGGTTTCAGATCCATGAGTGTGTATTGTAACAGGGAGTACGAGAAGGGAGAGCAACTCTTATAAGAAACAACATTTCAGATATTTTTTCCTTCCCTAGTAAACATGTCATGCATGGCACATAACAATAGAAGTTATTTTTAAATAACATGGCATGCATGGGATTGTATGAACTCTATTATTTTAGTTGGTTGAACTATGCATGGTTGGTTATTTGTTTCTAATAATAACTATTTGCATTCATCAGTGCAAAGGGTTCAAAATTAAGCAACGTTGCATATCACCTTTTGTTGAAGAGGAAACGGAATATTTTCAATTCAAAGACAGACAGTCGCTAGTCGCATCGTGTGTGGCAAGGTTATCCAGAAGAGCCCAAGCTAGATTCAGCCTAAATGCTCTGTAGCTGAGGTAAAAGTCAAAGGCGACCCTCCACCTATCCAAGATTGCCAATCGTTTTGACTTTGTAACCTCCTTTTTCTTTTGAATGTAATCTAGAGGCTTATAACCTTACAGCGTGTATATATGTGAGAATAGTACTAATTCCTTTGTCCCGAAATAATACCACTTTCGAGAGTTGATGGAAGTCAGACTAACTCAACTTCGACCAATTTTGTGTAGAAAAGTATTAATATCTACGACACCAAATAAGAACACTATGAAAATATAATCTGACTAATCTAGTGATCGAGTACCATTTTGGTTCCTAAGTATATAGATACCTTTTTTCTATAAACTTGGTTAAACTTATGATACTTTTGGACTTAGACCGATCCTACATTTAAATATACTACATAAAGTTCTCTGCGTTTCCATTTGTTCAGTACTTCCGGTGAACTGGCCGTGCGCTCAGTGAACTTAAAACATGCATGGTTAGGGACATGCCAATTCGGTCCTTTACGATGTGCCCACCGGCCGGTTACACCAGTAATACAACTTACGGACTCTACTCACCAGTCACCATATGCCCGGCCATTGCTTCTACGTAGTGCAGGCAGTCCCTGGATTGTCCCTGATCTGCAGGAGTAGCACGGTACAAAACTAGTGTACTACGTAGTACAAAGCCGGCGAGGCCGTGCCGCTGCCCACTTGCTCGCCTGACGTTGCGCCCGCTCTCGAGCTAGCCCGCCCTGACCGGACGGCGTGGCACGGGACACTGTAGCTAGCTGGACGCCGGTCTGGACGCGCTCGGCGTGGCCCATGGGCACTGTAGCTGGAACGCTGCTGGTTTTGGACGCGCTCGGCGCGGCGCGAGGCGACGGATGGACTGGCTGGGACTGCGATGGCAGCTGTGGACTCGCGGCGCTGCGGCCTGGCGGAGGGGGCACGTGTCGACCGGGGTCTCGCCGTGGCGCGCGCACTGGCAACTGGCAAGGCACTCCCCCGCGGCGCAGGGCTCAAAACGAACTCGTCCCATCTCCTGCGCGCTGCTGCCTGCTACCAGCGCCGCGCGAGCAGCTGCTGCGCAGGGCTGTTCATCCCATCGGCGACTCACCACATCCTACAGCAGGGACAGTAAATCTGCCATTTTGGACGGCCCAGGAACGGGTAAATCTGCCATCACCCACCAAATCTTACTAGTACATGCTCCAGACCAAACAATCGGCACCCTGTTCGTTCCTGTTGTGCAAGACATAAGTACAAGCATTATTTCAGATAAAAGCTTCATCCATGGCGTACGTGTTCTGGGGCTTCAATGTTGAACAGAACTTGATAAAACTGTTGCGTCCTTTGCATTAACACTTCCGGAGCTCCAATCACTTCATGAAAGATGCTCTCGCGCAAGTACGATTGGTCAGGAGGGGTCTACAGCAATTCATAGCAGAGCCAGATGCAGATGGAAGTTTAGCCAGATTCGACCGACAATGATTTACAAAAAGCCCGAAATGGACCATTGCCCAATATCCGGGGGCTTAAAAAGGGCATAATAGGCATCACTATCCAGGTTAAAACACTAGCTACGTTACATGTACACTGTTACAGGCCACAGAAGTTGCTGGCCCACGAAATCGTAGATGGGGAGTGAGTGATTCGACCTGCCTGTAAGGAGTTGAGGACCAGGACAGCAGCAATTGAGCACTACAGTGCCGTGTTCTGCTGCTGGCGCCACTCCTGGATGGCAGAGCGAAGCGCACGATTGGGAATCAGCTCATCGTGCTGCAGCTGCAAGTTGGTCATTGGAGATGTGTCGTGGCCACTATCCAACCAGCCCCTGATGTGCTCAGCTTCGTAGGTGAATCCGTCCGCCGCAACATGTGGATCATTCATGACATCCTGAAATATTGCCGTTTCATTTTCATCAGAGAAAAGTTCCATTTCATGTCTTGCTGACTTGCTTGCCATTCATTGTTATGTTCACAACTGGGAAAACTAGTAATGACATGCAAGAGATTCGGTTTAATATTCACCTGAGATATAGGGCAGATGAAATATGACGGCGTGCAGATTTCATCCGAAACTGATCTAGAAGATGAGGCCGACGATAACGTTGCAGCATCCCTCATCGCCTCTACCACCCTCCACACTTCGCCTGAAAGATCCGGACGGCACCTCCGGCTCAGTTCTGTGCAACTGAGAGCAAGGTGCGCTAACTGCTGGACGTGCGCTTCAGGCCATTCTCCTGCTGAGGCATCAACTATCGAGTTCAGGTCACCTTTCTCCAGTGCATCCTCCACAATCTTCTTTATACCAACAGGATTCTTTCCTGTCAAAAGACGTAAGACCACGATCCCAAAAGAATAAGCATCGGATTGAGGTGTCAGCTCTCCAGTGGCAAGAAATTCTGGGTCCATGTACAAGGGGGTTCCCACTGGATGCATGGTACGATACAGGGTAGTGTTATTGGTGCTGGACTGAATTAGGAGCCGAGAAATACCAAAGTCACTAAGCTTACTGACTAAGTTGGCATCAAGAAGGATGTTGGCAGGCTTTAGATCTCCATGAACAACTGGGTGAGGTTTATTTTTGTGCAAAAAGATCAGCGCTGAACATATCTCGGCAATAATCCGGATGCGGGTTTGCCACAGCAGAGTTCGCCTCTTGTCAGGACACACAAGAAAATCTTCAAGACTTCCATTGGGTAAGAACTCATAGACAAGTGTAGATGACTCTGAGCATGCTCCTAACAGAGTTACAAGGTGAGGGTGCCGCACTCTACTCAGGATAGCAACCTGCAACGAAATTGAAAGCAAGACATTCATCATTCATAGGTTGAAACATCATTTCAAAATACATATTTTTAGTGCAATAACAATTTTGAACCGAAAGAAGGTAGGAAATAGCGATGGAACTCTTTTCCACTGTTGCAAAGATCAGTTCGAATTCGGAATGAGTTGAGTGAATTACCTCTTGTTCAAACTGGGATTGTCCCTGTAAACTATCAGGTTTCAGCACCTTTATTGCAACTGTCATGTTTCGCAGGATACCTCTGTATACACATCCAAACCCGCCTTCTCCAATCTTCAGCAAAATGCTGAAATTTTCAGTTGCACGCTCCAGCTCAGATGATGAAAACTCACAGTGCATTGATGTAACCAAAACAGAAAGCATCTGGCCTCTTTTCTGACGTAACTCTTCAACCTGACGAACAGCACGATCTCTCTCATGTAGCAAGCGATCATGCTCTGAAAGAAGCCAATCATATTTGACCTCAGATTCAGAAAGCAAAGCTTGTAGATTCTCATTACTCTCTTTGACCTCATTATGTTGTATTTTAAGTTGTTCCAACTCTTGTTGTACCCCTGAAAGATATTCCTCCATTGTTCTAGCCTGCCGAAATGAAAAAACTGTCATTCTCGCTCACAATATTGAGATTGATGACATATTATGGATGCTTGTAACATCAGTGGCATGCAAATTTCGATAGAACTAACCTTCTATCATGAAATTGAAAAGGTGTTTCATATGACTACCACAGCTCTGTACTCTACATTATTATTTTATTAAGAAAATAATGGATGATTATTTTCAACCAAGGCACTACTTTAACTTTTGACCACTAGAAAATATTAGGATGGCAATAATCCAGGAAATCATGTCATAGATTTACCATTCGTTCAGATTCAATACGCTTCAAGCGCTCATCAGAAGCTTCCTTCTTCAGCGCTGAAGTTTGCTCCATTGCCTTTTTGAATTGGCGCAAATCACCTTCTGAACGGAAATTTCCCTGGAAGGACCATTAAAAGGAGTTTGCAATAAGGAAAATGGTACTTACATAGAAAAGTATATCCTCACAGAAAAGGACGTTTGCCTTTGTTTACTATGAACTCCATGAGCAAATTTACCCTCCAAATGTTGCTTTGGTTCATAATTGGTCTATTTGAGTAAAGGCACATTGGCATCAAGGTAAGGGCAGATAATAACCAATTGAGCGTCTTTATTATGCTAGCATCTAACCATCATATATACGTCAATTAGAGATACAACCACATCGTGCGACGTTTGGTCCCCAATGAATCAGAAACAGGAATAGCAGAAAAATGTGGTGCTGAGTGGGGGCGTGAAAAGGCAAGTGACTAGCTGAGAGTGTTTCGTGATTTTTCTTTTTCAATTTTTCTATTAGTTCGCCGACATGCTTTGAGTATGTTTCACGATCCTTGCACAACTTGTTTACAGTGAAATGCTACATATTAAGGCGCACTTTACTAGTCGAGGTATAGTTGTGTTATCGGCAATGTGTTACACCGAGGATTACTGTCACAGTAAATAATTTGCAAGTAAACAAAAACAAGCAACAATGGAAGACTCTGTCAAGGATAGAAACTAGACTGACCAACATCTCATTCAAGTCCTCAAGCTCAATGTCACCCCCGTTAGCCCTTTTAATGTATGCTGCACATCTGAGACAGCCAAACAAAATGTCACTTCAAATAATTGCATGACATTTTGAGAATGCGGAAAACAAACTGGAAAACTACCTCCTTAAGCCATCAAGTACATCCAGATTGTTTGGGTCACACCTTAAACCCTCTAGGTAAGTTGCCAGAGCATCTTCATAATTTTCCATCAGGAACTGAACTTTAGCTTTACGCAAATAGCCCTTCAGAAAAGTAGGATCCAGTTCAACACATTTTTCTGCATCCTCAAGACCTTGAGGCAAAGCTCCCAGATAGATGTTGCATTGAGCTCTGTTGCTAAACACCTGAAAAGAAATCAAACAAATTTTCCAGAACCAGTTGCCCCATTGGAAAAAGGGGAAGCACCGGAACATATTTGTACTGTAATATGAACAATGCTACCAAATCCATGATCATAGGTGACATGTCTACATGCAAATTTAAGTTATCAGAGAACTCTCTAATTTCAAAAGAGAATCAACTTTACTGAGTATCTGGATTTGCCTGCATTTGATAAGGGAAAATAACTGGAATAACCAAAAATATAATTACCCTTGGGTCCTTTGGGCTGAATTTCATAGCTTGAGTGTAGTGCATTGCTGCTTCATGGTATTTCTTCTGCTTGAAAAAATCATTGCCTGCAAAGTTTGTTAACAATAAGCAACAGCTGTATATCATGAATTCATGATTGCTTATAACTACCTTTTCCTTCTTTTTCAGGAAAAGTATAGAACTACCTAGAATCATGATATCCCATGCTTAGAAAAAAAATTAACACAGATTACTACATAGTATGAACCATCTATTCATATTTTCTTATGTGGTCTGTCTTTAAGTCACATGGGAACATCCTGAATATATCTTGCAAAGTTGTAAATTTAATCCACACAAACCTAGAATGGAATTTCTGGAACTATTATATTCACTCCCCAAAATGATTGCTCCTTTTGTGATTGAGAAACAAAGATAGTCCACCTACATTGACCAATTTACAGCCTTATTTGCATTTCCCTATTCAACAATGCCGCAATCGAGAAACACCCGAACCTCTCTCGCGGTGGTGGTCGGCGGCCTCCTGATCCAGTCGCTCCTGCTCCTCCAGCTCCATCCTTGTGTCCTCCACCTCCTCCAGCTTCGCGAGCGTATCGTCGCTGTAGTGCTCGGCCAGCGACTGTTGCAGGGCCCTGATCACAAGCGCATATTCCCTGGCGCAGGTCGCGAGCTCGAGCAGCGCCGACGCCTTCCGGGACAGCGCCTTCGCGATCAGCTTGCGGTCGGCGTTGAGCTCCCTGCCGCGCTCCGCCGCCTCGTCGCAGTCCCTCACGCACTCCGTGTACTGAAACGAAACGAGTCAAGTCAGTCGCCAGCCGCGAGCGAGCAGAGCGGCGAGGGGATCGAGAGGGCCGAGGAGGCGGGCGGGGGAGACCTTGCCCATGTGGAGGTAGGCGGCGGCGCGGTTGGTGAGGAAGGAGATGTCGCCGGGGTCGAGGAGCGCGCCGCGGGTGTAGTGGTGGACGGCCGTCTCGAGGAAGTGCTTGCGGTAGGCGTCGTTGCCGGCCTCCTTCGCGCGCCGCGCCTCCTCCTCCCGCTCGTCCGCCTCCATCGCGCGCCTCCCTCCCTCCGGCCCCGGCGGGGGACGGCGCTACCGAGCGAATGCACTCAGCTGCCGCCGTTGGGTGGTGCACGCGCTGGTGGCGGCGGCGGTTACGCGGCGACGACTTGACGAGACTCTCGAGTCTGTGCCTCTGTGACCGGAGTTCGGGGAGCATCTGCTCGACGCAGAGGTTCGGGTTCGTTCCTGCCAAGTGGGACCTCGGGATTTTCGGTGGCCTCCCCGTTTAGTGCGCTGCCACGAGGACGTTCAGTTTTCAGAAAGAATCTTGTCTTTGCGCAGCTACTTGTCCGGCTCGAAGGAGCTTCGCTCAGTACTCCAAACAATGCGACGTCTTGCTCAGTACTCCAAACAATGCGACGTCTTCTTTCTTTGCTTACCTTCACACTGTGTAAACGCATTACGCGTTCAAAGTTTTTTGATTGAATGGTCTTGTCGCTACGGGCAAATATCTTTCGAGCCAACCTCCATATATGTGCCGATAAAAAGATAGTAAGATGACTTGGCGTGCCATCTCATCATGCATTTAAAAGAAAAAATGTCTAAAAATTAGTAAGAGACAATATCCATATATAGTGCCGATAAAAAGATAGGGGAGAATAGGTGGCTTTCAAAAAAAAAAAATTGCTTTAAACCGCTAGTTTTGAAGGGAAAAGCCATGTCAACAACTCTTTTTTTTTTAGAACGTGCGGAGCACGTATTTCGTTAAGAAGAGGAGAAAAGCTCGCAACATGTCAACAACTCTTGTGCCTCTCGTTTCGTCTTTTGTGGCACTTTAAATGGTCTGCAAGCCCAGGATATGGTGTCGAACATGTCGTCTGTATCCACAAAATATATAAAATCCTCTTTGATATCTCCATACGCACGAGTGGACCTGGAGAAGCTTCGGCTAAGAAAGAATGACTCGCCTTTCCCAAGTGCATCAGTGGTCATAGAAACCCAGTTGCCCGCGTTGATGTCCGCTTTGAAGACCTCGACCTTGCGAGTGTAGTGGTCGGTAAATGGAGGTACTTGCATCTGATGCCTCACCATGAGCAACTCCCTGCCGTCATGTGAAGTTACAAGATGGCGGGTGGTCACAATGTGGCCCTTGTTGGTTTCGTATTCTGTTATCTCCTTGCCGTCTGGCGCATGGACATTATCGTTAAAGCTATCCTCCTCATGTTCTTTGTTTAATTCTTCTTCTTCTTCTTCTTCTTCTTCTTCTTCTTCTTCTTCTTCAGTGTCGTCATCACAGTACATCCAGCTCCATGGGTCTTCTTCACCATCGGCTAGGGGTGCTTGATAACTCGCCTGTACTTATCAACAGTGGGCATTCCATTATCGACCTCGCCGAGGTCAAAGGCGATCAGCTCGTCTTCTGGGTTGATACCGTACAGCCTATCTCCAAGGAACGCGACATCAAAGATACGAAGACAACACGGTGGCACCCACTTGCCTTTCCCACGGCAACATAGGACGAGATTGTACTTCCAATTGTTTGTGACGACAACGACAATGTCGTCGGGATTACTCGACCGCATCAGCACCTTGCTTATCTCGAACGTCTCGGGGACATGGCCGAAGACGGAGTCAAGCTCGGGTAGCAGCGCTGTCTCGCCGAAGAAGGGGTTGTGCAGGAGGTAAGTGTGTTTGTGCTTGACGGGCCTTGGATGTTGAAAGTAGTTGATATTCTTCCGATATCTGTTGGTTGTTGTAACCGTATAGGTATCTGTTAGCTAGAGATATAGTCTATCTCTATCATGTATTTGAATGATGTAACTTGTAACCCAAGAAGGTCGTTTGACCTCTATATATAACACGCAACTGTGCATGGCCGAGATGCACAATTCTATCCTTTTCTATATGGTATCAGAGCCTCTCCTCTACATCACATCTAGCCATGTCGAGTTCATCTTCCACCTCCAGCTCGAGCCTTGGCCAAACCATCTCGGAGAAGCTTACCCGAGAGAACTTTCCTCTCTGGAAGGCGCAGGTCCTTCCCGCTGTTCCTGGTGCACAGCTCTATGGCTATCTTGATGGTAGCCTGTCTGCGCCGCCGGCCAAGATCCCGGACGGCAAGGATGACAAGAAGGAGAAGATTGACAATCCAGCCTATGCGGCGTGGGTTGCCCAAGATCAACAAGTGCTGAGCTTCATCAACACCTCGCTGTCGCGCGAGGTACTGGCACAAGTTGCGACCTTCACCTCCTCTGCTGAGGTGTGGGCCGCTCTCCACTCCATGTTCGCGTCACAATCAAGGGCGCGGATGATCCAGCTTCGTTCCCGGCTTGCAAGCACTCGCAAGGGGGACATGACCGCCGCGACCTACTTCAACAAGATGAAGGGGTACGAGGATGAGATGGCGGCTGCAGGGAAGCCGCTGAATGACGACGACGCCGTGTCGTACGTGCTCTCTGGCCTGGATGCAGAGTACAACCCGTTCGTCGAATCGGTGATCTCGCGTTCAGATCCAATTTCGCTCAGTGATTTCTACGCCCAGTTTCTATCTACAGAGGCACGGCTGGATCTGCAAAACAGTCACTACCAAGTCTCGGCGAACGTCGCGGCTCGTGGTCGTGGCAACCGTGGTGGCTACGGCGGTGTCTGTGGCCCGCGCGGAAGAGATGGTGGCCGTGGCGATCAAGGCGGCCGCGGTGGCTTTGGCCGTGGCTATGGGAGCCGCGGTGAACAAGGTGCATCGGCAAGCAAGGTCATCTGCCAGCTCTGCGGCAAGAGTGGCCACCCGGTCGTTCGCTGCTGGAAGCAGTTTGACCGAAACTACACTGGTGAAGAGAAGGTGGTGAACACGGCGGCCACTGCTCCGGGCTACGACGTCGATCCAATGTGGTACGGCGACAACGGGGCAACTGATCACATAACTGGAGAGCTTGACAAGCTTACGGCGCGTGAGAAGTATGCAGGCCAGGACCAAGTGCACACTGCCAGCGGGTCAGGTATGCAGATTACACATGTTGGTGAATCTATTTTGAGAACTCCTTCCAGAAATTTGCATCTTAAACGAGTCCTTCATGTTCCACACGCACACAAAAATCTTATATCCATTCATCGTTTTACTCGTGACAATGGTGTTTGTGTTGAATTTTACCCACATTTTTTCTTGGTAAAGGATCTCATCACGAAGAAAACAATCCTGCGCGGCAAGTGTAGAGATGGCCTGTACCCGTTCCCTTCCTTGGAGCATTCGTCGTCGAAGTGTGTGCTAAGTGCTGTCAAGCCGTCTGTGACGCGTTGGCATGGTCGACTTGGTCGCCCCTCCTTAGTAATTGTTCAAAACGTTCTTAGCAATAATGGTCTCCCATTCTCAAGAGCCCAGATTTAGATAAGGTGTGTGATGCCTGTCAGCAAGGCAAGCGTAGTCAACTTCCTTTTCCAAAGTCCATTAGTGTGTCTAAAGCTCCTTTAGAGCTTGTTTTTTCGGATGTGTGGGGTCGTGCTCCAAAATCTGTAGGAAGGCATGAATACTATGTAAGCTTTATAGACGATTATTCAAAGTTTACATGGGTCTATCTTTTGCGCAATAAATCCAAAGTTTTTGAGAAATTTCGTATCTTCCAACAGCATATTGAGCGTTTGTTGAATCGAAAAATCATATCCATGCAAACCGATCGGGGAGGGGAGTATGAGAAATTAAACTCCTTTTTTACACGCATTGGAATTACACACCTTGTCTCATGTCCACACACACATCAACAAAACGGTGCCGCCGAGCGTAAGCACCGATACATTGTTGAAAAAGGACTTGCCTTGTTAGCCCATGCATCAATGCCCCTTAAGTACTGGGATGAAGCCTATCTTACGACTGTTTTTCTCATTAATCGCCTGCCTTCTCGAGTAATCAATTTTGAAACACCCATGGAACGTTTGTTTGGCACTAAACCTGATTACTCTCTTCTTCGGACCTTTGGTTGTGCCTGATAGCCAAACTTGCGCCCCTATAACACACACAAACTTTCTTTTCGATCCACACGATGTGCTTTTCTTGGTTATAGCACTCAGCATAAAGGGTACAAGTGCCTAGATATCTCCTCTGGTTGTGTCTATATTTCACGAGATGTAATTTTTGATGAAACTGTTTTTCCATTTGCAAGCCTTCATCCAAATGCCGGAGCCCAATTACGTTCTGAGATTTCTCTCCTTCATCCAACTTTACTCAACCCAGCCGGGAGTACTCATTTAGATTCTACTGATTTGTTTAATTCTGCTCCTAATTCAATTGATAGTGTTGTGCAAGGTTCTTCTGGTTTTGATATTTCAGCAGCCGAGGCCATGGATCAGCAGGCCGCAACGCATCCGGGTGGCGGACACGAGGCTGATCCTCTGCCGCAGCCGTTACTCCTGCCGGCCTCGAATCAGGCGCAGGGCGAATCTACCTCGGGGGCACCTAGTCGGGGCGCGCTCTCGCCTGCGCGTGCGCCATCTGTCCCGGCGAGGCGCAGCGCATCCACCTCGGGCAGCGGCGGCTCCGGATCTTCTGCGTTGCAGCACGGTGCTCCTCCAATCCCTGTTGGCGACACCGCGACCACAGGATCTGCTGTGACGGAAACCGCGTCAACGTCTGCTGCTGTCGCCCCGGGATCGTCTGCACCACTTGATCCTGTTGCTGTCATTGTTCCTGCTCCAGCTCCTCCTGACTCTACAAGGCCCCGCACTCGGTTGCAGAATGATATTCGCAAACCCAAAATTTACACTAATGGCACTATTCGATATGCTTGTTTGAGTGCTACAGGAGAGCCTAATAATTTGGAAGAAGCTCTTGGTGATTCTAATTGGCGTGGGGCTATGGATGAGGAGTACAAGGCATTGTTGAAGAACAATACTTGGCATTTGGTGCCTGCCAATGGTGTTACTAATCTCATAGACTGTAAATGGGTCTATAAGATTAAGAGAAAGTCAGATGGGACGATTGATCGATACAAGGCTCGATTGGTGGCCAAAGGTTTCAAGCAACGGTATGGAATAGACTACGAGGACACATTTAGTCCTGTAGTTAAATCAGCAACTATTCGTCGCGTACTATCTATTGTTGTTTCAAACAATTGGTGCCTTCGACAGCTAGATGTGCAGAACGCGTTTCTTCATGGTGTTCTAGAGGAGGAAGTATATATGAAGCAGCCACCTGGGTATGAGGATCCTTCTCGGCCAAATTTTGTGTGTAAACTGGATAAAGCTCTCTATGGGTTAAAACAGGCGCCAAGGGCATGGTACTCTCGGCTAAGTTCTAAGTTGCAGCAGCTTAGTTTTAAGGCATCTCATGCGGACACATCTCTATTTATATTCAATAAGAGAGGCATTACTATGTTTCTGCTTATTTATGTCGACGACATCATTGTTACAAGCTCTTGTTCAGCTGCTGATGATGCTCTGCTTGTGACTTGAGAACTGAGTTTGCTTTGAAGGATCTCGGGCAGTTAGAGTGATTTTTTGGGAATTGAAGTTAAACGTGTGTCATCAGGCATCATTCTTTCCCAAGAAAAGTATGCGTCGGATATTGTGAAACGAATTGGCATGAAGGGATGCAAGCCAATGCCAACACCACTCTCCACGTCTGAAAAATTATCGTTGGAAGGTGGTTCTCCCCTTGGGCCAGAAGATGCTACACAGTATCGGTCTGTTGTTGGCGCTTTGCAGTACCTCACGTTGACACGTTCGGATTTGTCCTTCTCAGTGAATAAGGTTTGCCAATTCCTTCATGCGCCGACAACTCTGTATTGGAGTGCTGTAAAGAGGATTATTCGGTATGTGCAGAGCACACTTAAATTTGGTCTCAGAATCACGCGAAGCAAGTCCACACTGTTGAGTGTTTTCTCGGATGCGGACTGGGCAGGATGTGTTGACGATTGGCGATCAACAGAAGGCTTTGCTGTTTATTTTGGGTCCAATCTTATATCTTGGAGTGCCAGGAAGCAAGCAACCGTGTCGCGCTCAAGTACTGAAGCAGAATATAAGTCCTTGGCCAATGCGACTGCTGAAGTCATTTGGTTACAATCAGTTCTTGGTGAATTGGGAATTTCTCAAGCTCGAGCACCATGCCTCTGGTGTGATAATTTGGGAGCAACGTATATGACTGCGAATCCAGTATTTCATGGTCGAACGAAGCATGTAGAAGTGGACTATCATTTCGTTCGTGAAAGGGTTGCCATCAAACAACTTGATGTTCGATTTATATCTACAGATGATCAGGTTGCGGATGGGTTTACCAAGGCTCTACCTGTTCGTAAACTAGAATTGTTTAGACGCAATCTCAACTTGGACACTTGCGATTGAGGGGGAATGTTGAAAGTAGTTGATATTCTTCCTGATATCTGTTAGTTGTTGTAACCGTATAGGTATCTGTTAGCTAGAGATATAGTCTATCTCTATCATGTATTTGAATGATGTAACTTGTAACCCAAAAAGGTCGTTCGACCTCTATATATAACACGCAACTATGCATGGCCGAGATGCATTTTCTACATTGGAGACTCCTTGGCAGAGTAGAGTTTTTCCCAATACGAGGTGCGCCGGAACACGCCGTCGCTGCAGTCGAGCGCGAGCCAGCCGTCCGTGGCAGCACCGAGACATGTCGTGTTGTCAGCTGGGAGGCCGGGGATCCTGTGGAAGAAGACGCCGTCGTTGCCGATGGTACAGAAGGAGCCATCTGGGAGGACGATCCAGGGAAGCTGCCTTACGTGCTGGCGCGCGGCGGAGTGCCATGGACGGCAGACGACGCGGAAGCGAGCACGATTTGCGGGGAACGGGAGGTGCGCGATGACGCGGCCGAGAAGGTCCAGTGGGAGATCGGACCACGGAGGAAGGGACGACAACGTCGGCGAGATTCCTGCCATAGTTGTCCGTGCTTCTTCTGTTCTCTGATGATGGCCGCGAGGGAATATACGAGAGCCGGCCGGCGGAGGCAGCCTCTAGTACTGAAAGAGTACGGCTCGAATTCAACTTTGAACTCGTATACGGTTCATGTAGGAAAACAGCTTGGACTTGGGTACAATCTCTAGCTCTGTCGTGCTTTCCCAATTTCGTGGAGCTTTGTGCAGGATGGAACTGTTTTTGTTGCGAGTGCATTGCGGCAGGTGCTTGACAGTTTCTCGCGACTAGCTAGTAAAGATTTCTGGCAAGAAAGCAAGGGCCACGAGTGACAACATCTTTGGAGGCAGTCCTCGTTTCAGTACTGATAGCCTGGAAATAAGGTTTGCGTTAAATTCAGACGGATACCGCGCGCGCCCTCTTTCTTGAACTGGTCAGGAAGAGGAGATGTTTCTGCTCTCAATAATAATTTGCGAGTGCTAGCGTCATGGAAAGATAATCCCACGCATGTCAGGGATCGACCGTGGATAACCGACGGCCGAATTCTGCCGCACAGAAGTGTGCACGGAATGCGCGGTTCCTGCGCCCCGGCCCATGACTTCTCGCTCGCCGCGCCAGTCGCCACCCAAAGGGAGAAGAGCTCTTCTATGGTGCTTGAGAGGAACCCGTGGTTCCGCTCCCCCTGATTAATGCCAGCCGTTGATCCTAAAAAACTGCTTAGGAATCTAATTCAGCATTAGCCAGGGTACTTCGGTAAATGTCTAGGTCAATCCATCTCCCACATTGCCTGGAAAACCGGATCGGAGAAACACATCGTATCTGGCCGGTTGCAGCGTCGTCCTCGTCACGCCCTCACCAAGCTTCCTCGCGTCATGTCCTCTCCCTGGAGTCCTCGACTGCACGACGGTCGGTGTTCGATCGCGTCTGTCCTTTTGGCAAAGGAGTCTTTGTAGCAGTTCAGTGGAGGGATCTGGAACATGCTTGATCGGAAGGATTTCGTCACCTGCGTTTTCTTCCGTATAATTGTTAGCGCTACAGAAGGCCACGGTCCTCACCGGAGCTCTGGCAGCCTCGTCGTCATCACGGTACTCATATTCTTGTTGTTCGTCAGATCGCACCATGGAGTTGTGAAAGTACTAAACTGTCCTTGGTCTAATTTTTTAAAAAGCAAAATACTAGTTCCTGGCCCACCAATTTTTAGTACCGGTCCACAACTTAAAGTTCCTTTTACTAGGTTCCTCCCTATTTCTAACCGTCAGATCAGGCCAAATAAACGGTTACAATTAACTCCAAGCACCATAGAATTTCTCAAGGGAGAATCCCTTAGAAGCCATCAAAGAAAGTTCTGTTTCCTTATTGGCTACTAAAAGTTTTCAATTTCCTTGATGGCCATCAATCTCAATTTTTCTCCCCTTCTGGCCACTTCCGTTAAAACTGTTGGCCTCTGTTAGCCTTTTATTCTTCAACCTTGTCAGCTCTTTTGGAATATGACCATGATGCCCCTATGATTGACTCATACGTTCAAGGAAAGAATTAATCTCTGCTCGAGCAAGAGAACAGCCACAAACGGACGAACGGAAGAACCTAATCAGGCGAGCTGCTTGGCACAGGCCCGAGCCGGAATCAGCGACTGGCGGCTCGACGCACGGCACAAGCGAAGACTCTGGTGAGCGGCGTGGCGCACGGCACTAGCGGGCGACTCGATGAAGGGCCCTGGAGGAAGGTGACGCGGATGGCTCGGCGCATCCAAGGGCGGCGACGCTGGGGCTCAGGCAAGGTCCGATGCTCGCCATAGCCACAGTTCGGCGGATCGGTGCCAGCCCCTGAGGCGCAGTCCAGGCAAGAATGACGCATGACGGGCTCGGCACCCCTCATCTTGGCTTCCTTATATTTCAGTCCATTGGTGAATCTTATTTGCAGCATGTATTCTGATTCAAGTTTCTTACTCAAAAAAGTTAAACTTGTGGCAACAAAAAAAGGTCTGCCACTTGCGTTGTCCTTTTGGTAACACTGAACGCACCTTTGTTTACTGTTTATGAACAGACTGTTGTAACAAGGATATACGGATGCTCATGTTGGGTTAATTTTTTCTTTACTAAAGTGGCCAATAAGGGAAGTTGCAAAAAAGAATTTATCAGGGATAGATCTGTCTTTTCGTACACAAGTTAACATCATCCATCCAAGAATGGCCAGAAAGGGGAAAAAGTTAAAATCAATGGCCATCAAGGAAGTTGAAAGTTTTCAGTGACCAATAGGGAAGAGGAACTTTTTTTATGGCTTGTAAGGAATTTTCCCCCACCGAAAATCCCCCGCGCCGCCGCGGAGTCCGAGAGCGACATGGGGCTCAATCCCGATGGCAAAGGGACGCGGCGATGCCGCTCGCTGGCAGCAGCGGGCGCCGTGCGCCACCTTATCCGCTCCCGCGCGGCTCGGGCCACACAGCGAGGCGCGCACGGGATCGGCGCTGCTGACGATGGTTGTCGTGCCGAGGAGGGCCATGGCGCCCACGCTCGCGGTCGCCGCGCTGGCGCTCGCTGCCATGTGGCGCCCACACGCGTCCAGCGCCGCGGACCTCGCGCACGTGCCGGTGTCCACGAGGAGGATCGGGCACTTGTTGATGGGTCAGCGGCTTCGCCGCTTCTCCAGTTCCAAACAGACCAAGCGCAGTTCCAGCGGTCCCGACCTCGCAGCGGGCGCAGCGATTCCGGGGTCAGAAATGGCCGCCACCGCCGAAGCCGGCGTCGGCGATGAGCTCAGGTCGGAGTTCCGCCAGGTCTTGCTCAGCCGCCGTCGCGATCTCCAAGGTCAGCCCCTCCCCCTCTCTCGCACATTCCACCAGCTCGCACTGCAGCAGGGGAGTTCGCCTTTGGTACCGAGTGTTAGAGCCAAGCATGTCAATCTGCTACTAGCATGATTTTAGTCAGTTCGTGTGAAATTACAACCTAGATAAGATCTCTTTGTAGTTCGTGCTCTTTGTAACATTGGATTTGACTTTTCGAGATGCAACATCTACAAACTTAATCCTACGAGGATATGCCATGCCATATCGGAAAGTACTACTTTGTGCTGATCAATGGCTGCCTTATGATTCGGTTGCATCAGTGCCTCTCAAGGTGGAGCAAGGGAATCCAGTGAAGGAGCCGATGTACCAGAAGCCTCTGCGGCCTGGGGAGAGCGAGGTCAGGATCCTTGATTTCAACGAAGATCTTTGCTGCCGACAGCGACATGGCTGGTGTTGATTTCTTGTTGTGTTTGAATATTTCAGGCCATGGAGTCATGTCCGAGGAAGGAAGTGGAGAACTTAAAGGAAAAGCTGGTTGAAGAAAATTTCTACTTAATCACGGAGGTTAGTCCATCAACTGTTTTTTTTTTCGCAACTGAATATTACACTATAATTTGCTTCCTCAAAATGTAACATGTGACCTATGGGAACAAATTACATATGAGAAGTCTCAAGAGGAAGTAGAGGAGCAATGGTAGTGCACCTTTGTTCTTAATGTGGCGTTTTGCATGTCACTAGGCACTTAAGCTTGCCACACAATAGTCAGTGCTCCAATACCCTCAAGCTGCAACTTTCAGAATGAATTTTGGTGGGCAATATCGATTTGATGATGACTTACAGTCATTTAATGGACTGCATTTTTCTGCTTGGATCTCCTCTTCTCGATTACTAACTAGCGCATAGCTTTGGTAGTTGGCATTTTTTTTTAGTATGTGGGATCCAGACTCACATGCATCCTGACACTGATGCATCATAGAGATCTGGAGTTAACCCACATGTTAGTATTTATTTTGCCTCTCTTTTCCTGAACAGGAGAACTTGTTAATTTCTAAATTTTTTTTCCAAACAGCTAGGTGAACAAGGCCGTGTGCCTGTACTTCTGCTGAAACTTGAAGACAATGTCCCTAAAAGAAAACCAGTTATTGTACTGTTACACAGCTCGTACAAATGCAAAGAATGGCTGCGGCCACTGCTTGAGGTAAAATAATCTTTTTATTTTAACTCTGAATCGATGCAGTGAACATCATGATACAGATTAGTTATCTTTTTTTATTTGATGAGTTTGCTTTTGCAGGCATATGCTTCGAGGGGTTACATTTCTGTTGCCATTGACTCCCGCTATCACGGTGAAAGGGCCAGCAGTAATACCACTTACATAGATGTAAGCTACTTATGAAGTATTTTTCATGGTTTTGGTTCAATGAAATGTGACAGCAGTATCCATAATTTTTGTTTGGCTTGATCATGCCTGCTACTTTGTTTTTTGAGTTCAGGCACTGAAATCAGCTTGGAGGAATGGGGATACAATGCCTTTTATTTTTGACACGGTAATCTATTTTATTGCCACTTTTTACGCCTATATTTTGGTCCTCAAATCATGTGATAGATCATAGTTCTCAGCATAGCTGGATTGATTGTTTTATTTGTTTATTTTGGCTTGGTAATCTTGGTGCGACTGCATCAGGTCTTATTGAACTGATATATCAACTTCGAAATGTGATAGGCCTTTTTGTGTTACCATAGACCTTTTCTGAATGTGTGATATATTAACCAGATCTAGACATGTGCAGGTGTGGGACTTGATAAAGCTTGGAGACCATCTAAGTGAAAGGGAGGATGTTGATCCCTGTAGGATTGGGATTGCCGGTGAATCACTTGGAGGTACTGTAGACCATGATTGCGACTTTATATTGATTTATTTCTTGGATTTCACTTCAATTAACATTAATAGAATACAGGAATGCATGCATGGTTTGCTGCTTTCGTGGATACAAGATATAGTGTCATTGTTCCTATAATTGGTATTCAGGTACAATTATTCTGCATAACTTTATAGACATGGACACATGGTTTTATGATTTGCTTTTTGTAATGCTATACTCTTTATGGCGACGTTAGGGATTTCGATGGGCCATAGATAACAACAAGTGGCAAGCTCGAGTTGATAGCATCAAGCCTCTATTTGAAGGTGTAACTCCATGCATCACCTCTTGTGTCACCTATTGGAAATTGGGGCTTTTGTTCCGATACATAGTGCGGTTTCTGTGCACACAATATTATTATAGTTGGATTCTGTTCGATTGATTCAGAAGATATGCATATAAATATGTATTTAACTTGTTATTGTTTTTTTAATGTCGCTATTGTTTATTTCTTGCAGAAGCAAGAATTGATTTAGGAAAGAGTGAAATTGATACAGAGGTCGTTGAAAAGGTGCAGATTTTATTTTTTACTCTTTACTCCATGAATCTTTATGATGCTTTTACGATTGTGTAATAACATATTTTTATCAGGTTTGGGAAAAAATAGCACCTGGCCTAGACTCACAATTTGATGCCCCCTATTCTATTCCTTTGATTGCACCGCGACCGCTTCTTCTTATAAATGGTAGGTCAACATATTTTTACTGAATGATTTTGTTTGTTCAATACTTGATACATAAGCAGTAAAACAGTCTTCACCTTTTCTTTCATGTATAATGTTCTGTGAGGGTTGGAACATGCAATCTGCATAGTTGTTCTCATTTGTGGTTGGGACAGGACTAGTAATTGCACTTGGTGAAAAAAAAAAGGATACTACTTAGCTTTGTAGGTGGGATATGTCCTGATGGTCGAGCTTTATTTACTGCAGGAGCTGAAGACCCTCGTTGCCCAGTTGCTGGTTTGGAAGAACCTAATACAAGAGCTGCGAAGGCTTATGAAGAATCTGGTTGTGCGGAGAAGTTCATGGTAGCGTGCACACTATCTCTTTCCCCCTTCTTTTAAGATTACCCTCATTAAACTGCATTCATAGAGATGTAACATTGTTTGGAAATAATATTCTAACACTAATCTGATCACATCATACAGTTTGGGGCTAGAGCAAGACTAGTAAAAATAATTTAATCTGAACCCAAACTTAGCTTTCCAAGTGTACATTCTCTGTGCTTGTCCAGCAAAAACAAATGAAGCCGCTTGAGCTCTTCATATAGTGCACTCAATTCAGCATATTTTTAGAAATAATGCCTGATGCAGAAGTGATTGTTGCTGGTAACTGACACTGACCACCAGCTATGTCTCTGGTCCACCAGCAGTTTTTGGAACACTTCCTGGAGACCTGGACTCCTGCACATGTTTTCATCTTCAATAGTACTTAGCCTTTATTCGTATTAAATACTACTCTTCGGGGATCTATGGTGTTAATGCATCTGCATACTAAGAGGGTGGGTGTTCAATACATGAAGAATGAAGTAATCTTTGGCTCTTATCCTGATCATTAGTGCCGTTCCTTCGCTCTTGTGCTGTTGCGTATTACTCTTTCAGCTCGCCATTTGCTTTGTTTATTGAGAAAACTTTCTTCCTCCTCCCTGAGACTCATTTTATGATAGTTACATCGAAATTTTAAACAGATAAAATCTGCTCTATTTCTAAAAGAAGAAGGTCGACTCTTGGAATACTAACATTTTATCTGTACTACTCAGTTCATTGCAGAGCGTGGAATTGGTCATCAAATGACAGCAAACATGGTGAAGGAAGCAAGTGATTGGTTTGATCGCTTTCTCTAGCGAATCCTGCCTGAATTTGCCGACCAAACTTCAGCTCCTCCTTTAGTACCTTTCTTATAAATTTTTTTTTACCGCATTCAGTCGAATGTGACTTTGAATCCAAATTCAATGGCATTACTTAGTTTGTACCATATATGCATTGATAACTGCCTGACCGATGAATATAAGAACAGGCGGGTACCAACAAATTTCATCAATGTGTTGCTTATAGGGCTGAGGTTGAGTGCAAATATCAATCTATCAAGATTTTCAGGGAAGATGACCCATGCCTATTGCGAAGGGAATGCTGTCAACGCCTGAAGTGCCACTAACAAATTCAACCGATTCAGGAAATCTGTTGGGTGTGCACATCGAACAATGGCTGTTAGAGATGTTCTACCAATCTTTAGTCCATATGCAAAGTTTGTGTCTCCTTGTGGAACTCGTCTGACAGTTCGGACATGTCAACCACACCAATCATGAACCAGATGGCTCACTAATTCGTGACGTGGACAGGAAGATCACTGGTTGCTATGCTGACCTTGTAGCCACGTGCCAAGTGTGATGCGTCTGAAACGTCATTTAAAAATCACGAATGGTGGTTTGTGGTCACAGGACGCAGCGCTGGAGCTTGGAGCAGGGAAGCCGCGAAGCATGATTCAGGAGTTTTACATCTGTATGTCCAAGCTCCACCTAAAATTATCGAATCTGGGTATGTTCCCTGCAATGTCAAGAAAATAGGGTGCATTCCACAAGGATGGTTACCGGTGGGTTTTTACCATTTACTTCCTCCGCATCTTTTGTTGGCGACGTTAGAAAGGAGTATCTAATTTTCAAGCTTACAAGCTCAATCTCAAGATCCTTCCAAGCTCCAAAACTTTCTCCCTCCACATGCTCCAAAACCTTTTTCCTCCACATACCATGAGCAAATCAATTTGCAGAAGAGTTGGGATGTCAGTCTCACCCATTCTTCTTCCCTGCAGTAGGCGATGTGTCACTTTGAAGATTGAACGTCTCCGAGCAACGGACGGTTTTCCCACAACAGATTAGTTGCTAGGTCATTTTCAGGGAATGCTTTAATTATTTAAACCAAAAGGGGTTATGCTCTGTGATGCCTATACTTTATTATGGCCGATAATGTATTGTCTGGTCTCACTTCAACTAACCATAACGCACTGGTGACGGGAATTTAGCGTGTACATACCAAATTACTTGCAAGTGCTATAACAGCTTTCGATTTGCCTATTTTTTTAGATAATGGGAAAAGACGTCCCGGCTTTCACCTCCAAAGAGGCTAGGGCCAATTATTACAAATGTTGCAGCACATCCGTCTGCCAGACACCATACGATAGAAGAATAAAACACCAATAGTTTGGATGGACGACATGTCTAAGACATAATCATATTACTAAACCTCCATCCATGGTGGGCGAAAATCTGCATCACCGTAGTCTCCAATCTACGGCACGTCATCTTCATCAATTCTTTGTCTTGATCACACTTTTGAAGGAGCGACCGAAGACCGAGTGCCATCAAAAACTATATCATTCATATTTATCCATATTGCCCAACATAAAGCTGATGCACTAACAGGTACTAGTGATTTGCCCATAGCACACACATTTGGACATCGATGTGATGTAAAGAGGTCATGATTCATGAGATTTATAAGACTTCACAAAAAAGCTTATTAGTATTGTAAAATTCAGACACCATCATTTTGAAAGTTAAACCAGCTCCTCAACACTTGCCTACTAGTGCAATCTAAGTAGACACCAATGTTCAGCGTAGCAACAAACGGAAGTTATTTTGAGTTCTTGTTGATCAAATATCGTTTTTTAACTTTCTTCATTAATGCATAGATAATGGTATAGACTGACAATATAAGCTTCATTTCCTTGTTTTACTATAAAAACAATTCATGACATAAAATTAACTTTAAATAACTATTTTATAGGAATTTCTGAATCAAAATGTGGCATTAGAGAATGTTCCAGCGTTATAAACGACCTCATACATTTTTATCAGAGAGGCCTCAATATCTTACAATTAATCCGTTGAATTAGTCATTTAGCATATGTAATGACCCGTACTAGGTACGAAGTACACTTTTTTTTTTAATGAAACTACCTAGTTCATTTCAATTAAATGAGATATATCAAGTCATAATCTTTAATTTGCGGTCCTTATTTGTTGCACTTGTCACCTTGCTCCACATTTCCTGTTTGACCCCTCCAGTGAACTGTGACGGTCACATAGAAGACATGCGAAATATTTATATATACTTACAAAGAAAAAAAAAGGCTAGCGAGAAAATGGAACGAGAAGGATGACGAAATCAGCGAGCCAAGAGAATATAGCATCGGCGAAGGCACATACTGCCACACGACCGACACTCACCGATGGCGCTGCTTTACCAAAGGCGAATCTAACCAGGTAGAATATCACTATTGCATGATTGATGGGTTGCTTGATTAGATCTCTTTAACTCATTCGATAAACCACTGCCGTGTAATAAAAAGGTTCGTTGCTTATCAGAAACGCCAGGATTATCGGAAGACGTCTGTCTCTGCTTGTTTTCTGTCCAGCTTCTGACAAATCTTTTTCGAAAACCGTGTAAATATTCTGGTGAATATACACTACTCAGTGTTTTGTTTTTGAAATGAACACTGTTCGGTGTTTTTACTAGTTTAATGGATGCTGCAAAATGAGATACTCAATATACACTAGCGGGGAAGCATTGTTCGGTTGATAATTCTTGCAAACAACCGACATTTATTTCTTTGCTAGTTCATGCAAGTAACGTACGTGAGAGGTAACTCATGTACTCGGATAGTCATATCTCCTTTTCACCTCCGACACGTCAATTCACAAGAAACCAAACAATGACACAGTCTATCAATTCAATTCTTCAACGCTTCCAATCATTAACCATACATACAAAAAGTTGAAACCCAACTCCCACACACACAAAAGAAAAAAGAAAAAAGGTTAAAACCTGGCTCCCACTGCGAAAAACCACCATCTTAGTCATAATAGATTATTAGATTACCCTCTCGCTCGCAATTTTGGACAACGGCCACTTCAATCAAAAGGTGCTGGTTGTTGTTAGGCTAAAAAAGAGTTTAATGATTTGGATTGCCTTAATCATCACCAAAATAGACTCCGAATGGATAACATTGATTGTTATGGCAAAGTACTACATCTTGTTACAAAAGATGCAAGCCAAGGACGACCGTGCAGCTCTCTAGTACGGCGGTACATGGCGCCGTTGAGCAAAGCACGGTTAAACGGCTTCATATCACAACGCGCCATGCCAGCTTTCTAGACTTTCACGAAAAATAATAGTACTCCGTACTATACTGCAAGTCAAACCAAATTCTACAAAAATCGTACTAAAAGGCTCTGCACTGCAGATAATCTTTATTCGAAGCGCAGAAATGGTTTCGCTGTCCCAAGTAATGGAATTCCGTGTCAGCTTGGTGGGGTGAAAGCACGAGCACAAATACAGAAAGCACAAGCTCTGCGCCACACAACACACATATTCCCCCGCATTCCCCCGTCGCTGCCGACACTCCAGTAACCCGCGCCCCCCGGTTGCCGTGCTCCCCTAACAACTCGTCGGATCCCCTGCGTCCGCCTCAGCAAGCGACCAGCACCGCGACTCGCCATTTACCGCCACGCGTTCGTTTTATATTGGCCAGTGAGCCCCGCTCCGCCGCAGTGGATCCCGCGGAGGTTGCCCCTGGCCTTTCTGCTGCGTTACTGCTCGCTCTCGCTCTCCGCCTCTTTTAGTGCTGCTGCGGTGCTGCACACAGAGAGGTGCCTTCCCTGCTCCAGTCATCCAGTTGCGCGCGCTCCTCCACCGCCGGCCTCACGCTTCCTTCGCCTCCAGGTGCGTGTGGGTCCGCTAGATCGCCCCAATTCTCCATCTTTGATCGAATTGGTGCGGTGTGGTGTGACGTTCTTCGATCGATAAACCCTGCAAAAACCGTGTCTTTTCTTGCGTTTTTCGTTCTGCTTTTCTTGATCGAGTGTTGCTGTTTTGGATTGAATTGGATTGGGCAGGAAGTGAAATTGGAGCGGAGATGATGCACGCCAAGTCGGAGTCGGATGTGACGAGCCTGGCGGCGTCGTCGCCGCCGCGGTCGCCGAAGCGGGGCGGCGCCGCCGGCACCTACTACGTGCAGAGCCCGTCGCGGGAGTCGCACGAGGGCGGGTACAAGTCCTCGTCGATGCAGGCCACGCCGGTGTACAACAGCCCCAACGAGTCGCCGTCGCACCCCTCCTACGGCCGCCACTCCCGCTCCTCCTCCGTCAGCCGCTTCTCCGGCAACCTCCGCAAGGGCGGCGACCGAAAGCCGCTTAACGACAAGGGCTGGCCCGAGTGCAGCGTCATCGAGGAGGAAGGGCCCTACGAGGACCTCACCGGCGACAGCGGCCTCTCCCGCCGGTGCCAGATCATCCTGGGCTTCCTCACCTTCGTCCTGCTCTTCACCACCTTCTGCCTTATCATCTGGGGCGCCGCGCGGCAGTACGAGCCCGAGGTCGTCGTCAAGGTATACAATTCGTTCATGGACAATCGGAGCTTGAGCTCCATTTACCTCTCTTCTGATGGAAAGCTCAATTTACCTCTTGAGCTGATGTGATACTTGTTTGTTCCTCTTTGGTTTATCCTTGCGGATTGAAAGGTTGCTAAGTAACCTTTCAATTCAGTCATGAACTGTCAGTTACTAATTTGACTTCTATCGCTCAGTTTCAGTGGTAGGCGAGAAGGATCACATCATCCAATTTGTAGTTAGACAGCGATATGTTAGGAATCAATGAATAATAAGCCAAGAATGTGGATTTGGGATTTTACAATTGAAAGTTGGGTCTGGATTTCGTTGTTGAGATATCAGTTATAAGTAAATGGGTAAAATTGGGGCTTAAGATTTTACGTAGTTGAGAAGACTTGAAGGTAGAAGGTCCAGTTGGTGCTTCTTTTGATTGAGTCATAAGAAGTGATCTAAAATTGTGCTTACTATCTTGTGTTACTTCTGCTGAAGAAACTAAGAATTACTTGTAAAATAGAAAAGTGAGAATTCTGATTGGTCTAAAATAGAGGATTGTGTAATGAAGATAGTCAAAGTACCAGTACTAGCTTCATTTCGTTGCACGTTGGTAGTATCTAGTACTTATTTACTGTAATAAACAAACGGAGTATAAGGAGACCGGTGTCCCAAGGGTCAAGGAATTTAGCATCCTGAATTTTTTGCTGGCTGGCAATGTATTTAGCATCCTGAATTTTTTGGGTCACATTTCCTACACTGTATACTTCATTGACAAAAAAGAAAAAGAAATTCCCACGGTATTTTAATATGCATTTATGATCTGCGCTAGCTTGGCATGGTAAACTTCCCTTCAGATCAGATTCTGCTGGTTGCGTAAAATTGATCCTAACCGTGAACTTTTACTTTGTTGTGCACAGAACTTGGTGATGGATGACTTCTATGCCGGTGAAGGCACAGACCATAGTGGGGTTCCAACCAAATTGGTCACGGTGAACTGTTCTCTGCACATCGCTGTGTACAACACTGCTGCAATGTTTGGGATTCATGTTACCTCTGGCCCCATTCATATGATCTATTCAGATATCTCCATTGGGGTTGGTCAGGTATGCCTATAAATCGTCCTTGCCTGTTTATTACTACTTATAAGTGCTGTCCATATATGTCTGATAATACCGTGCCACTTGAATGTCCTCCTGCCTGTTCAATTTCACCAAGTGAAGACCGAGTTAGTGAAAATGTGAAACATCTTCTCATATGCTTGAGCTTTTATCCATTTCTTTTCTCCTACCGTTGTTTCAAATAATCATAAAAGATTCAACTAATGAATACTGAATACGGTGATTCAGTTTGAGACAATGCATAAGAGCTAACCTGATGAATGTATTGATGCACACATAAATTGGGAATACGACAGCAAAGTAATATGAAAGCTTGAAATTAATTTAGAAATTAGAAATTTGACAATGTGAAATGGTCCAGAAGATCAGCATACATTGTTCCTGCAATCCAAGATCGTGCTTCCATTTTTATCATCTGTGGGTATATTGCATACACTATTCCTCTATTGAATGTTCATGAATTCAGAATTTCTGACAGCCTCCACGGAACAACCTTGAAGCTGATATATTGTTACTTGAGTCCAAGATCATGCTTCCATTTTCATCAACTGCGTGCATTTAGATCTAATTGCATACAACTTAACAGGATCACTAGTCAATCAAGATCACATCTAGTAAACTAATCTAATGCGGAATAGAGATAGGTTCAGTTAGTTTACCAGCAGCAGTGGCGTCCATAGGAGCTGGCGTAGAGGTGACGACGAGCGCTTGAGGTGGAACGTAGCGCAGCTTCTCCTTGAGGGTCTTCTGTCGATTTCCCTCAGGGCGGTAGCGGCACTGCCCCCTTGGTCGTCGAGCTTCCAGGCCTTCCAGCGCGCTTAGCGATCGGTGGGTGGTTTAGGGTTTCGGTCAAGGCGTTCCTGGGGGGTACCCTTCCTTTATATAGTCGCACTGTAGGCCCGGGGCCGAGTCCCAGATGGATACGTTTCTGTTTTGCCTCCCGATCAAGGCACTAAACCCAACTCTGTTAGCCTTCCTATTTTATCTCTTATTTCTTTCAGGTTTTGTTGAGCGAGGTCAACAGATAAGTGAAACTAACACATACTGCACACAGGATTCCCCTGTTTAATGGTTTCTGATATCAAAATTTCTGATAGCCTCCACCCTTATGGCTGACATATCTTGTAATCACAGCTTCGCAGATACTATCAACCTAGGAAGAGCCACCGGGTCGTGACGGCCGTCATCCACGGCGAGAAGGTCCCCATCTACGGCGCCGGTGACGGGCTAATGCTGTCAAGCACAGGCGGATCGGTGCCTCTGAAGCTGGACTTCGACCTGACCTCCCGAGGATATGTCATCGGCAAGCTCGTGAGGGTGACGCACAAGGTGCACGTGACGTGCCCCGTCGTCGTGGACGCCAAGAAGACAAAGCCCATCAAGTTCAACAAGAAAGCCTGCGCCGTGTACAAGGTCTGAGCTTTTTTTTTTTTTTCCTGTGATGTGTTGATGGTGAAGAACAATAAGCACGCATATCATTTGCTCGAGCTTCGATTTTGTTGATTAAATGACGTTGAAAGAAGAGTAGTGTTGTTTCCCTTATCTCTGTTTTTCCCATTAGAGTGTGTGATACTAGCGATGGTTCTAAAGCCGTCTCTTTCAGCTGTTTCACACTTATAATCACTGGGTTGTGTTTGAGAGTATCGAACACCACCATATGGCGGCCAATTCCCGTACGAGAAATGATCTGCTAAAAAAACAGGGGAATGTAGGATCTGTCAGAAGACCTCTTCTCGTGCTAATTTGGACTTTATACAACTGCTTAAGATGCCCCTAATGTCTGAAAGAGATAGGAGGAGCACTCCACCTCACCAATTTTGTAGGACGGATGCTGCACAAGATGCACGTGACGTGAGTGTGCTTATGTTATATATATTTTTATTATGACCGCTACCAACAGGAAACCCTACAAACGAAATCCCAAAATCAGACAGGTAACGTTAATGTATCACAAAGATGACACGCTACTATCCTATGGAACATGAAAAAAAAATCTACACAGCCTCCACTGTTCCATGTAGAGCATTTCCATTTCACAAAACCCGCATGCTGGGTTTCATAAATTGCAAACCGAACACGCTTCACAAGGTACACCAGCAGTAACAATCAGACTACTATATAGCATTCCATAAGTGCGCCACACAAGGTATTATGATAGAATACTGAAGTCAAATGGGTACAATTCAGGAAGCGAGTCGACACCACGTATTGAGTGGCTCAAATGAGTACAATTCAGGATAGTAGCAAATAACTAATACAGTAGTCTGAGTGCACCACCCAAGGCTCCTGACGTTGTGCATGTAGTGTCTGCCCTCCTCGTGATTCTCCAGGACGCCAGCTGCCCTCCCTCCATGCCTTGTTAATACTGTAAAACATATACGATCAATGAATAAGGATTGTACTTTATTTTTTAAGAAAAAAAATTACGGAATACCATTAATTCAAATGATTAATTCAAACTACCTTCTGATTACAACAATTGTAATAAAAATATTAATTTTCCTTGTATCATAAACTAATTGAATTAGGAAATTTGTAGATTATAAATGGTAAAAACATGAACTGGCCAGGGTGATACACCTCATCTTTAAGATTAGTATAGAAGCAAACATGCACAGGAACTGTACACCCAAAGACAGCTTGTGATGGTGCAGTCACAGATGCAAACTACATGCTTGGTATGATGGGTAAAGAAAGGTGAGGCTCTTGTGGCGGCAGAAGCGGGGCTAGGGTTCCCAGCAAGAAGCGATATAGCCAGATTTGGTCACCTAGCGATTAGAGTTGTTCGGCCGGCAAAGAAGCTCAAGGATTCGAGATCTTTTGCTAGAGTTGTCTCTGGAGAAGTGAATTAGCAGCCTGTGCCAAGGATGAGTTCGAACTACCAAAGGTACGGGGACATAAATGAAGCGAGGGGGGGGGGGGGGGTCCAAGAGGGAATAGAGATGTTGATGACTACCGCAGATCCAACTACAACAACCAGGGCCCTAGCCAGAGGCACCCTCAGAACTACAATTACAGAGAGGGGGCAAACAGGTACCAGGATAATCAGAGCAGGTACGACACAAATAGAAGAGATGGTGACTTTGGTAGGGTAGGGGTGATTACAACTATGATAGAGATTATCAATATGGCAGGCAAGGAACTAAGAGAAGAACAGATGAGAGGGGGGATGGGTACCCACATGGGGCTGAAGAAGATCTGAAACAAATTGCTGAAGAACAAAGAGGCGGCACCCAATTCTGAACCGTGGAGGCAAAATGAAACGGGGGGCAAGCCACTAGTCTGTTTCAACTGCAATAGAGACGGTCATCACCAAGGCCAATGTATCTATCCTTCAATGTGTTTCAACTGCAAGGAAGGTCACAAAGCTATGTTTTGTGCAAGGAAAAAGGGGTGGAGGTTATGTGGATTTCGAATGCCTGGGAATGGCTTCTACAGCATTCATTTCCCGGAAACAAGAACCTGCCAAGAAGAAAGTGCTGGGTTTGATGGAAATTGTGGATGTCACTGCGTTAACAGAAATCATTGACAAAAAAACTTGCCTATCTGTTCAGTGACAAGAAAATCTGAAAGATAAAAAATGCTTAGTGACACTGAGGATAGTCAAAAAGAAGAGATGATTGACTAGGAACCATTCAATACATTATTACACTAACTACTTCATAATAGTAATACATAAGTGCAGACATTATAGAAGCTGTACCTAACCTAATTGTAAAAATGACAGAAGCATGCATACCTTATATGTTGTACTCACATAGATTGAACAGCAGGATTTGGTACCATGTTGGCATGAACTCGAAGCATGTTACCATCCAATACTCTTTCCATACTGTTAGATTGACCGGTAAACATCAGATCACTAATGTCAAGAGACTTGGAGTAATTTTGTTTTGTTAACTTCAGGCTCACATCAATATAAAGTTCTGGCATGGCACTATAGGGAAAGCACACCATAGAATTCTTCAAGGGAAGCCGGAACCAGCCACCCGAGTGCACAAGCAAGTGTTCCTCCAACAAAAGGTTGACAAACTGATCACCGTAATCAGCAACGTAAGCTTTAATCCTACCAGAAACATCCATATCACCAGTCTTCCCTAGTAGTAGCCAGATTTCAACCTCTGCTTCAATGGCCCTTGGTATCAGTAGATATGAAATCCTCAAAGTCCCAGCTGGGCTTTCAATTACCTTCTCGTGCATGTGTACAGTGTATTTGTTGTCTTCGTCTTCCTCACTGCACCAACAGGGGTCCCAACCCTCTGTGATGGGATGAGTATCATGGCTGGATGTAGGAAAGCATTCAATTGTCAAGGGTCCATACGCTCGGATTGCCCTTTGTGGTCCAATGAGTACCAAACTACAATCATTCTCAGGAGTGCAAGATTGACTATAGATAGTCTGACCCCTGTGCCAATCATACATATTGATATGATCGATCATGTAGTTCGCTACCACATTAAGTAATTGGATGCAGAAACGAGGAACGGCAGTAGATGTACACCTTTTGGAACTGGTCTCCTGCTCACCGCTCTTGGTAGGGGTCTCCTGGTCAACACTCTTGGCAGGGGCCTCCTTGCCACCAGCACTGCTATCTTTATCTCTAGGGTGTCCCGAACTGCTGCCTTCACCTTTCTTTTCACCAGATTTGCCACCTCCACCAGCCCTCCTGAGTTTTTTTAACTTCTGATTAGCAAGGCTTTGGCGGTGAGGTTCTGACTTCTGAGTAGTTAAGGATGAGGTGCATCAATTCCAAAGCCGGACGTGGGCCAGTGACACCTATGCTTGCAAGACCTAGTACCTGTCCTTCCAATGGAGGATCATTCCACCCCTTGTACTTTCTCTGCCTCCAATCACGAAGTTCACTGCATATCTGGCCCCAATTCCATGCCTTGGACAACAAATAATCAGAATTCACATTCACATTTAACTGATTTATGCGGATCATAGTGTGTAGATTTTTATTATTATTATTATTATTATCTCAGGTTGTGGGATGTCAATAACTCTGCCCAACATGAGACTTGATTCAGCAAGTGCAAAGGAGATTTTAACATGAGCACAACCATTGTTTGGAGCTGGTGCAGATGAGATGATAAAATAGTGTCCAACATGATGGTGTATCCAAGCACCAAGCTGTTGTAATATGGATGTGGGGGTGTGTATTGTGTTCGAACTACTGGAGGATAATTTAGTGGTATTGGTGCATGATTTAGCTACTATGTTATCACATTGGAAGGATAGTTTTAGCATGTACAATTAATTGTGTTGTGCTGGTGTATGATTTTCTGTTGGACAGTGATTCTGGAGCGTATGGTTTTTTTTTTGCAATTGTTAAGCACGTTCTTTATTTTGGGCGTTTTATTATTTTCAGAGCATGTTTTTTTATTTTTCTGAATTTTTGGATGTTTTTTTTTCTGAATTTTTAAAGCATGTTTTTTATTTTGGAGAGTTTGTTAAATATTCTTTTTATTTTGGTCAAGCGTTGGCAGAGAGCCGCTCGCACCTCGCACAGCGGAGGGCGACGCACCCACCCCGGGGACCAGGACCAGCGCAAGTTCCCAAACGGTGGCAGGGAACTGGTCCCACCGAGGGAAGGACGTACCCGGGGAGCGCGCGTGCAGGTATTGCCCCCGGCGGTCTTTCCTTCCCCGGGCAGGGGTCCCTCTCCTCCCAAACGAGCCCCAAGGGTGGGCTGCCTTTGGCTACCGAGGGGTGGAAACCCAGGGAGGAAATGCTCCCGATTTCTAAAAATGAAAAAAACCTCAAAAATTCAGGAAAATGAAAAAATGTCTTCGAAAATTCAGGAAAAATCGGAAAATGACTCAAAAAATTCAGTGAAAATCGAAAGATGACTTCAAAACTTAGGAAAAATTTAAAAAATGACTCAAAAATTCAGGAAAAATCGAGCAAAAATTCATGGTTAACAAATGATCAACATCCTGCCAACTTCATATCATAAGTGACAACCATCATTATGTTGGCATCAAACCATGAATAATTCATCACTACACACAACATCTTGCTACCAAGCGTCACAAACAAAAAGGCACACATCATTTCAGCAGCACCAAATACATTACTACATCAAATATTAAAGGGAAAATCCCTTTAAAGCCACTGACATAAACTTTAATCTCTTCACTGCCACCGAGAAAAGTTAAATCCGTAGATGCCAACCATAAAAAAAAAAAATATCCTATCACGACCATCTGTACGAGCTTTGCCCTTCCCTTTCTTCCTCACAAAGCCTATAGCCATATCAGCTCGAAACCGTCATGTCTCTCCAAATGGTCAATTGCAGCTCACTCCTACACGCAACACCATCATGGCAGTGTCGTCTCTGACCAACAACACCACCCTCGCCGTCTCCTCCTGCTACCGTAGCTGGAGCTCAAGCCCCGCTCGGCACGCCACGCTCAGCCGAAGCCGCCATGGCTGGGGCCGCTGGGCGAGATCCACCAAGCGAGCCTTACCATGGCAGGCTGGACGAGTTCGAGGCTCGTCCTGGCCACCATGACTGGGCGAGGTCCAGCCTGCCACAAAAATTGACGAGAAATAACCAATCAACAAAGAAAAGAAATTCAGGAAAGCAGAAGAAACAGAGAGAAAAGTGCTGAACCGGACAATTCCAAACAACGAATCCATGGCAAGGAACTTCATGAGGTTCCTGCATCAGAAAGAGGACGTCAAATATTAGTTGTTGCATAACAGAATAAGCATCCTGAGCTAGAAACAAGAAGCAAGCTGCCATGTTTAACTACTATAAGTAAACAGTAACACGTATACATCAGGTAATCAATATTTTGGCCAAGCAAGTGCAGCTAACTGAGTTTACTAACAAACACTGAACTGAAAAATCTATCAGCTCAACAGCTGCAAACTATTGAAGTAGAAACAGGACAAAATCGCAGCATACCTAAATTATGTGCATACCTCTAAACCTGACTGGTGTCGATGAGACCTAAATTAAATGTACACACAATTTAAAAAGCTATTGCAGGAAGCTAGCATAGATTCGAACCAGAGACCAGCCTGAGAATATTCTTGGTGCTGGTCCTCGTCCTCGTGCAAAGAGAGTCAAGATCTTGTCGGCCTCGTCTCAAATCGTGATATACCCACTACAACTGTGTTAACTAATAGCTAGGAAAAGAAAATTGGAATACTCCTGTTAGACAGGTCATCTAATGAACGTGACCATAAATCAAACCATGCTAGTCCAAATATATTGATTGATCACTCACAACAAAAAAGGACACAAAGAGCAAAAGCTCAAAGACTTTGTTGGTCAGTAGAAGAAATGAATCTTTACACGAGCTGAAACAATGTCTGAACCCGTCCATTACATGTTTGTTTCATCCATTCTTACACATGTGCGGTAACCACCATCCCAGGTTCGTGCATATATCCTAGTAACCAAGCAGATTTCAGTTAAAACTAAAGTTGACAGAGCATCCTGCATCAAACAGAATCATGCAAATTTCAGTTCAGACTTGACTGAAACTCTGAACTGAAACTAAAACTAGAATTCTACAGAGCATAACGAATATAGCATATATACAGGCTGTTCGGCAGAGAAAAATAACTGCGAACCCTGTAACAGCTGCAGAAGAAATAACTGAAACACTGTAGCTGCTGCAAAGCAGCCAGGCGAACAGGGTATATTATACGAACTTCGCCTTCCAGTACTCACCGTCAGACGGCAGTACGTCTTGTTCTTGGTCCAGGCAAGCAAAATCGTGAGGTGACCTCCCCCGTCAGAGATCTGGAGTAGACGGCGGCGGCTTCGTCCTCAAAGAGAGAGAGAGAGAGAGAGAGAGAGAGAGAGACGGGACGGCGGCTGGCGTCGCTCGAATCGACGGGGAGGCACCCGACACCGTGTGAGTCGACGGGGAGGTGGCAGGAGAGGCACGTCTCGCCAGGGAGAGAGCTCCCGAAGGCCGGAGTACCCAGCCCCGGCCCGCTTTCCGAGTGCGCGCCGCGGGGAATCCGGTTCCCAAAGGAGACCTAAGCGCATGGTCTCCTGGGGAGGACTTCCGCGTCGCCCATATTAGCAACAAATGCTTGAAATTTCGTAACGCTAGGAATAGGAGCCTAATTACAATACAGACCTGGTACATATACATGCAGGCTCACAGTAAAGTCAGCTCAAATCAATAGCATATAAACTGAAATCAGATCACAGTAAAGTCAGCTCAAATCAAGGGTGTGTTTGGATGGATGGCTGGGGCGAGTTGGGTGGGGGCGGCCCTTTTTGAGCGCGTGTTTGGTTGAGGGTCAGCCGGGGGCGAGTCAGCCACGAAGCGAATATTCGCTCTTATTCGGTGGCGGCTCCATCCCTCAAAAACGAGCGGATGGCACGGACACCGTTCTCTCGCCTGACCCGAGCGGCCTCTCACCTCGAGTTCGGTTACCTTCCCGTCTCTCCCCACTCGCTCACCCGCCGCTATTTTTCCTCACCCCGTGCGGTGTCCATCGAATTAGGAGAAAAAGAAAAAAAAAAAGAGAGAGCGGACGAACTGGGCGAATAGGGCAAAGGGACGCCAGGATCTGGGCTATCTCCGATGCCAACAACGCGAAATTGATGGAGCAAAATAGATGAGGAGCACAAGAGTAGTCGATTTTTCTTGCTTATGGGTGTAGCAGCACTTCATTGGTGCTGAATCAAAGCTTGGGTGCACCGGTCATGGCGGACAGAGGAGGAAGGAAGAAGAAGCTATGATGAGAAAAAAAAACTGTTCGTGTATTGTCTCCGTGGACAATGGGCTGAATGGGCCAATAATGTGGGCTTCATGGGCTAGTAGTTATGGGCAGCCCATCACGTATTTTTGAAACAGGCCATCACGCATTGTTTTCTTTTCTTTATTGTTTATATTTCTGTTTTTGATTTTTTGATATTTCACTTGGTATTATTTTGTAAGAGTGAAGCAAATGCATAAAATGGAGGTAAACTCACCATCATTCAAGAAAAGGTGACCATAGTCATGTGCTTGACCCCAACCATTCATCCAAACAAAAACTGGGTCGGCCTCGCCCCCATTAATCCCTCCAACCAAACAAAAAAAATGGCCCGCCCCGGCCTTGCAATCAAATAGCAACAGGGGCGGCCTCGCCCCAAAAAACATGGCTGACCCTGCCCCAATCCACTTGACTCCCATCCAAACACACCCCAAGTCGCCGTCCTTGACAGGTTGAGAGCCTCTTGCTGCTTGAGGCAATGGTTTAGTCATTAGTGAGCACCTGTCCCGGACTCCTTGCGACAAAGGCCACAGATACAGCAATGTGAGCAATGTGTAAGGTCATGTTCATGTCAGTACTAATAAGTAGTACCATTTCTTATCCAAGCAAATTTCATATACGAATAGCACGAGTGTGGAGCACATTCGTTCTTATCCGAGCTCAGCCGGTGAGCAATGTGTAAGGTCATGTTCATGTCAGTACTAATAAGTAGTACCATTTCTTATCCGAGCAAATTTCATATACGAATAGCACGAGTGTGGAGCACATTCGTTCTTATCCGAGCTCAGCCGGTGACCCATGGTGAGGACGTCCTATGCGCAAGTCATCCCGGGGTCGAATCTGTAGGTCAGCCCACGACTTCGTTGAAGTCGGCTCACGACCAGCGTTACTCCTTGTTCCTCGCGTTGTTGCACTGAGCTCGCCCCGTCGCCGTCAATTGTCTGCTCACACCCACCTCCCCTGATTCCCACGGGGACACTACCGCCACGCTAACCACTCGGTATGCGACTAACCCTACACCGCTCACCGATCACGGCCGACGGCGCCGCTCACCCTCACTTCCCCTGCTTCCCACGGGGGCACTGCCGCCACGCTAACCACTCGGTATGTGACTAACCGTACACCCCTCACCGATCACGGCCGATGACGCCCACCGGCGCCGGTCCTCTCTGCCTCCATGTTTCTATAGGCTAGTTTGGATGATGCCCTGAGCATCATGCCTGAGAAAAACAGGTGTCAGGTCATGAATCATCAACTTGCCTCGTCAGGCGTGAGGTGCTGGAAGTGTTTGTTTGCATATGGTGCATGAGGATAAAACGTAAAAGCAAGAATACGCTTTGTGAGAGATGAGACGTAAACCCGTTACTCCGTTTCTATCTAGGCCCCTAATCATGTGTTTTGTGTGATTGACGTCAAAACGATCAAAATGACTAATGTTTGTAATGAGAAAATATTCAGCTAGGTCTCACAATGGAGAATCAAAATGATTTCAAAGTTACAATCCCTTCATGTGTTGACAAGAATGGCATTAAATGCTCAATGGACAAAGATTTCTTTCTTTTATATTTTCATTGAGTCTAGGAATGCCGTACTATCAAGAGGGATGGTAATCATGTGTATTCTGATGTCACAAGAACTTTTGCATGAACCAAAACCAACCAATTTCAAGCTTGAGAGATTTACAAAAATCCAGTTACAGATACTTCCCACCGGAAGATCCGGCACACTGCCGGAGTATTCGGCTCCTGTTGCCCAGTTACAGATACTCCCCACCGGAATATTCGACACACTGCCGGAGTTTCCGGCCCTGCTGAAACCCGGTTACAGTTGCTTCCCACCGGAGTATCCGATATTGTGTCGGAGTATCCGGTAGGACCTAACCAGCAGCGCAACGGTTTGTTTTTTTAACCGCGCCTATAAATATCCATCCACCTCGAACGGCCATTTCTCTCCGTCTCCACTCAAAGAACACGACCCAAGCTTCCCCCTCTCACTCTCTACTCATTCCCAAGCCAAATATTTGTGTGATTCACTCAAGAGAGTGTGTGAGAACAAGAGATTCGTGTTGAGAGCAAGCAATCCCACTCTTGAGCTTCTTGTGGCATCATCTCACTTGGTTTCATTTGTTACTCTTGGAGCTTTGTGCTCCTAGACGGTTAGAGGTTGCCCGGGAGCTCCCAATTCGTGTGGTGAAGCTCCGGGAAGTTTGTATTACCCATTCCCGCAAGGGATTTGCTAGTGGAATACTCAAATCGGTCTTGGTGACCATTTGAGCGAGGTTTAGGGTTGAGAGCAACCCGGTCCTTTGTGGACACCTCAACGGAGACGTAGGGCACTTTGTGGGCCTGAACTTCGGGGACAAATCGTGTGTCATCTTGTCTCAATTTTACTTGTTCTTGTTGTTCTTACTTGTTCTTGTTCATATTGCTTATATATTGCTATATTGCCTCGATCTACTTATCTACTTGTTTACTTCCGTAATTGTTGTGTAGATTTACTTGATAGCATCTATACAAGTCTTTTGATTCAAGTAGAATTGCTAGAAACTTCGTAGCTTTCAAATTTCTTAAGATTATCCCCTGTTCCGGACTGTCCGACACAGTACCGGATATTCCGGTACCGGAGTATCCGGCAGTGTACCGGACTGTCCGGTAGTTCTGACGATTTGTTTAAGTCCTAATTTGCAGAAGTTTTTAGCGTTGCCTATTCACCCCCCCCCCCCCCTCTAGGCAACTTTCAGTTTCTCTTGTTCCTTCTTCCTCACCAACTTCCGTAAGGATGAGATCTAAGGCCGACGATAAGGCTCCGCAGGACAGGTTCTCGTGACCACCAAAATGGATTTGTCAAGAGATTTAGAAGGCATTGTGCGATCAATTTGGTCTAATTCTTGTCTATGTCATGAATTTTTGGGATTTTGCAGCCAGAGTTTGACAAGAGAAAAAATAAAATTAAGGAAGAAGCAACCGGAGCAGTCGGAGGAAGCATCCGTGGAGGCGTCGTCCGGAGCGGCGGGTGTTGACGACGCGCTAGTGCAAGCAGACGGCGAAGGTGCACTAGTGCGGAGAGGAAGGAGAGCCAGACATGAATGGTGTCGCGATGCGTTCGCTCAGGTGCTCGATTTCGAGGGCTGAGCCTGACGGACTTGCCTGAGCAGGCAGAAACTCAGGGCATCAATCAAACGCGTCAGCAAGACTCTCAGGCGCGTGCTCAGGTCAGGTAATTTTTACGAGGACAGCAACCAAACTAGTCCGTGTCCGGAGATGAGTGGAGGAGAGCCTGAGCGTGTCAAATTTGCCTAAGCAGGCAGAAACTAAGAGCATTAACCAAACGCGTCAGGAAGACTCTCACGAGCGTGTTCGGGCCAGATAAATTTTATCAGGATAGCAACCAAACTACCTATGTCCGGGGAGGAGTGGAGGAGAGGCCGAGCCTGACAGACTTGCCTGCGCAGGCAGAAACTCAGGGCATCAACCAAACGCGTTAACAAAACTCTCAAGCGTGTGTTCAGGCAACGTAAACAGCAACCAAACTAGCACTATGTACGGGAAGGAAAGTACAAACCATACGCACTAAAGGATTATACGGCCCGGCGAGGAAGCTCGTCGGAGAGGATCGCCGTCTCTGCATTCGACCTCGGAGGAGAAAGACGACTGCATAACCGTCTAATGCGTGAAAAACACAAATCTTAAAGGCGCCCGATCGAATCGATCCTGTCGGGCCATTGTAGGCTTCTATTGGGCCAGATATAAGCGAAAAGCAGGGCGAACAGTGGATTTTAGTTCGCGCGTGCGACGTAAAATATTGGCCCATATATAGGAGGTTTAGGGGTGGAGGTCCCGGCCAGCGCCGTCTTGCGAGGGCATGGCGTCCTTATCTCCTCGCGAAAGGGAAAAAGAAAAAAAAAAACAAAGATTGCGTCTTATTGGATGGCATGAAAGGCATGGCGCGTTTTTATTTATTTTTTGACCTGAAGGCATGGTGAGTTGGGTTGGGTGAGAAACAATTCGAGAAAACTTGCCCTAAAAAAAAGTTCGAGAAAACTCACGCGTTATATTGCAGATTTACAGATATTGAGATATATATACCTAGACTGGTTACTACGTTTTCCTCCCAACCGCATCGTCTCCGCCCCCAAAGGCGCCGACCCTCGTAGTCTCTCTCGCCGACCCTTCTCGTCCCCAACCGCCCTCCAGGTCGGATTAGGCCATCGCCGTCTCGGATCTTCCCCCTCTTTCCTCCCGCCTGCCGCCTGCCGCCGGTTCTTCGTCTCGTCTCGTTAATCGCTAACATCGATTTATTCCCTATTTATTTTGTCTATTATTATGCAGGAAACGATGACCAAAGAGCATGCTATGCTTTTGTCAGTGTTCCTTCTGTTCAAGTTTCTTTCCAAGGATTTGATCATTGCTGCACTCACTGTTTACTTCATTCGTGGAATTGCTGCTCTGTCGTAAGTCCAAATTTTCTTTTGAGAACTTCACAAATCCAGCCGTCCCAGATAAGTGATCTTTTAGAAAATTGCAGATTCAGACACATTAGTAGTGGTGAAAGTTATGTTGCCCTAATTCTTATATCAGTTGTGATTGAAAGCTGTGATTTCTATTCGGTTTTCTGGATCCTGAAGAAATGCACATTGAAACCAGAGAAATAGCATCAATTGATCATTTGATTGGATCCATACACCCTTTTTTATTGCCGTGAGTGTTGATTAATTAGATGAGGTGCACTAGGAGCTAAATTTTTTCGTGGGACAAAATTTGAAGACTGATAGAACACTAATTTTGGGATGGAGTATATAGTATTGTTCTTGTGAACTTATGACTTCTTTTATGTTCTTATTATGCAGTGCCGCACTTACTCCTTCCATAAAACGTTTTCTTACAAAAGAATGTAATTATGAGGAGGTTGTATCGCAGACTCCACTTATGGACAGTATGTTCCTACTCATTTTGATGCTCACTCTTTTGGGTCCAATATTGTGGGCTCGTTCTATGCATCTATGTTTTTTCAGTACTATTCTAGAGCATTATTGATTTTATCTTCAGGATAGTATATCTGGTACAAAAATGTCGTGACCAAAAAATTAGTAGATTGGCTTATGATACATGCCATAATAATGAATCTAACAATCTTTTAGCATTATTTTTTTCTTAGGCTATTCGCTGCTGTTTTTTCCACTTCATTGTGGAATGTTATAGTATTTCCATGCAGAAGTGTCCCTGTGTGCCTTGAGAAGTTGCATATCAATTATCAAAGTTAAATCAGATTTTCAATATTTTATGAACAGTTAATTAAAAAGCATGGAAATACTTTCTTGTTGAAATAATTGTTTTGAGAGATGAAAAATTTGATTTTCTTTGGAAAGTTGAGATATTAGTATGTTACAAGATTATAGCCTTTGGATTTGTCTTAACTCAGGACAAAGACGTGAAGGGTTCATTCATACATTAGTAGACTCCATCAAGTCATGGGTTGTGGCTTCAATCCCTGGATTTCTCTTTTTCCTGTGGTGTGCTGCTAAGAAGTATTGTCTAGCAAACAATGTTTTTGGAATTTCTTCCCATATACAAGTTTGTTCTTATTAGTTTTATCGTGTATTTGTAAGGATTATGGACTAAAACCTTCCTAAATTTGATTTGTTCCCCTTCCAACCTATAATATAACACTGTTATTTTGCAGGGGATCGAGATGCTATCTCTTGGATCATTTAAGACTGGTGCTATCCTCCTGGTATGGGTTTACTCAGTTTCTTTCTTTTTGTTAAACTTGTATATTTATATTTTCTCATGGAACTTCGAAGAACACAGCTTCATTGTCTGTCACAAATGTGTCTTTTCTTACAGATGCGCCTTGTGAGCTTTATTTTAATTGTCAATAAAAAGAACTACCTCTTATCCATTCCATGAAACTCATTGTACTGCTTGTTGTAATTTTATCGATTTTGAATTAATATCTTCCCTAATTCGATTGTATCATACTCCAATTCTATTTCCTTGAAATTCGCAAATGTATTGTGGACTTGCAGTTTAGATCATACCGTCTGTATTACACTATCTCAAGAACACCATATGTTGGAATTTTGTACTATTTAATATTTTAATGAAGATGTTGAATCCTTCAATTTTGGCTGCATTACCGGTAACATTTGTTGTGTTCCTTTTTATCAGTTCTGGCTGATCCACTGATATTAATTCATGTTTCTTGGAAATAAAAATGCCTTCTTCTATATGCTCATCTCCTATCTTATTTTAGGGGGGGGGGAGCCTGCTCTACTATACATTGCTGATGGTGTGATTGGTTTTGTTGCCGCTCACTGTTTGTGGAATGAGGTAAAAGAGGTAAGATTGGTAAACCTTTGACATACTATTTTTTGTACTATAGATATGCGCTTTTTGGTGATTAATGACATTCTGTAGTGACATATGCTATTTGCTAATCTCTCTCTCTTCTTTTTTTTTTCCTGGATGGCAGCTGATGGTTAAATTGTGGTGTTGGAACAACATGTATGGAATCAAACTGAAGAAGTTTGATGGATTGGTTCTTCACACTACCAACGAGGATGGTGACGGAGGCGATGATGCCACAGCTCTCCCGGAGGATCACAGGGGTGGCCTTGAGGATGGCAACAGTGGCATGGACGATATCGCAGCCCCCTTCGAGGATCCTGATGGTCAGGATAATCGTGGAGCGGCGTCGGAGGATAGCGAGCATGTAATTTTCTTTTGCCCACGAGTGGTCCAAGTGTTGGCCATTCGTGCAAACTTCCCTATAATCACTATCAACGGTTACGACGGGCAACAAGGCCGGTGCATCTACACTCAACACGAGGGGGAAGTACAAGAGGTATATACTTGCTACCTTATATTATATCTACTATATGTTTTGTCTTGTAAACACTGATATATATTGTAATAAATTAAGACCTTCACATTCATGTGTGCACTTGCAGAAAGGAATGGTCGATTTGGTGCTCATTGGACCGAGTGATGTTCTCATGGCTGACAGTCCCTTCATCTTGGAAGTTTTCTATTACACAAATACAGCAGGGGATGAGGGGTCTATCGAAGAGGGGTGGGATGTTTGCGAGAACAAGGTACCTGAGGAATACACAGAAACAATCTGTCCAGGCCCTGGCCGCGAGTTGGAGATTACATTCTTGGTGATTCCCCATGCTATTGAGGCCCATGTTAATGTCAGGTTGAAGCTCAAAGACCTTGGTTCTATAAGTTGTGCCGTGTATGGTAAGATCAAGGCAAGCGCCACTGGCTATGGGAACAAAAGTGTCCACCTCTTCAGTTGTGAACGAGCGAGGAGCCAGTTCTTTCCCTCTGGCTGCTCATCCATTCTTCCACTGAGTCCATCTGTAATTGCCTTATCATATTGTCTGCAGCCCGAAGTTCACATAGAGGTGGACCTGACAATAATCACGTGTGAGAGCCAAGGCAGCCAAGAAGAGGACAAGAATTTGAAATTCACTCTAAAATTCACCCGTCAAATTAGGAGTCAAGAAAGAGAGCTGGATGATGATCAAGTTGAAGTGAACATCATCTGGGACTTCAAAGAAATGAGGATTTCAAAGAAGTGAGCAGTAGTAGTTGCAGTGCCCTAAGATAGGCTATGAAATAAGTGACGGGTTGTCGTAGTAGCTACAGTGCCAAATCTGGAACTTTGTGTATGTTTGCTGAATCATGTTATCTATTTCCTTTTCCGTTTGCTCTATTCATGTCGTTTTTATTTGAACTGAACTATTCGTGTCAATGGGTGAGTGGGTATCAAAATATAGCAAAACAAGTCTTCATGTCACTCGGTGCATCACTAGCTTAAGCGCATCTGCCTTCTAATCTTCCGGTCTTGTCCGCAACTAACAACTGCATTTTTGTTTTTGGTTTTTTTGGTTTGTGGAACTCCTCTTGTATTACAATCACTCAGGATTACAATATGATGCTAGGATGCCAAGCACATAGGATGGGGCAACATGCCACTCACCCACCTGCGCAGCCCGCATTCCTTGCCTAGCAAACTCATGGGCTACTCTGAAAGTAGAGAAATTACTTTTCTCTCTTTTAACAGCACCATGATAGGTTTTAGATAAGGGGCATTGGTGTATTTGCCCTATTTTGAAGGCCAATTGCATGTTTGGCCTCGTGTTTTAGGGTTTGCATGTTTGATCTCGTTTTTTTCAAAATGAATCTTCCGTCCAACCCTCTTTCTAACTCTGTCACTTTGAGAATTAAAAAAATAAAAAAAGAAGTGGATAATGAAAGGAATGGAAAAAGACCAAAGTACCCTCCCTCTACATTACCGATTCCCAATGTTTAGTATGTTTTTCTTAACTCGTACAAAATACTGTCGGTCACTGCCATTTCCTATTAGCACGGGTTTATAGAAAATACTGGTTTATAGAAACCATGCTTGATGTTGTCATGATAATTGAATTAATAGTAATAGAGCAGTCACTGAATGATTGTACTCTGAATGTAAGGCTATTTGCAAGGTTGTCCTCTGAATGATTGTACTCCTAGCTCTAAAAGCCCATTACAGATTCGCTATAAGCAGTCACTGCAAATTGGCCATAAGCATTAGCACGGGTAGGCTTACCGGCCTCAGCAGGCAGCTATTTTTTCATTTACCTTTAAATCACATGAAGGCTCATCGGCCGTATAATCAATTAATCCATGGCCGCACATGCATTAGCAAAAGCCTGACGAAGCAGCGTGGCAAAATAAAATGAAAGAGCACAATCACTAGGTTTCGTGGCACATGATCATGTTTTGTCTGTGGTTTACGTTGGAGAGCTGCATGTCTTCCAGAGAACTTAGGCCTTCCTAGATTTCTTAGCCACTGATGCTTTCTTCGATCCATCACCACCAGCCTGGTACAAGCCAAGTGAGTCCTGGCAATCATTTAGACGAATGCATCCACGGCAGTGATGCTAACCTGCAAAAGGTACATGAAGCTGAAATATCTCATGTACAGCTATTTGAGGTAGCTTCAATTCCCTAATATTTACATATTGGTAAGATATCCAAAATTTCTAGGGGAAACCACTACATCAGAATAAGAAAAGAAAACATATATACAGATAAAAAATACAATAACTTGGAACAGTAGGTCAAAATCTCATCAACAGAAATGCATCATTGTTCAGTTAGCTCATTGCCTAATTAAAATAATGACTGAAGCAAAGCAATGGATACTCAAACAGGAGCTGCATGACTGGTTGGTAGTTGTAAAGGAGTGTATAAACTGCCAGCAAGACGTCTTTAAAGATTTTACAGGGGCAAAATTCTTAAGCACAATCACCAAACGATGATAATTTTTAGTCATTCTAATTTAAAACAGTTGCCTATATTAGGTCACAGAAAAACCACGTAGTGCAAAAAAGTAGCACTAAACAGCTATCTTTGATGGTCCTAAGTTTTAGAATCTAGACATAGACATGTACAAAATCCTTGGAAAAAATAGCACACGTCCTATAATAATCCTTTCATTTGATTTTTTTGGGTCCTTTTCAGATATGATTTAACAAATGGCTCAAGTGCAAACGTTATGCAACTCTATCAGGACACTTCCTAATGTGTCATCTAAGGATTATTAACAGTCATTCTAAGAAATGGAAATAAATATTGCTAAATTATGAAACAAATATGAGTCTACACCAAAAATATACTTAGATAAATAGTCGACATCATATCACAGGTTACAAAAGCAATGAGAATTACAAGATGTATGGAATTTTCAACACAAACCATATGCCAAAATATATAATAATTTCTTCTTAATAATCAAAAGAATATAAAAGTCACTAAAGAATTAGAGCATCCCTTGTAAAAAAAAGTATTAGAGCACAACTCCAAAATTCTTTCATATCTCAGATTCTGGGAGAAAAAACCTCTATCCGTTTACATGATCAATGCTTTTACTCAATAATATACCTCCTGAAGCTTTTCAAAACTAACATTGTAAAGTCTTGTTTGAAAGAAGGCAGAGAAGGTCTTGGTTGCTCAAACGCCTACCATGCGCTCAGGTGTAGCTCCTGGACACAGGATGCTTCTTGAAACTCACAACGAAATATGAGGCCTTAGTTGTTCCAAAGTCACTGCCTCCCAGAAGGTACAAGGCACTCTAAGATTCATCATTGCAAACTTAAATTAAAACACCCACCAGTATTGACTGATTCGGGGGTTCAACACTGGAGTAAATTAAGGCACCTAAATTTTGTAAGCACTACGCGAATAAAGTCCAATGTGCAAAGAGGGTAAAGATTATGGCACGAACTATACCTATCACACTAAGACGGACAACATGACAGGTCCATGGCTCCATGCAAATTCAAAGCAACAGAAAGCAGATTTGTGTTGAGAGCACCCGAATCGGCAAACGCATCCAAATGAATGATCATCACTGAAGACATTTTAATGTCACAAAGGCACCTGCAAGGCTACAGTGACCATTTTCTGTTAAACTGATTTTACGATCATGAATACCAAAGATCCCACTGGAATCTCAAATAAATCCAAATGTAAGTATATTAAATTCAACAATAATCCTTAGCATATACTGTTAGTCCTACTACAGCCAAAACAATCTCCTTTTTTTACGGGTCACAGGGTTAAATTAACCTTAGATGAAACAATCTTAGAAACAACCTTATATGAGCACCGGACATCATAAATAGCTTTAGATATAGCATAGTGATGGTTCAATAACTTGAATATGCATCAGTTAGTGGATTACATGTATCCATCTCTCCTGTGAGTTCATAAGAATGTTCTGTGACAGGTTAGTTCCTAGCTCCTCTATTTTCAATGATTGCCACCTACAAATTTTCCAAATCAAATGAGAAAATTAAAGAAAAGCGCCATGTTCGGTTTGCTGGTTTGCAGCCCAGCCCGGCTGGTTCTGGGTGTCTGACTGGTGGGGTCAGGAGCCCTGGCTGGAGTCGGGCACTAAAAACTAGCCGGCCAGCCCAGCCACTTCCGCCAGCTGAACACGTTGAAGGTTCCAGCCGTTATTCCAGGAGAAGCATCAAACTAAATGAAAACATTACTAACATTCCATCTAGAACGTTAAAAAAAAGATAAATCCATACAATATCCATGTAAATTGAGAAATCATATATTTAAGATACATCATGCAGTTGGCTTCTTATGGGTCAGATTTTAAAAGAGCAACTGAATAGATCAATGCAATGTCACTAACTGCTGGAACCACCACCCAATCTAATGTCAATTTGAACATGTCAAACCATTATTTTTCTTGGTACATTCCTTTCATATAGTTTTTAGACACTAATGCCCACAAGGGAAAACGCACCAAAACATGCTCTTACCAGTGAGCTTGACTGGGTGTAATCGTTCTTTGCTGTTCCCACCTTGTTAAGTAATTAAGAACAGTTGAGCCAAAACCATTTCAAATGGTGTTGTGTTGTTGCATCATAGAAACCAGATTCTGTATTTTTACAAACAGAGTAATGCAATTATCGAGTGAATATATATTCATTTTATTTACGGCAGTTGAAAATATGAAAGGAAACATAAAGCACAAAATATGGGAAAACTGAGGCTGTAGAATTCGTTGCCTCACGTTCATAGTAAAAGCATCATCACAGTTTGAGCTGGCCAGCATCATCACAGTTTGCGATGGTATATAGCTGGCCAACGGATTGGGCCGGGTAGACACGACGGGCCTGAGGCTAAGCCCAAGCACGGCCCTAGCCGTGCCGGGCCGCGGGCCGAACGGGCCATGCCGTGTCGGGCCAGCCTTAGGCTGAAAATGTAGCTTTTCTTATATATTTTTTTTGATTTTTTTAACATAAATAATGACTAAAGTGGCCAGGCCATGCCGTGCTATGCGGGCCGTGTTGTGGGCTGAACGGGCCAGCCGCTAAACGGGCTATGCCATGCCGGCACGACAGGCTTGAGGCTAGGTCTAAGCACGGCCCTTCAATGCGCCTGGCCGGGCCGTGCTCGGACCGGGCCAAAATTAGTGGACAACGGACCGGCCCTTTTAGCACGGCCCAGATGGCCAGATATAATGGCATATATATCAACATGTAAAATATGGCAAATCTAGCAATAATGAGCTTATACTATGTTTAAAAATAAGTTACGAAATCAAGAAATAAAATTCATCGATCACATGCCCTTCCTGTTGGCAACAGAGAATGTGATTAACAGACATATTATGTATAACTTATGCATCCAGTTCAAAAAGCTCTGTACTTTTAGAAATAATAAATCAAATGATAAAGAAAAAAGTAAATTGCACTGACGGTATCATAATTTGTGATGTGGGTGCAATTTAGTCATACAACTTGAATATTGTTTAATTGGGTCACACAACTTGTTATGACGGTGCAAATGAAGTCATAAACTAAAAATAGTGTATAGAATAAGTTCTTAATGAGCGAAATAAAATCAAGATTCAACACGTTTATGTTTTCATAACACATATTTCACATAGAATATGCAAAAGTCACTTGTTTTCTTCAACCCATATTTCAAGTTATGTGACTACAACGCACCCACCTTACAAGTTGGTGTACCACCAGTGCATTTTACTCAAAAACAAAAACAAGGGTCTAATATTATTTAACTCCTTATATAAAAAATTATTTAGGGGAAACCAAATGGTTCGATCGAGTAGGGCTAGTTTTGTGAGGGCATCCTCTCAGCAAACCTCCAAAAGCCTAAGTTGATGAGGAAAGGCGAGTAATTCACTTATGGTTCAACACTTCCCCTCACGTGCAGCTCTTGTGGGCGCAAACGTGGAAATAAGAGCGGCACAACGGAATATGCGGTCACGGGAACTTGAACTCAAGACCTATATACCATGTTAAGTTGCATGCACTAACCAGTTCATCCAAAAGGTTAAGCTGATATGAAAAGGTTAGCAATTTACTTACGGTTCGACAGAGAAATGAAAGATTTGCGAGCTCGATTTGGATTTGTTCAGATTCTGAGTGAGGATTTGTACAAGAAGTATAACATTTTTCCTGTTAACTTTTAATAGGTTTCTTGGCTAATTTGTTTTGGATTGAAATTGGGATGAGCGAAACTTCGATCTAGATCCAAATCCTGTTTGACTTGCGGGTCGAATTGTTCGTCTGAAAACGAAGTCTTGACTTTCACACGCTCAAATCACATGCGGAGGCAGCTCCTTCACTCTCCTTAAACCTCCTGATTACGCGGTCGCAATCCCAGCCCATGTGCCCCATATGTTCCCTCTCCCAAGTCCCAACGTGGCCGACGCATCGTCTACAACAGTGCACACACTGACGTGGGGACCCGCCCTATTTTGGTCCCACTTGTCATTCACCGTTCTTCCCCTCCCTTGTGCCCCCGGCGCAGCAAGTCCGCCTTACCGTTTGAGCACTCGAGCTCGCCATTTACGGCATCACACGGCGCGTTCGTGCTCCGCGACTACTTCGATTTCGATCTCCTCCTGGCCGTGGCGCGTCGTGCGGGCGAGCTTTGCTATTGCTAGATCTCGGGGGAGAGGAAGCCAGGCGCGGCGGCATTCAATCGGGCTGAGCACGATGAGGGCGCCGTGGCGGCTTGCGGCGTTGGCGGCGGCTCTGTTGGTCATGGCGCTGGCCGTTTCGGCGGCGCGGCTGGACCTGGACGACGACGATGACTCCGGAGTTCTGGATGAGCTTCTGGCCGTCGAAGAGGAGGCGGAGCGGGGCGGGCTGGAGGACGACGGCGGGGGCGCGGAGGCGGTGCGGCGGGCGCAGTCCATGGTGCTGGTGCTCGACAACGACAACGCGCGCCGCGCCGTGGAGGAACACGCCGAGCTGCTCCTCCTCGGGTACGCGCCCTGGTGCGAGCGCAGCGCGGCGCTCATGCCGCGGTTCGCCGAGGCCGCCGCGGCGCTGCGCGCGATGGGCAGCGCCGTCGCCTTCGCCAAGCTCGACGGGGAGCGGTACCCCAAGGCCGGCGCTGCCGTCGGGGTCAAGGGGTTCCCCACCGTGCTCCTCTTCGTCAACGGCACCGAGCACCACTACACTGGCCTCCACACCAAGTGAGGATGCTGCTCACTCCTTTTTGTTTCGCTATCATACGAGTTGCCGCTCAAGTGCTCGACGAATTGACGGGGAATTGTCTGTCTTTCCTGTGATAGGGACGCGTTGGTTACTTGGGTAAGGAAGAAGACTGGTGCGCCAGTCATAAGGCTTCAGTCCAGGGACTCGGCTGAGGAGTTCCTAAAAAAGGACCAGACTTTCGTTATTGGCTTCTTCAAGAATTTTGAGGTACATCAAATGTTTGTTGTGAACAAATTCACAAATGTATTACTCCAGGTCGTGCTTTGCTCTAAGCATAGAACTTGAAGAATCTGTTTTCCATTTTTTGCAGGGTGCAGAGTACGAAGAATTTGTGAAGGCAGCGGTTACAGATAATGAAGTACAGTTTGTGGAAACCAATGATAGGAGCGTTGCCAAAATTCTTTTTCCTGGTATTTCATCTGAGGAGCAATTCCTGGGCCTTGTGAAGAGCGAACCAGAGAAATTTGAAAAGTTTGGTAAGTATCTTGTACATGTATTTCAATTTATCATATGTCCACTGACAGTATGGTATTGTGAATCGCTGATGATGTTTGCAATGTGTTACTACAATGTCTTGCTCCCGTAATTCCAAAAATAACAATTTGTTGTGTTCACTTTTAGGGCAGTGGCCGTAGAACAGAATCTTTTAGGGAAGTACTGAGATGCTTCCTAAATAATCTGTATATTCTGTATAATCTCATCTAATACTCTAGTCAGCAACAAGCAAAGCTCACTAGAGACCTACTGAATGCCAATAGAAACATGCCGGGTTAAGCTTGTATTCTTATTTCTTGTAGTCGCTCATACAATGGTATATTGCAGATGGGACATTTGAAGAGAAGGCAATATTGCAGTTTGTGGACCTCCACAAGTTCCCCCTAATTACTGTATTTACTGAGCTCAATTCAGCTAAAGTCTATTCAAGCCCTATTAAGATGCAGGTTTGCACTCAGAATTTCTGATCTATCAAATACTTTAGGTTCCAAGGGGTGCCAAAACTTAGAAAAGGCACCTATTTATGTTTCACCAAAATGCATTAAGCCATTATAACTTATAATGACTCAAAAATGATCATACTACACCTGTGATCCTTATGTCGCATGACATTGCATTTACCCCTTGAGAGTTTGTTGTAGGTTTTCACCTTTTCAGAGGCTTATGATTTTGAAGATCTTGAATCTATGATTGAAGAAATCGCCAGAGCATTCAAGACAAAGGTGATACTTCCTAAAAAGCATATATAGCTGAACTTGATTTGTTCCTGGCATTTATCACATCACCTGCATTGTTATTTGGCTAAACTGTTTCTCTCTATTGCATTGCAGATAATGTTTATACATGTGGATACTGCTGAAGAAAACCTTGCAAAACCATTCCTTACTCTCTACGGCCTTGAATCGGATAAACGTCCAGTAATTGTAAGTCTCATATTGAAGTCAAGTTTAATCTCTTATATCATTTTACCAGTAAATGCAGGTTTTCTTTGCTCCATTGTTAGTGTATTATGAGTAGGTATCAGAGGAACCTGTGGTAGGAGGAAGTCAGATTACTTTCTTAGTGGGGTCATTTTTTTTTGGCAACAATTAGCATTATCCTAATTAGTTTGGGGACATGACACAGCCATCATCAGAATATGCAATTTCTGTTTTTCAATGTCAAAGATATGTTTGCTAAAACTAGAGAGTTCACCAGGTTACAGCATTTGATACCACCAACGGAGCCAAATATCTGATGGAGGGAGATATTAATGCGAAGAACATACGGGTATTGAGCATTTTTTTTATATTGCATTTAATCAGTTGATTAACCAAGGCAAATTACTTAACTGCACCATGTGATGGAAAACAGGAGTTCTGCTTAGGTCTTCTGGATGGCACACTCCGTTCGTACCAAAAATCAGAACCAATACCGGAAGAAGTAAGCTTCAACTTTTTGCCAATTTTGAGTATTCTAAACTGTATGCATTAGGATTTGAATTCCTTAAGCAAACTGTTCACATATTTAGGATAGAGTGTCTGTTGCTCAGTATTTCCATTTTTGAACACTATTTGTGACAGTTATAAGTTATAACTTATATCACTTCAACATTTTCCCATATTAATTTGAATTCCTTAAGCAGTCAAACTTTAAAAATGTTCACATATTTAGGGCAGAGTGTCTGTTGCTCGGTAAAATGTATATCACTTCAACATTTTCCCATATTAATTTCTGTTAATATTTAAGGAAAATTAACTTGGTAAAACTGCAAACATGTTTAAATTGGAAACAAGAATCTGATGAGGGGCTTACGTATGAGAGGTGTAAGATGCAGGGGACAAAGTCCTGATGCTAAAATTATCATGATCTTTATGTTCTACTGAGATGTTTGTTTTGAAATGTTTGAGGCCTGTTTTTGTGTAAGTTCTGTAAAACAGTATGTTTTATCAAACATTGTGCAGAAAGGAATTGTTGAAAAGGTTGTTGGGCGCACATTTGAGTCTTCTGTACTGGAAAGTCCTCAAAACATTTTCCTTGAGGTACATGACGTTATTTATTTGTGATCTATTTTGTTCTCCAAAGTTATTTTCAATATACCATACCTTTCTTTTTTTTCCCTATAAATGACCTTACTCTCTCTTGTTTACCTTATAAAACAAAGGTTCATACACCTTGGTGCGTTGACTGTGAGGCGATCAGTAAAAACGTTGAGAAGTTGGCGAAGCATTTCAGTGGTTTGGACAACCTTAAATTTGCAAGGATAGATGCTTCTGTGAATGAGCATCCAAAACTGCAGGTGAGTCAGTTTTTGCATTAGCATGATATGGCAAAGGCATAGAGATATCTAACAGTACATGCTTTTTATCACCTTCATGCATTCCTTGCTATGGATTTGGGGTGCAGTATTCTTTAACTACTAAAGTTGGAATATGTGCTTTAAATTGATTTACCAAATATAGTCACTCTCACGCTCACACCGCCTGTTCTACAAACGCAAGCACACCGTTCTCCACACCCACTCACCACTCACTGCTCATAAAAAACAAACTTCATTGAATTGAAGATGATATCCTGGAGGATTCACTGCCTCATATGACTGCACATGTTAATTACTAAGTTTTCTTTTCTACATGAACATGATTCAGACTGTTGGAAAAACAGCTTAAATTGACTAGCTACTAACATGTTCATTAAAAGCTTCAGAGTGAATTGTGGTTTGCCTACTGGAAGCATTGTTTGTTTGCTTGCTGCATGTCTACTTGAACTGGGCTCAGTCCACACTTTATCAATGTGCTCTAGACAATTTTGCCTATCAAGTATAACTTCTCGTGACAGTTGACCATGCTTCCATGCAGGTGAACGATTACCCAACACTTCTCCTGTATCCCGCTGAAGACAAAAGCAACCCGGTACGTCATACTGGAACTAATGCAAAAATGCTGCAAGTTCTTTTGGCCGCATGTTAATGATACACCGTTGCCTTTTGCAATGCAGATCAAACTTTCGAAGAAAGCAAGTGTCAAGAACTTGGCGAAACTCATAAAGGAGAAGCTGCAAATTTCAGACGTCGAAACTGTAGCAGCTGCGGCCCCAGCCCCGGCTGCCGACAGTGTTAAGGATGAGCTATAACGTATAGTAGATCTGCTCCAGAGCCTTCATGCATGCTGCGGTACAGTGAAAGAAAATTACAGCATGTTTGATACGGCGATACTAGAACTTGCTTAATTCGGGTGTTGTAACTTATATGGTGAGAACAGACGAGGAAGTAGAATGAAGATCAAAAGGACATGTACATCAATTTAACTTTCTTCATATATGAATGTACTCTGAGGGCCATATGAATGTACTCTGAGGGCCATATGAATGTACTCTGAGGGCCATATCAGATTTTCTTCTGGAATGATGCTACGCAACTGAGTTCTTTTCATGACACGTACTTCCAAATTTGGGCAGCAGTTTTAGTAATTTAGCCGTAGTACGAAAAGGAAAACTCTGTATTGGTCAGAAATTAATCTAATACTCCTATTTTCCGAGTAGAGCTGCATTGTAAAACAAAACAGCACTCAACTTAAGTCAGTAATGGCATAACAGTACGAATTCTATAACATTCGTATGTTGAAAATTTTGTTACAGATTTGTAGGGCTTTCCCCTCTCCGAAGAGAAGGAGCCCTTCCAGAAATTCTCAGTGGCCCAGAGGGCCAAAGAGGGGGTTTGGAAATAGTTTTCAACCAGCAATTGACGCGCCTCGGTATTACCTCACTAGCTGCGTCATTGCCCCAAGCGCAAAGATGCTTTCAAACGTACGCCCACCCCCTATTCTTATACCCGGCTCCCCTGCGCTCTCTCTGTCGGCTGCCGAGGTGGGACAAAACAACTAATCGGGCAACGCGCGAGCGCGATTACGCGAGACCGCTTCCGCACCACCGCCTCACGGAATGTTCATGGGCCGAATCCACTCGCGCAGGTCCGCCTTTCATCGTTAATCATAGTCTTGGGCCGGGCTTTCCAGATGCTCGAAACAAGATTAAGCCCAGTGTTTAATTTGCACTTAATAATGACTTTGTACCGCAGTTAAATGGTAATTTCTGACACTCCTAAGCGCTGCATTAACTTGCTCCCGCAGAGCGAGGCAGCGAGAGAGATGCGGTCAATGCCCAACCTAGTGATGAGTGACGACGAGAGTAACCGGTGACCTCCGCGGTTAATTAACCTCGCCTCTCGTCTCCGCGCGCCGGCGAGCAGTCGCCGCGCAATCTCCGGCGGCTATACCCCCCCTCGCCGCCGCTGACTCCGCGGGCGGCGCGCCCGTCATGGCGGGGGAGAAAAGGCTGGCGTACGCGGCCGTCCTCCCCGTGCTCCTCCTCTCGCTCCGCATCCTGCCCTCCGACTCCCCCAACGGCGTCGGCGGGGGCGGCGGCGGCGGCGGAATAGGTCGAGCGAAAACCCTAGACCCGCCGGCGTCCAGGCACGTGGTGCGGTTCGTCGAGTACCGCCACGCAGAGGAGCACCGGGAGTACCTGGAGGCCGGGCTCCGGGGCGCCGCGCCGCCCGCGGAGTCGTGGCGGTGGGTTGAGCGGCGGAACCCCGCCGCCGCGTTCCCCACCGACTTCGGCGTGCTGGAGATCCGCGACGCGCACCGTGAAGCCGTCCTGGTGGCTGTACGGGCGCTCGGGCGCGTCCGGGACGTGCACGCGGACGCCACCTACTCGCGAGGCGTCCTGTCGGCGGATCGGCCGCCCCCATGGCGGGGGAAGCAGTTCACCGCCATGTCCTTCGAGGGAGGGGGAGAGGAGGAGGTGGTGTGCAGCCCGAGGGGTAACTCTTCTTCCGCAGCTTTGAGGCGGAAGCTTTTGGGTCAGGTACAAACTCTTTTGCTCTCGTGCTGCAAACATCGAAGATTCGTGCAAGGTCGTATCTTTCGTTACCTTTGAGGTTGCCATTAAAATTGTCACAGCTATTTGAAAAGGAGTGAACCTTTAATAATTGATGAAGTACAGACTATTATGTGCAAGTTTTGACTATCCATTGTAATTCACAACTGATAGAAATTGATATTGGAGTTAAGGTACTCACATAATGTTTGTGACGTTCCTCATTATGGGGAATTGATTTCAAGACCTTTTCCGTCTATGAACTGGAAGCTGAAATTAACGCATTGCATACTCTGCTCGAGTAAATATTTTGAAAGAAGTTATATTGCATTGAGATGCACAGCCAGTGCGATGTTATAACTACCTGATAGTGATAGCAAGTTGATGAGCAGAGCATAAAAGTTTTGTATGTTCGTTGGCTTTTCTTAGCGCATCTAATTATATTATTGCGAACATTTTAGTTTAGTATTCCACTTGTGCAATACATAGAACATTGAATATCATCCACTCCTGTCATTATATTTGAATCTAAACAAGTAGCCTTCATCAGAGTAAATTTGCGTTTCAAGGAAATAAAAATGTGATGCTCTGCAATGTTCGTTCAAGCATTAGCTGCAAACTAGAAGTTGATCATCTGAGAGTACATCTTGAACTGAACAGAAATCATGGATGCTAGCTTATAAGTTCATTCTCTCTTGGTCTAGATACATGTCAGCTTTTTGAGGTGAAGTTCTACCCATTGAGCTCTAATGCTATGTTGAAGTTGCAAAACCCTTTTGTTATCTATAATCAAGGACTCACTTTTCAGTCTCTATAGGCAGTCTGTATTGTTCTTTTTGCATTTGGGCTTGTCAGTTACTAGTTATGATATAGTATAAATAGATCAGATACATGTTCACTGTCAACAATCCAATCCGTAATTGATGATTTTCAAGTTGACAGGGAGGTGTAATTGCTGTCATGTTTTAGCACTATAACATGTTCTATTTAACAGAGGTCACAAGTTACATCTCTTTTCGGAGCTGAGCGACTATGGAGAAGAGGATTCACCGGTAGAAAAGTCAAAATGGCCATCTTTGACACGGGCATTCGGGCCAACCATCCACACTTCCGTAATATTAAGGTAGACTATATTATTTACCAAATTTCTTTACAACTGATAATGATTTATTATACATGCAAATTAAGAAAGAAAAAATTATGCAACAAACTAACTCGAATGCATGCTGCTGGTCTGGAAGAACATTCCATGATCAGTAGCTTGCCATGCACTGTCTGGTGCAATTGTCTGCCACTTTTCTTACCACTTAGTGCCTTGATATTGCATTGATTCATTTAAAATGATTGTGTATTTATTTGGGGAACTGTGTGGGTAATGCCTTGGATACGTACTAAATTTTATTCTCTTGTAGCAAAAGAAACCAGAACTTGTTACCCAGATTAGCCAGTATCCATTATTGGAAGATAAACATAAATTCACATTGTTTTGTTGAATATCATATCCTATGATTCTCCTTTGCTACCAGGAAGCTTGAATCATTTCTGAAGAGACTAATTTTGTAGGAGCGTACAAATTGGACAAATGAAGACACGCTAAATGATAACCTTGGACATGGAACATTTGTAGCAGGAGTCATTGCTGGCCAAGATGCAGAATGTCCTGGATTCGCGCCTGATACTGAAATATATGCGTTTAGAGTGTTCACTGATGCTCAGGTACTGGATTTGGCTGCATGTGTAGCACAGTACAGGTTTTCCTTGCTGTCATTATATTTACTGTCCTAAACAGTTGCCATTTTACTAGTCATTTTTCTTTTTTGGCAAGACAGCGTTTGTTGTACTATTGACAGAAGTGCAATTGACTATTGTCGTCACGAAGTCTCCAAAACTGTTTTTAAGCACTTCCATCAATCCAGAAAAAAAACTTAATTTTATTTAATAACAAAAATTCAAATTCAGAATATTATTAATACCATTTTTTTGATACAACTTCCATCAAAACCATTGAAGAACTAAATTATATAAAACATTTTTGTATAGAATACTAAATTTAGAATATTAAGAATACCATTTTTTTATACAAATATATATTCTATCATCTTTTGGGGGACTGCATGCATGCTGGTAAGATTTTGAGAATTTCGTCTTGTTTTCAGTGCAGATATCCTACACATCGTGGTTCTTGGATGCGTTTAACTATGCAATAGCAATCGGTATGGATGTCTTGAATTTAAGTATCGGTGGACCTGATTACCTAGATCTCCCCTTTGTAGAAAAGGTACGGCATATGATAATTCCAAGCTGATTTTCCCTATAGTTTTGCATCTTTTGTTAGTTTTGCATTGATCTTCTGTAGATACCTAATTGTTTTTGTGGGCGCATCTAGCTGTATTCAGTTATTGGAAATGGGATGCTGAGTGCAACCTCATCGCTGTCTTGATAATAGTAAATGATATGTTTGTGATTAGTTCATACTAATCTTTTCGCTGACCCATTCATTAAAATCTATGTGAAGGACTGTCAGTGTCACTCTATCTCGCTCTTGTTTGTAGTTTTTGGGACTTTTTCCTTTTTCCGTTGTTTGCATGACCAATGCAACTATATCCATTCTGCCTAATGTGTGAAGAAATTTTTGTAGATATTTTAATCAATAGATCTAGTGGAAACTTAAACTTATTATTAATTGATTCTGTAGGTCTGGGAGCTCACAGCGAACAATATTATTATGGTCTCAGCTATTGGAAATGATGGACCTCTTTATGGCACTTTAAATAACCCAGCTGATCAAAGTGATGTCATTGGCGTTGGTGGGATCGATTACAACAACCATATAGCCTCATTTTCCTCTCGAGGAATGACGACCTGGGAGCTTCCTCATGGGTACATTATTCTCTTTCTATTGCATTTTCCTTAGTATGTGACTTGTATTAATCATCTCCAAACTCCTTGCCTATGAAATTCTAGGTTTCATCAAAACATCACAAAAGGTTGTAAAACCTATGAAACCAATAGCTTTCTTGTACATCTTTAACTTATGTTTGAACTTTTTTTCCCCCACAGAAACTTAAATATTTGTGAGTTTTATGCTTACCAAACTTGGTTGTAGTCTGCACGTAAAAAGGGTCGTATTCTGATTATTTCTAATAAAAATTACACTTTAATAATCATGGCACAATATTTTTTAACTTCAGGGTGTCTTCACTATTTTTGATAATTTTTCACACTTAATTGCAAGTGATAAAGCATGAACCAGAAATTACATTTTGCTGTGTATAAGAGAATTATTGCTTGACAATTAACTGAATCATTTTTGATAGTTCTGTTGGTGCACGGCGAGGAAATTCCTCTCTACTTCCTGCTTTTAGTCTGGATATTACTTGTTCCAAGCTTGTGATTATTGCAGGATATTGGAGTAGTTAGGTTAGCATTTTTTACGGAAGTAGTTAAGTTTTCGCTGCAAAGTTGAACACATATTGCAGACTAATGAAAAAAAGACAGTCAAGAGTGACCTTTTATATCTGCACTATTCCTAGAAATAACATTCTCAATATTGTACATATTTGATTATGCAGTTATGGTCGTGTGAAGCCTGATGTTGTTGCATATAGCCGAGATATAATGGGTTCGAAGATCAGCACAGGCTGTAAGACCCTTTCTGGCACCAGCGTTGCAAGCCCAGTGGTTGCTGGCGTAGTATGCTTGCTTGTTAGTGTCATACCAGAAGACCAGCGTAAATCCATCCTTAATCCTGCTGCTATGAAGCAGGCCCTTGTTGAGGGTGCTTCTAAGCTTTCAGGGCCAAACATGTATGAGCAGGGTGCTGGCAGGCTTGATTTGTAAGTTTCTTGTTGCTTTTTGCTTATGCTTTTTCAATATTGCAAGGTCAGTAATTACTGGAACTGTGGCCTGTTGGATATTTCAGATTCAGATGTTTCTCACTCTATTTCTATTGAATCCAGAGACCGAATCATAATATCATATCAATATTTCTTCCGCTTTTAGTCTATTGTTTAGTGTCATGCTCATTAATTTTTACCATTTCCTTCCAGGTGGCAGTCTTATGAAATCTTGAAAAATTACCAACCACGTGCAAGCATATTTCCTACTATGCTTGACTTTACCGACTGCCCTTATTTCTGGCCTTTCTGCCGCCAGCCCCTATATGCTGGAGCCATGCCAGTGATCTTTAATGCTACTATTCTGAACGGGATGGGGGTGATTGGTTATGTTAAGGATCAACCTGTATGGCAACCTTCCGAGAATGTAGGCAATCTTCTTAGTGTTCACTTCACCTATTCAGATGTCATCTGGCCTTGGACAGGGTACCTTGCCCTACACTTGCAAGTTAAAGACGAAGGTTCTCAGTTCTCAGGCATAATTAGTGGCAATGTTACTCTGACAGTTTCTAGCCCGGCAGCTCATGGAGAAAGCAGCCCACGAGTTACTACATGCGTTCTTTACTTGAAGATCAAGGTTGTCCCGACACCTGTTAGGTCAAAAAGAATATTGTGGGACCAATATCATAACATTAAGTACCCATCAGGATATGTTCCAAGGGATTCCCTTAATGTTCATAATGATATTCTTGACTGGCACGGTGACCACTTGCACACAAACTTTCACATACTGTTCAACATGCTAAGAGATGCAGGGTATTATATCGAGGCTCTTGGTTCACCACTTACTTGCTTTGATGCTAGCAATTATGGGACATTGCTTATGGTTGATCTCGAGGATGAATACTTTGATGAGGAGATTCAAAAACTTAAGAATGATGTTATTAACAAGGGACTTGGTGTCGCTGTTTTTGCTGAGTGGTACCATGTCGATACAATGGTAAAGATGACATTCTTTGATGAGAATACCCGCAGTTGGTGGACCCCAATTACTGGGGGTGCAAATGTTCCTGCACTTAATGAACTGTTGGCACCATTTGGCATAGCTTTGGGGGACAAAATACTTACTGGCGACTTCTCTATTAATGGTGAGCAGACCCACTATGCTTCTGGAACTGATATAGTGCAATTTCCAGCTGGAGGATTTCTGCATAGCTTCGAACTTCAGGAAAATTCGAAAACTGGGCAAGATCACATAGGTACACTAGATACACAACAAGCTCCGGAGAAAAGCAAGGTTAGCAATTACAACGTTTTTGGCTCAGTATTTTAACAGAGTTCATAATATGCAAATGTAATGTTCTGAGCTAATGAATGGATGATGAACGTGCTGACCTGGCTTTGAACCTCTTTACTTTCCCTGTAACACTTTGTTGGTTAAACAGAAGTTCCAGTTGTTTAGCATGCATCAAGTTTCTGCAATTTAATGTTCTTAGAGTTGTGATACAATTTCTGTCCTGATGGATGTAGCTTAAATTTGTATAAATTGAACTTGCTAAAGTCGACATTAAAATTTCACCCTTCAAGAAAAACTGTGCTAATAAGCTTACTGGTTTATTTGGTATTCTCTTCTGGTAGGTGAATTTGGATGCTTTGGTCATGTCATTTCACATACGAAGACCCTGAATTTTATGGCTCCTGTTTTTAAATTATATAGTTATTTTTTTATTGTATGCATTAGTTTGGTAGGCTTATTGGTTTGTCCTTTGCAGCTCTCCTCGATTCTGGGGATGGTGGAAGCAGGAGATGGGAGGATTGCGGTCTATGGTGATTCAAATTGTCTTGACAGTAGTCACATGGTAACAAACTGTTATTGGCTTTTGAGAAAAATTGTGGATTATACTGGCAATAGAGTGAAAGATCCCATCCTTTTCTCGGAATCAGCTAAGTTAAAATTTCCAGTGTTCGAGAACAGCCATCAGCCATCACGTAGGACAGATGTAAACTTTTCAATTTATTCAAGGGTTATTGGCAAGGAATTGATCTGTCACCAGGATTCCCGGTTTGAGGTTTGGGGAACAAAAGGTTATGGTGTCCAACCAACAGGAATCTCAAGAAAGCTACCAGAATACCAGGTGGATGAAGGCTCTACTACACCAAATCTTACAATAAATGTTTTTGACGAGAGACAAGAGGAAATTGGTTTCCATAGAAATCTTTCAGCACCCAATGATGCTAAACTGGATGATAAAAGAGACTATTTTGGCTTTATTGGTCATGAAGAGGTATCACTTCTTGCTTTCCTTATCTGAAGTCTTCTAGTGGGGTATGATACATGAAATTTCTTGACTAGCCTATGATAGCCAACCATGCGATAATTATCTCAACTTACAGGACCAGTGGTCCACTTTGAGCATTACGTTATGTAGCACAAGTGCATCAGTGCTAGAATATTACTGTATGCACTAATACAACTATGTTTACTAGTAAAAAACTAATAGCCTATGCTATATATGTGACGTAGATGGTAGAAAGAAATTCAAGATTGTAGTTTTGTAGGAGTTTAGGCCATAGAGTAGGAGGGGACTTGTGCCATTCAGCAGTGATGTTGTTTTGATGAGAACTACAGATGATATAGCCCATAACTTGATAGAACTTAAGCTAGTTCTTTTGCAGTGCGAAGATATTTGTGATGTATTTATTCGCTGTTGCTATGCAGGTTGACATAGGAATGTTAATGGCAAGCCAGTGGATGGTACCTTGTTTTGTTGCCACTGCTTGTAAGTAATGAACACCCATGGACTCTGTTTTGAATTTTTACCCATGTTGCTGTTCCCTTATTCCTTGCTCCAATATGCAGGCCTCATGTTATTCCTCAGTTGTAGAGTGCAACAAAAGCGTCGTCGACGAAGGAAAGGGTCAGTGGCTACTCGGCTAACCAGTATGGTATGATATAAAACATTGTTGGAGGGCTTGGGAGTTTTAGCATCTATGTTTACAGCCTCCAGCCATGGTAAGAAAGCAGGGAGCTCAATCTGCTCAACATGAGAATCTAAGTTGCTGGAGATTCCCGGTGGAAAAGATTCCCTGTGTTTCCACCTGACGCGGCCCATCTAGACACATAATGTGGCTTACTGACTGAAGGACTTGGCCAACGTCTTCTGAGCTTAAGAGAGCTCATTCGTTGCTTATGCAACATCGTGGGAAGCTCATTGCGATGTCGCTGTGTAGCTGTTTGTAGCTATTCAAAATTTTGTTCTTGATAACAAATTGCTTTAGCCACATAACCGTTGAGAGCTAATTCTGTAGGTGACAGGCTTGGGCTAATGCCATGCCATCTCCTTAGGTGAAGGGTGTTTGACGTGAAGGGGTTTAAGCTGTATGTAAGCCTATAGGTGACAGTCTTCAGTGTAATCGTTTTGAGCTTCTTGGCAAGTTGTTCATATAAAGAAAAATTTTGTATTCTTGCTGAAAAGAAGCAATCCTTTTGAGATAATAGACAATGCTCCTGTCCCTGTCCCAATGGCGGAACCAGGGTGTTTGAAGTGAACTGGGTTTAAGCTGTATGTAAGCCTATAGGCGACAGAGAGTCTTGAGTGTAACCGCTTTTGAGCATCTTGTGGCAAGTTATTCATATATAAAGAAACATTTTGTATTCTTACTGAAAAGAAGCAATCCTTTTGAGATAATAGACAATGCTCCTGTCCCTGTCCCAATGGCGGAACCAGGGTGTTTGAAGTGAACTGGGTTTAAGCTGTATGTAAGCCTATAGGCGACAGAGAGTCTTGAGTGTAACCGCTTTTGAGCATCTTGGCAAGTTATTCATATATAAAGAAACATTTTGTATTCTTACTGAAAAGAAGCAATCCGTTTGTGACAAAGCTCCTGTCCCTGTCCCAATGGCGGAACTGAGTCAAGGATCTATTTGGGCTTTAGACAGGAAGACTTGGCAACTTATTTCAGTTGGCTGACTCGAGTATCTGTTTTGTTCTATTTTGTATGGCTGGTGAGCATTAACAGTGCAAATACCGGAAAAAGAATAAATGAAATGGTAATTTACCCAGTGAAACAAGTTGTCATTATTATTGCTTCCATCTAGGGAGAGGAACGATCTTATTATTTGCTTATTTGCAGTCACAAAGCTAAGCTAAGCTCAGCTCTACATAGAAAGATTATCGTCTAAAGAAGCTAAAATAGAGGCCTTTTGCCGTTCAAAAGACCCATCAGATGCTCGAAAACATGCCAGCCGCTGTCACGCAGGCCCGAGTGCATGTACTCGTTGGTCACCCACAGCCGGATACCCGCAATCTGGGAGGCAGTCTCCTTCGCGATGTTGAAGTTCACATACATGTCCTCGTAATAGACTGCAGCAGCAACCGGAACCTGCAGCCATGCGCGAAGTAAGCACCCACGCCACATTTGCTTAAACAAGCAGAGCTTTACATTTTTTTTTTTCTTGAAATGTAAGTAACAAACAATAGTATGAGTCGGAAGTAATATGAAATCTTGGTAAGGCGGGTGATCGGTTTTATTAGTATCAAAAATTAAAAAGTTCAGTAGGGAGGTTAACTGTATGATAGTGTTGCTAGGTACTTTCTTAGAAGTATCACGTATCGTACATCTGTAAATTGATGAGTTCTTTCATGGTATGACATAACATTTAACAGGAGAATAAATATTGTATAAAAAGGGTATGCTTCTAAGGAAGAACAAACCTTGTTATTGTTCAAAACACTGATATCATATAGTGGAGGCCAGTCCTCCTTCGCCGCTAATAAATGGGCAGCCTCCTTTAGGTTTTGCAAAGCGTGGATCTCATCAAACATACATGGAAAAACCATCTGCGTAATCAGAAACGAATAAATGTCATGAAATGTAGGCCAAAATTCATATGGAGGAGCTAGCAGATAACTCTCATCAGTCCCAGGTGATAACTTGACATTGCAAAAGAACCTCTAAACACTATTTTAGCCGAGGGTCCTGAAAGATGTCCAAAAAGAAGAAAAAACTTGGCCTGGCTTTAATAGCTAACCTATAAGAAAGCTTTCGCACCCTGAATACCATACCTCTACAATCACAACGCCTACCCAGTTGACAGGCCCCAATGAATGATAATTTTGGTCAAAGATCAAAGTGTACCTCTCCAGTAAAATATACTGGTCGACCTTCTTCTGTGGCCTTAATAGGATCAAACAAACTTTCATATTCACTACGTATCCTTTCCGCAGACCATTTTGATGAAGAGCCCTGTGTCAATAAAAAAATAGAAAACTTGAGAGTGGTGTTATACCACCAGCTGATTAGTACTACTATAAAATTCACGTGTTACCTGACAGTAGATAGACTCATGCAAGAGAGCATAAAGAGGATTTTGATCAAAACCTAACCACATTTCAAACTTCAAAACAACAATGTTAGATTATCGGCATTGGAAATATTGTAGTGTAAGTATAGAACATTGCTTCACTAGGGAATGTGCTAGATTGAGAAAAGCAGCATTGAGAATGGTATAGAGATTTCACCTCTTTCAAGAAGTAATAACTTATGCTCTTTTTTGCTCCAGGGGCTAGTATAGGATCCCATACTCTCTCTAACCTGTACTGACAAAAATGACAAGGAATAGTACAGATCAGATAAACTGTGTTCTTCTATAGAATCATGAATGAAGAGATCAAAAGGATTCTTACAGATAATGCAGCCTTTCAAATCCACCACCAGAGCCTAAACCAGATAACCCAAGACACTGCAACATCTTAGGGGTTAATCTGCCACCTGATGGAAGAGGAACCTGGCATAAAAAAAAATGCATAATTGCTAAATATACAAGTTTCCGAAATTCAATGACACCGAAATATTCACTGCAAAAATGTCTTACCCCACCACCTTCAGATTCATTTAAGTATCTTACAATATCATGCATGACTTGCATATCTTGAGGATACCTTTTATAGTACTTCTCGTTTTGCTGTTGAACCTGTTTATAGCAGGCTCTGTACACAGTATCTGCAGTGCAGGCCTCTCCTAGTGGTGGAAGTCCTCCAGTCAAAAGAACAGCTTGCAGGCCTTCTGGGGCAGAACTCAAATAGGTAACAGCACAAAACCCACCGTAACTCTGTAATTAAGGAAAGTTTTGATGGCCGAATTAGCAAGGTGCTACATCACTAGAAATAAACAAGAATACATGACCATCACCATCAGTGATCTACTCAAGAATCAAGGAACAACCATTAGATGAATGATCAACAAGTGCTTTTGCATAGCTCAAATCACAGGTTGCAGAAGGCTCATTGTGGAACAAAACCTTTTTTGATGCCATCTGCTATATAGGCAACATAGCCATTTGAGTTGCAGAAGGCAAAATAATAATGAGCTGGCTTTCATTGTCCATTTACATATTACAGAAATATTCAAAACTGACAATAAATCAAGAGCCTTCTTTCCACAATTAGAAGATTAGACTAGTGTTTAGGAGCATTTGTCCCAGAGTACTATCATGTTTGCTGTTGAAACATTTAATGGAGCTAGATAATATAAATGGTCTTTAAAGGATTACGAGAACACCATAACCTACCGACCGTGAGTTAAATAGCATACCTGTCCTAAGACAGTCCAAGGCTTGGCGCATGGTACAAGACGTAGCCGAATGTTTTCCGCGTCTCTAACAATATTATCCGCCCTGAAATGCTTCAAGTACTCCACCTGCTCTGTGGCAGATGAGATTTGTGCAAGAGATGATGGTGTCAAAGGTGTGGACAATCCTGTTCCCCGCTGAACATAAGAAGGATGTCTAAAGACAGTCAACAAGAGAACAAAGACGTCGAGAACACAATAAATCTGACTATACATTTTAACCTGATCGAGCAGAACCAGACGGTAGTCTTCACACGCTTTCTTTATCCATCCACATGCTTCCGAGGGTCGAGGACTCTCGAATCCAGGCCCGCCTTGTAGGTACAGCAAATAAGGCAAATATGTGTCTTCTTTCCCAGCTGGAACAATATGAACGAACGTGTTACACATGTGCCATCAAGATTTTGAAAAGGAATAAAATCAGAGAAACAATAGACTAACAAGTAGTAACTCAACGTCTCCCAACTTAAGATTAACTTGCAGAGAGATGAGTTCCGTGTTGTATTCTAAAGTATTTATTCTATCTGTTAATACAATGGAATATGTGATTCTCCTGCATGTCTTATGTGCCTACAACAGTAGATCACCACATCAACTTAATCTGAAATTTGTCAAGCATTGCTCTCATTAATTTCTCTTCTTCTCCCATACACTTTGCACATCATTTCTACCATTACATTGGTGATAGACACCTAAAAAAACTAGCCTAAAGCATAGTTGCTGATACCGATCTTCTCGCCACTGTCATGATTCATGTCCAAATCCAGTGAATTATGGTTCCCACTTCCCAACTAACACACCTACACATCCAGCATAAGCTACTGGCTCATCCAGCTTAAGCTACTGGCTCGACACTTGACCGGATCACGGACAAGTGAAGGGGGCAAAGCGCAACCTACCGGCGACGACCTCGCGCGCGAAGACAGTGATGGAGGAGCCGTCGGGGTCGGAGTAGTCGAGCGGGACCTCGAACCGGTGATCACGGAGGCTGAGGCCAGGCACCGCGTCCCACTCGCCGGTCTGGTGCGTGGTGCTCGTCGCCACTGACGGGGTCATGGCAAAGGCAGCTCTCCGCAGCTGCGGGATCCTGTGGGACGTGACGCGGGGGCGGAGGCGGCCGGCGACGAGGTGGAAGGCCGGGTGGTGGCGGAGCGCGGCGGCGGTGGCGGCCGAGGGGACGGCGATGGCGCTCGCGGAACGGAGAATGGCTGCGGCCATACTGGCGGCCGTTGATTGGCTATATAGCGGACGGGATAGGTCGGGTGCGGCATCGACGGCGACTACCTACTCTACCAAGCAACATACTCCACGTAGTATCGCTCATTTGACTGACATGGGTCGCTGAGATTTAGATATTTGCCATCCTCTCAAATGGCCAAATATTTGCGCATTTTATCCTTCCAATTTCTGATGTCTGCGTCCACTTGATTAATCTTGTATAAACTTCAATACAAGCTTTCATGCGAATTTTTTTCACCTTGACGGCTCAACCTCCTGAAGAGCACCGTAGACGTGACAAGCCTCAAATACATCGAACGAAAATTAATTGTGTTCCAAATTTTCATGTCCAAATGATAAGCAAATTATGGTGGCATCAAAAGCAAACTGGGTAGAACTGGGAGCAAGTACTCCCTCCGGATATATTTTCTTGACGTTAAAGACATGGTCATTAGATCAGGGAGTAGATACAAAGCAAACCATTAGAGTTATGTAACAACATAATAAACGATTTTGGAGCCAAACGTGGCATTCAGAAACCAAATCTAAGCCAAAACATGGCGTGGAGGAAACTGGTACAACAAATTGAATGCAGCTCTGGAAAATTTCGCAAAACGAATGTGATCAAAACAGAGAAGCAAAGTAAAGGTGAACTCGCAAATTAAGAGATGTGAATATTAAGGAGATTTACTGAATACTTTCATAAAGCGCATGATTAGATGCTACTCGAGTGATTTCTTCCTTTCGTTCATCTAACAAGCACGCGCCGACATAGAAATGAGCACTTTACACCTAACGCTTAATATCACAATAGTTTGCACCCTTTACAGCATAGACTCTAAGCTAGGCAACAAACTACAGAAACTGCTACAAACAAGTGTGGCAGGTCAGCATAGCACGGTCAGCATTCGCTAATCACTAGGCTCCTCCAATACTACGTTAGGTTATCAGAGTTCATGCAAAAAGATCTTTACATTCTCGATAACTTAGCCAGAAAACCAGCTAGATGTGAAGCAGTTAGCGAGGCCTTCTTGCATCCGACGTACTGGGAGGCCTTGTTTGATTCTGCTGCTGGGCAGGCTGGCCCAAATAACGATCAATCGCCTGACTGTACGCGTTGCCTGTTAGACTCCCTCTCATCTGACCTGTTGGGCGCCAATTTTCATCCACAGGAAGCTCTGGAATATCATCAGAAGTTCCAACCTGATGAGTGCTCAAAGCGACAGTTGGTACACTAGGAGGCTGCAGATGAGGTGGTGCTCGCGGTACTGCCTGTGGAGTTGATGCTCGGGGCCCTGCTTGCGGTCTCAATGCCTGGCTTTGCTGGGCAGGAAAGAGATGACTTTGGACATCCGCTTGAGCTGGTCGGAATTGTGCAGCGGCACTGTTCTGGCCTGAGGCAGCCAGTGCTGACTGATTCATCATCCAATTCTGCAACATGAACTGATCGGGTGGAGGACCAGATCTGTAGGCATTAGCTCCTCCAGCATGCCCTGCTACTGCTGGAGATTGCTGTGGACCCATGTAGTGTGGCGCAGCCAGGCCGATAACACGACTGGACAGATAGCTCGATGTGTTCCACATGTCCTGCCAATACAGTTTACCACTATAAATTCAGCAAAGTTGCACATATAAACAAAAGGAAGCAATCCATTTTCTCAAGTGATGTCATAAACTGTAGCTGGCTGGTATCATAGGGCTGTCAACGGACAGAATTACACCGCTATATCGATTTTCAGGTCCTTATGCCACCAAAATACTTGCTAGTATATATCCTTGTTACCAATTTATACGGTTTCTTTGACCTACTACGTACTTTGTGTGACTTAGGCATCATTATCACAGTTAGGTCAAACTGGAAAAGCCTAAAGATGTGATTCCGTTCCACTGGATTTGGAACTTCCGGGGCCGTTCATAGCCGGTTTGAATAAACCGACAACTCTTTCCACACTAGAAGATGAACAGTAACTCTATACAATGAACAGTAATCACGGCTCTTCACTGAATTGCCGATTTGACTGCCAGTTTCACCAACCCGGTGAGAACATCCTTGGAACTTTGGTATAATACTATTTAACTTACTACTGTTATATTAATATTTCAGGAGGGTTTCCTGCAGGTTTCTTCAAAATGAAAATAAAAGAAAAGCAAGAGAGCGTAGAGTATGTAACTTGAGAGTCAAATCAAGACAGTTGCAAGGTGTCGTTACAACAGTAACATCATACAAGTATGCAATGACTAAGGAGGTCAGAATATCCTAGCTCGGGTGCACAGGATAAATTTTCACGTACCCCTCATGTCCAAATTGAATCGTTTGAGAATTGTGCACAAAGGGTAAGGATGTAGATCAACTGATCTAGTTGCCCTTCATTTATATTCAGTGATAAACATGGATCGTTTATTCATGAGTAGTAACATACATTAGCAGGGGCAAGGATGGAAGAGAAGAATAAAAAGTGCCTAAAAGTTCTACTATGACAAGCATTTAAAAAAGAGTTTGAGGTTTGAAAGACATACACTTGGGAAACAAAATTTACTGGTTGCAAGTAAATGCACATGAACTGAGTATGCTATTGACTTAAGTCAGCAACTACTGGAACATAAAGCTACATAACCATTTTTTGTGAATATAAAGATATAGAAGATATAATAATTCGTGAAGTTACCTGCATTGTTGACTGTCGATGCAGCAATGGGCCGGCACTGGGAGTCCTTGGTAGTGACCCGACACCATTATTTCTTGTAGTGACACTGTCTAGATTTGTCACGTGATGTGCTTGATGTGTTGAAGAAGCTGGACTTGATAGCGGAATAGGAGGTGGACAATTGAAGGTACTTGGCTGCAACCTTCTGGATGACCCAGAATATTGTTGTGGCACTGGCAATGCCTGGACTCCTATTGGCTCTCTCCTGGGATTTCTAGGTATAGGATACCTTCTCGCTTCTGATACATGTAGTGGACCTGTTTGTGATTGCAATTGTACAATATCTGAAGCATGTTGCATGCCAGATGTTGGAGTTGAGGTTTCAAGAGAAGGAGAGACAGCATCTGTGATAACAGGGTGCAGAACATTCTGAGGTAGAATCGACTCCAAGGTCCCAAATGAACTTGAATTGAATCCACCAGTAGAAGGTAGTAACGAATTTTGACGAGAACTCAAAGCTGTGTTGCTACCCCCACTAGTTCCATTCAGACGATTTAGGTCTTCTGCCTGGGCAGGAGCATTTATAGGCAAATTAGGAAGATAGTCTGCCACGGATAAATCTTGATCATTCATCAGAGGCTTAGTATCTTCTGAAGCTGATGTCCAATCCATTGGCAGATCGCCAGCATCATTCCCATTTATCAGATCTATGACTTGGGGAGAAGATGAGTCAGTTTCTACATTGCCTCCAGTCTGCTGAATTGCATTACCTGTGTGTCTCTCTGATTTATCAGCTTGAGCCATATCAACTTTCCAAGATCCATCAACATATATAAGGACATCAATGACATCATCTCCAGTTTCTTGTAGAATCTGAGTTAATTAAGAATTAAATGAAATGTTAGATCATATAAAACATGCTCTAAGATGAAAATATGTACAAAATACAACTTGCCTTGGTCATCTTTTGATCAATACGTAGATCAAGGAAGTTTGACGGGGTATTACAATATGGACAGCGCCAGGTTGGCTTTCTCGAATTCATGTCCATGTAATTATCATAATCATAACACTGAAGAATACGGGTGTGTTATTATTTTGTCGGGAAAAACAATGAACCAATATGAACAAGCCAGGATTAACAAATACCTGATAGTGTTTGCAAAGGCGTCCTTTAATGGGTGTTTTTATGCGCCTAAAACTGCAACACAAAAAGGAAAATAGTTTTATCTTTTAAGTTTAGCACAGCATCAGAAGGCAACTACTAGCATTTCTGCAATCAGATATATTTAGTTTAATCCATTCATAGAAATCAAGTATAGATTTTAATGTCCAAATATGTAAAACCTACAGAGTACAGATAAAATCGGAACAGTTGTTACATGGTGAATGCACAATCCAGTCTGCAACTGGGGCTTGCTAGTGCGCTGAGTCATAACATTCATAGGCACATAAGACACTATTATCTTTTGCACTTTTTTCATCACCCACCATACATGGACATGGGGCATGTTTGGTTGGCAGCCAAGTAAAGGTGGTTGCCACAAAAAATGTAGCGAAGAAATTTGACGCCACACTTGTGGCAAGGTTTGGCAAGCAAATGAGTCTATGACATGTGGGGTAGGATCCTGAGAAAGTGTGGCAAGCCACAGCTATGGCTTGAAACCAAACACATGCCTAGGAATCTATCGCGCGACGAAGATGCGGCGTGGCAAAGTGTGGTTATGAATCAAACATGCCCATAGTTTCTAACTAGATGTTAATAAGATTAGTTCATATCAAGGTGACTATCCTTTCTACCTGCAAGGCACCAACAGCGCAGTTGAGATGTCAGGTAACAAATAATATATTATTGCTTCCATATATATATCCTTCTATAAAATTTATCGACATAGAATGCTTGAGACATGACACAGAAAAGCATAATGCAAGAAGAATTTTAGCACGAGAAAAAATAATATTCAAGAAAGAATGCAATACAGCACCTTATGGGGCAATTTAAAGAAACTCTTGATGGTCCCTCAAGTACATCAGAATCTACATATAAATCAGGAGATGTTACAACAATAATGAAAATCAATCAAAACTAAGCTATCAATGTGAAAATACAATGTATTGTGTAAGCTACTCTCAATGAGTACATATCAATCATGGAATATGTAATAGTTATGTATTCCTTACAACTTAAATTACAGCCAGAATACATAAAACATAGAACATATAGGAGAATCAAATAGGAAAACGCTATAACTATAAGGCTCAGTTTTATTATCGCCTGATATGCAAATGATAGCTATGAAAAAAAGTTCAGGTGTGCCTAACTTTTTAATCCTCGAACCAGAAAGCAATAGAAAATAAAAAGAAGTATAGAATGGCAATCAACAAAGGAACACTCGTTAAAACTGGACAGAGCAGATGTTTGACTGGGAAACCAGGACTAGAGCCTGGTTCAGTCCAGTCATGTCATCACTCATCAGACAGGCCTTGCACTCAAGTTGTTCTAAACCAGCAAAGCATGCCACTGAGCCACCCAGTTGGACAGGCCAGTGAACCAGAGGCAAGGGCAGGTCAGTAACCATACGGTTCCAATAACTATTCTATTTGCATACCATTTTATAGGTTGCTATAAAATGATCCAGCTTTTGGATAACTTCTTTCTATATTGTTTGTAGGTCCATCTGCTTACACATGTGGTGTTTTCCAACATAGCCTGATTGTTCAAATACGTCACTTAGAACCTAGGTATTTTCAGATTTATAGAAAAGGAGATTTACTCGTTTGGCTTGACATGCTCCAGAAAAAACTAAGAATCTCAAAGGCGAAAAACCATGCATCAAAAAAACTGGAGCGAACTGAACCAGACGGTGTGTCATGGATTATTGCCGCAAATACAAAGAGCCAGTTTCAAGTCACTGCCCTCCGTCTCCAAACCCAGACCAAGCCCCTGTCATTTACAGGAAAATTGTCTCAGGCACCAGGAGCATTCAACATCCCATGTCCTTCCATTAAGATTACACCTTGGCTTGGCTAGTTTGTTGTTCCCGATATGAGGTCAAACAAAAGCAAAGAGACCACAAGACGCTGATGAAAAATTCATGAGCAGCGGCAATCATAAAAGTATGAGACATGCAATTCGAGGACTGAAACTACAAATCCAGTTTCAAATAAAAGAAGTTTCAAATTTCAAATGGGTCTGAAGCTTAAAGACAAGTGTAAATGAATCTGCAGCATCAAAGATAGGTAGACAATTTCATAATAACATACATGATGGCACTAATATGACATTTCATTCAGAAGATAATTTTTCATTTACAACAAAAGAATGTTATTTTGATTCAAGAAACAGTACAAACATAACACAAAATACACTGACCATGCACTCTGTACGAAATAAAACCAAAACAAATTTCACTTACCAGCAGGACTAACAGAGACGGGTTGGGCATAGTCATCAAGTGTTGGAGCACCAACTGGTGTTGAATCGTTTATAAACGCTATAGCTATGATATAATTAGCTGCAATATAAAGTCAAAATGATATAGTCATAAATAAATATATAAGCAGGGCTGATCTGTCCATGCTTCTAAAGTAGGGTCCAGATAACAAAGCACTGTGACAAAGCATACCGTTAAAATATCCAACAGCTTGGATAATGTTTGCCCCAAATTTGAGCATTTTTGTGATATCAGTGGGGAACTGGGGTCCTGTTTCCTGTTTCATGCACGAGTACAATTTGTCAAGAAAAAAGAAAGAAAGAAATGAAAAACGAATCATAAGCACAGGTAGCAGATGGTATGGAAGCCAACAAAAAACGTAATAAAATACTAACCATAGCAATATTAGTCCTCTTGTCGACGCCCTTTCCGTTGACCAAAAAGCTGAAACGGAACAAATATCACACTTTTTGGTTTAACACAGACATGTGGCAACATTAAAGCAAGAAAGAAACACACCTCACATGTGGTGGGTTTGTGATACAAGATGAGGCATCTAGATTATCCTTTTGTACGACAAGCAGTCTCTGTAAGAGGTTAAACAATCAGTGAAGTTCCTCATGCAATCTATATAGAATTTAGGGGGGGGAGGAGGGGGGGTGATAAGCATAAGGAGCAAAACAAATCGACTAGAGTGACATATCTTGTAACAATCAGTATAAATATTAAAATATGCACTTTGACAAGACAAGAGTGAGTTAACAGATAGAACTTGCATTGATTTAATTAACATACATATAAATTATATGCAGTCTCAAGTTTTTTGTTGGCACCTAAAACTAGCGAAAGTTGCCTGGTACTAATATTTTCAGAGCTATCCTAGATAACTAAAATTGCATTCATTCAGAAGATTTTTTAAGCAAGCTAGTCATTTTCTTTTATAGTGGAGGGATACGGAGTGGACAGCACATAGAAACATCAGATGTAACAAAGGTTCAGATGTCCACTATGCAATTAAGTTTGCTCTATGACATCCTCATGTGAGCATTATACAGTTAAGAGGGTTGTGTTTTGTTCAATGCATGTGTTTGATAAAGAAAAACAATAAGGAAGTTGGCAATGAGATGAATAATTTAACAGCAGAAATACTAGCAACAGTGCGCAAATGTTTTAAATAAAAAATGTATTAAACAGCAACAGCAACTTGTTGAGAAGGCGCATTAGGTAACAATAATGGAGATACATGCCATTTGGAAAGATACTTACAATCTTTTCATCTCGAGGTATGTTCCTATCAATAAAGAAGTCAGTCATTAATATATCGTAGCCGACCTGCATAAGATAATCAAATATACTAGAATCATGTATTCAAAGGTAAAATAACCCTTTACCATTCATCGAAAATGTGTCCACCTACGTAGCACCGATACGCCGGCGAAGTGCCGTATCCGTGTCTGAAACGTGAACGGACACGGATACGGCACTGATACGTCTGTGATACGTATCTGGCCCGTATCGAGAAAAACGATGAAAAAACGAAATCGGACACACCGTCGAGACGTCCTGGGCTGTAATCTGATCCAGCCTCATAGGCAGTATGACGTCGTGTGAGACCTACCTAGGCAAGCAACCAAGCTACGATGTTGAATCGTTGTTTTCCTTTGCCGCCGCGGCCGCCGCCTAGGCACCGACGAACGGACGACGGCGACGCTGAATCGTCGTACGCCTGCACGACGGCGACGGCGACGCATCGCCATTCGCTGACGTCCCCCCGATGGTTAGTCTCGCCTGCCTGACGACGCTGCGCAACGAGGAGACGACGCGGCGGCCCTGCTTCTACTTGACGACGCCGAGCGACATGGCTAATTAATTGGGATTGGCATGCTTGCCTGCCTGTGCCTGACGCCGTTGCCCAGCCTAACAGTAAGCAGTTTCAAACTTTGAGATGGTAAAATTATGAGAGTATGCTGGTATTCTAGTGTAGTAGAATTATTCTAGCCTTCTGGGAGTATTCTATTTTAGTGCAATAGAACTATTCGAGCCTGAATTTGAATTATTTTTAAAATTTATGAGACGTATCCGTATCGGAATTTTTTGAAATTCGACGTATCCGTATCGGCCCGATACTGATACACGTATCCGTATCGGTGCTGCATAGGTGTCCACATATGACGATTTCCAAATAACATAAAAGTTGGTATAATATTAACTGGTAACTTTTACCAAGTGCAATGGTATAATTTTCAGTTTTCAACAATCAGAGGAAACTACCTTTGCTTCCATCGAAGTGATCAGACGCTCAAACTTCAGCTGGGGGTAGTACCTACAAAATTAAAAGTGTAAGTAACATAGTATGATCGTGTTTTAGCAGATAATATTTAATTTTCTGTAGTGTCAATATGATTCCTAATGTGTAGTGAATTTCATTTTGACTTTTGAATGCCTGCATAAGAGACTGTGTTATAAGTTTTGAATTCAATAGTGTGTGTGAGAGTTCTTGAGGTGGGGGTGCATTTGTGCATGCATGCCTGTGTTAGAGTGTAATTATCTACCTTGGCATTACTTTCAAAATAGTTTCGAGTACAGTACTGTCATTAGCTGCCTGGCCATGGGATGTGCAAAAACTGCGAGAGAGCTGCACAGAAGGAAAAAAAGAATTACAAGAAGTTGTAGGCTCAGGCCATGCCACCACAAATACCACAAGCATGAGCCTCAAAGACAAACTTCCCATGGACCAATAAATATAATCTTTAAGAAATAGAAACAGGAAAACATTTTATGTGCACCTCGTTAGCCATTCCATGGATGTCAGTGGAATCTGTAGGTTGAAACCATTCCTTGAAACAAGCATTCTGCAGAAACAGTTTGTAAGTAATTACTACTAGAATTTCATGGGTTCAAGCCAGAACAATAAGAAGCAAATAGCATAGCTTAGGAGCCTGAAATACAAATGTATAATATATAATCAAAAATCCTAAAACTCTTCTCACGTCAAACCAATCTAAACAAAATGCATATTGAGCATCAGATTAATACAGATCATATGCTGAAATGTGCAAACTCCAGAAGTCTATGTGTTTCAAAGTTAGAACTCTAAATTTGGAAATAAAACGGAAGAAAAGAAGATTGAAGGTGTGGATCTTTTCCAATTAAATAATTCAATTCCAGCAGAAAAAAAATAATATCTTGGCATCTCACATAATTAAGAAAGAAGGAAAATTTACCTTGCATGATATGATCAGTACCATAATAGAAGATTGTATAAATGGGTCCTTCCTCAGGTCATAGACCTGAAAAGAATGGAGATTCGTATGAATAACACAACAATTGGCAGTCGTACCTAAATTTTCCAGCTAGTTCTATGATCTCCCTTAATGTGACAAGCACCAAACACGGTTCAAGGTCAAATTTGGTAATTCCACCGGCCATTTGTTCAGTAGGTCACATAACATGCTACCAAAGTGGTAGGCTGCACTAGTAAATAAAGATTGGACCAGATGACATATTGAGGGGATATGGTTGAACAAAAGATACAGAATACTGTGACAGCAGGGAGCACATGAGTTAGACCACAGATTGTGCAACTGTGTAAAGGTATGTGGATGCATACATCTGAACTGGGCCTGGAGTTGAATGGACCATATGATCAAGTATAAGTCAGAAATCGAGGTTTCCTGTAAACATAGTGATTAGAATATGAAGTGTGTGTGTGCTTAGCTGTCTTACCCTTTTAACATGGCCTTAATTTTCACTTCACTTTCCATATTATATTCCATATCTACTCGTAGGAGCTATGTTGGTAAAATACATTATTCCTATGGAGCAATTTCCCTCTAGTTATTGGGGTGTATTTGTATTAACTTCGTATGAAATGTCATGGTGGTTCTAGAAAATGCAACAATACTAAAATGCATTTTCTTCAAACAGGCAAGAGATAACATCCTGCGTGTGTCATTGCACAAGATAGAGTTAAAAAGAAAAACTGGTTTGATTACACACAAAACATAAACATAAAACAAAAGGAAATGGGAATGTTATGTTACATTAAGACATTCCACCTTTCAGGCCAAAGGCAAAAGATAGCTAGAATTTCCTGCAGCATATGTACATTTCTCTTCTATACAACATTAATTTTATCATACCGCCTTAGTAATTACCGACAGAGTTAGCAATTCCAAGAAAAAGCGATTCAGGTCAAACAATTAGATTCCTAGCACATTGTACCATGTCCGTTAGATCACTACTTGAACCAATCAACCATGCAACAATCGAGTTGAAGTCCCTAAAAAAACTAGAACAGATTCATTCATAAAGGGTGAGAACAAAAGGCATTACCTTCCTTAAAAGGCCGGGTATCTCTTTGGCCATTACAGGAACATCACCAGCTGAGAGCGCAAAGTCAATTCCTCTGCAAGCGGAACAACGAAGTATCAGTACTACATCGGCAAACAACGCGGCGACCATAAACCCTAACCACTAGGGGTCGGGAGGGGCGGCCGTGCGGGAACGGCTGGAACCCTAGGAAGCTCCAAAGTGCGGAGGTGGGTATGAGCAAGCGAACCTGGCGAAGGCATAGACGAGGTGGGCGAGCTCGCCGGCGGGGAGGACGGCGAAGCCGAACAAGTGGGCCTGTATTCGTTCGCTGATCGCCTTCAGGCGGTACGCGTTCACGATCAGCGCCTTCTGCTGCTGGTCATTGAGCGGCGGGGGTGGCGGCGGCGCCTGCGGCCCCGGCGGCGGGTGAGGCGGCGAGGCGGCGGCGCTCACCATCGCTTGAGGTTTTTGCGCAGCCGTGGAGGGCGAAAGGTGAGAGAAAGGAGAGATGCCTTTTCTGCTTCTGTTGATTCAGAATCAGAAGATGAAAATGAAATTCTCCGCGGAAAATTGAGGGCGACCAGAAACTGGTAGTGGTGTACAGTCGGGCGTGGCAGTTGGAGGGAAGGAAGAAAAAAAAAACAAAGGAAATCGCACATCTTCTAGTGGAGTTCGTTGCTAACGAATTTCAGTCATTATATTTTGACCATGAGGATTTAATATGACCTTCGTCTTTTACAGTAATTTTATTTATCCACGTGTCAACTTTTTTATCGATGCACAATAGTTCTTTGGTAACGACGCATTCTACTCGATCTGCCCAACCAGGTCGCCTAGAGATTGTAAAAAGATGGTTTGTACTTAGAGATTGTGAAAAGCTAGATTGATAGAGTGGAAAAAAGAATCATACTCCCTCTGTAGTTTATTTGACATTCTAGCTATGTTTTTGAATATCTAGGTTTATAAATATTCAATGAACATGATACATAGCTAGAATGTCCGCTTGCTTTTATCATGTTACATCCAAATTTTTTTGGGGGCAACAAAAAATATTTTCCCCCATCATCCAACATTCCCTCACTTGGAGATGCTTTTCATGTTAAAAGCTAGTAATATGCTGGTAAAAGCCACTAACGATTTGGGGAGAGCAGCTCACCTTGTTAACGTTGCATTAAGGACATGTTTGGTTTCTTATCGCACCTTGCCACATTTTTGTGTTAAACTTGTCAAAAGTGTTGTGAATAATTTGTTCAGCATATTTTTGGCAAAGTTTGATAAAGATATGAATCTATGAGATGTGAGGAATGAGTATGGCAAGCCACAGTTGTGACAAATAACCAAACACATACTAGAAAAATTGTGACACGGCTAACTTTCGCGGCAATGTTAGGCAATCAACCAAACACGCCATAAATCCATTTTTTTAATTTGTTTTTGTATATTAGCTGGACTCCATCTCAAGTCGCTTGAGACTTGTAGAAATCAGATTCATATTCTCATGTTCTTTAATGTCACATTTTTTGTTTACGGTTACACAATATAACTGAGACATTCACAACGCACGCACCTTTATGAACGTATATACGCAAACCATATTTTTATGAGCATCTTCAAATACTGAGCCGGCAAATTCTCGAGATTTACAAAGTCACTATTGACGCTTCGTTATTGATGGACACGTCGCCTGCTACGGATAGTGCATCGTTGTAAAATTTTAAAAAATTCACTCTCACATGACCTGAGATGCTGTTGAGGCGTTTGTAACCACTAGGCTACGTGCCTTTTCATTTTAATGTTTACATCGATGAACCAGCAAACATAGAGAGTAATTAGTGGTACTAAATTAATATCTCTATTACTCTACTTGCATCAGTGTGGTTGTGGGTGCTTCATGTCTATCGACTCCGTCATTTCGTGCGAGACATTGTTCCTTGTTATCAAAGTTAAATGCTAATTTGACACGAGTTTGTTTACATTGTGGTTTATGTTTGTTATAAGTCAATTTTTCTTGAGCAGTTTATAACGTATAAATAAATGGATGGGAAGCTCTTAACTGGATCGCTGCTATCCTAGTGTTTGCTGTTGCGTCGTTGCTCTCCGTTTTATTTTTCCTCAATATGGACTTCTGCTAATTACCTTAGAGCATCTCGAGCTCTTATTCTCCATCATATCCTGCTGTTAAGGTGAAATCGATGCAGAACAATCTCAAACCGACTCCTACCCTTCAGACCTCAACAAGAGGCCTCTCAACCCCTCGCCACAAACCAAACTGGTCGCATATTGGAGGCCTCACCAAGACCTCATCTCTGAGTTCCACCCCAAACCCTAGCCCCTCATGTAAACAGACTCGCCAATTCCTCATCTGAGTTGCAAGCAGGACTGACGACAGAAACAGAGCCAGTGTATACAGGGCAGCAGATAGCACGGAGTACTGGTGTTCGTTCATGGGGTCTAAAATTTAGAGAGGTGTAAAAAAAAAATTTTATCATTTAAGAGTATTAAATAAAGTTTAATTACAAAACTAACTGCAGAACCCCTGGTCTAATTCGCGAGACGAATCTAACGAGGGTAAGCAATCCGCGGTTAGGCGATGGTTACTGTAGCATGACTGTAGCAAAACATAGCTTACTTAGGCTCGTTAGATTCGTCTTGTAAAGATGTACCTATCTGTAAAAAAGTTTTATCATTAGACTTTATTTAGTACTAGATTCTCTTTATTTAGAGACCTTTAAAATTTAGCGCTAAAGGCCCTTATTTTTTCTGTATAGGTCCAAGATGACACGACAGCTATCAACATCAATATATCACAATCGACAAAATGGCATCCTAAAGTATAGTCGCTGTTGTCTTTGTAGCTAGAGACTTAAAAAAAAAAAACTGAGAACATGGAAAACGACTTTTAACTGTTGGCTGTTGACCTACAATCATTTTGTGCCATCAGCATCAGCAAATTACCTTCGCTATAGAAGTCAGTCTCATAGACAAACTTTACAGGGTAATAAAACAGCGTACAAGACATAACATCTACAAAATACCAGAGTCTCCACCACGTGGGTCGAAAACACTTTCCCATCCACAAACATTTTGCATGTGCAGATGAATACGATCAAGGGAGAAAAAACAGAAGCTTCCAGTGCCTGTTCCTTGCATGATGTCCATTTTTGTAGGAATTCGCAGGCAGGATCAATTCAAATTGGACCTCAGACTAATCAACAAAAGACAAAAAAGGTACGCTTGTTGACATTTCAACATTGTGTTAAGCGCACCAATATTTCTTAACAAGTTTAGGGGGATGCTTCATCAGAACATCTCAGTTCAGTTTAGAGAAACACCTGGCTAGATGATACTAATTTTAATCTTCCTAGGAGGTGTTCCAGGTTTTGACATGTTTCCAGTAGCTTTTCCTTTCTTATCAGAAGGCTTAAGAATCTGGAATGAACATGTGAGTGAGTCGTCAATGCTCATCATAGCACCAGCATTGTCGAACTCGCCGCAGTAGTTGGGTGCAGAAAATATGGTTACAAGCTGGCGCTTGGCAAAAAATTCATAACCATCCTCCACAACCTGTAAGAGAAGATTCAGTTATAAAGCATTGCATGGTAATGAGGGCAATGAACGATAATAAGAAATTAAAACAGGAGATCCATTCACAAAAGGTGCTTGGATACGATTCAGTAAATTACTTAGAGCACATTATAGTGAACCAATAATATCGAGGTGTCATTCCAGATTTAGGAGAAATACTTTGGCAAGTTTGATTTATTGTTAAGTTCAAACTCATGAACTGGACCATAAAATAGTTAAACAGGATTTGACCATTACACTTGTCAGAAGTTCTAACCAAGATTACCCACGGCCTCCAGACCCTAAGCGGTTAGACTTAGCAGAACTGCTAGCACAACGGATAACAATAAACTAGTGCCAGTTCTGTCCCATCCAAGAAACAAAAACAAAAACAAACTTGCCCTGAAAGGAACATGTGGTTTATCTTTCTCAACAGCAGGGTAACATATTGTTCTACAATAATAGACGGTACAGGTTGCAATGATGTCGATGCTCTGAAACAATGTAATCATTACAAAATTCAGAATATCTTGGATAAAGGATAACTAATCAATTGGAGAACATTCAATTCTAAAAACATGTTAGTAATAACTTAATCAGGTTGAACACGGTTACACTTGTTAAAGAAACAATGACCAACTGAACTGTCTCATGAAATACACACTTATAGAGAAATGTGCATGTGGAATGTCAACAAAGACCCAGTGGATTAATAGTTTTGACTTGCTAGAATATGAACTCAAAGATCAATATGAATACCTGATGGGCCCTGCAGATCAGGTCTAAATCATGCTTCTGAAGAAACTCAGCAACCTTGTCAGCCCCAAAGGTGTAGGATACACCCCTGTCATTCTCACCCCAACCTTCAACTTCTTTATCAGGATCAGACCATAGCAGATCACACAAGAGACCATGGTCGGGCACATCCACAGGACGGGCAATGTTACGAATCTGGTCCATATTAGTCAGCTCAGGAGACAAACCTCCATGCATGCACAAAATCTTATCATCAATAAGTGCGGCCACTGGGAGGCAGTTAAAACAGTCGGTGAAAATCTTCCACAGACGAACATTAAATCTCCTCTTGCACTCATCAAAAAAACCATATATTCGGTTGATTGATGCACACTCATGGTTTCCCCTGAGAAGAAAGAAGTTCTCTGGGTACTTTATCTTGTACGCAAGGAGAAGGCATATTGTCTCTATGCTCTGTTTCCCTCGATCAACGTAGTCACCAAGGAACAGATAGTTTGCCTCTGGCGGGTAGCCTCCATACTCAAACAGACGAAGAAGATCAGAATACTGTCCATGGATATCCCCTGTCAATGAGTCAAGAAGCTATTAAATGCTGAAGCCGATTTCAATTATTATCTCACTGTACATTAAGAATCAGACTAGTTTACACAGCATATATTGACTAAGAGGCAAAACTAAGAACCTATCAAAAGAGGAAAATGGGATTTAAATCACATATCTGACAATGTACCACCTGTTGCTGGGTTTAGCACACTAACTTTATTACAGTATTAAATCCACTATAAGTTATCTATCCTTTATATGATAATACCAATACCTATCATATACTCCCTCCATTTCAAAATATATGAGACTGCTGACTCTTCTTGGTCCTCAATGCGCAACTTCGACCACAATTGTCAATTAAAATAAAGTTCATATGATAATATGAATGTAATTGTACTTTTCAAGAAGAATCTACGCAAACGATTTTAATGTTTCCAAACTAAATTTTTTAAAAGCTATTCATAGTCAAAATCTTAAAGTTTGACCCAAGCATATTAGAAAAATATACAATAACCTCTGCTACTCCACTGTTTTCAAGTAACAGCAGAGGAAGCGTGCAGACATGGGACAAAATGACACAAAAAAGATTGTATGGGGTGTTTCAATCCAAAATATTTGGAGGGATATTTGTAGTTTTCCCGTTGTTTCTAAACAAATTATCCTAAAAATTTAAGAGAGTTTCACGTATCAATCAACCTTAAGAAATCGTGCCGCATTCTACCCAAAATAGGATAATTTACCACCAACTCAACAGAAAACTAGGAAAATAACCATACTAACAATTTGAACAAGGGGGTAATCCAAGTCAAAAAAGGATGAAATGATACTTGACTACCGGTACTTTCAGCTGACACAGGAAACAAAGTCTATCATGAGAGAAGGAAGGTGCCCACAGCTTTCAGGAGATGTGAAGCTCATACAGATCAACACGTGCACAATAACATATTAGCATCATACTTCAGAGTTTATGCATGGATGTTGGTTTCAAACAATCCCAAATGTTCGAGATACATTCTTGTTTGATTCTCACTTCGGAACACAATACTACCCTTCCAAAAAGAATACCATTTCTTTCGACCTACGGTGAATCTAGACAAAGAAATCCAAACGCGTGGCTCCCCTGGCAGTCATACATCCTGTTCAAGCTTTACACGCTTCCTAATTTCATTGCAACCGGAGCATGCCAAAACCTTACGGGGTTCCACAAACAACAAATTCAGAGAGCCCATTTCAATATCAAGGACTACAGCCTCGACACAGCCTAAACGAACATCTCTTGGCAAGAAAATTGGAAAGCCGGAAACAGACGAAAACAAAGGAGGACGGACAGGTTAGTTCACACGCTTACAAGGGTCGCGCTGGGAGGTAGGCCGCAGCTCTTACCGCAAATCTTGATGGGGGCCTCGAGCTCGAGGAGGTTGGGCTGGGACAGGAACACGTCCTTGGCGGCTGCGCAGAGCTTCCGGATGTCCGCGTCCGTCACCTGCGCGTTCCGCGGCGTGCGCCCGCCGCGGGCGTCCAGGAGCCGCCGGATGATGTCATCGACCGCCGCCGCGTCCATCGCCGCCGCCTCGCCGTGAAGGAAAGGGGAAACCCTAGCTCGATCGCCGCCGCCGCCGCGCCGCAAAAACCCCGCCCGGAACGGAAGTGGAAACTGCTAAACCCTAGCTCAGCCGCCGATCGACCGACGGGAAGACGACACGGGAAGGGAGCGTGCAGCGCGGCGCGGATTTGCTGCAAGTTGCGAGTGCTGTGACGCGGATATTTTTGCGTCGAGTACCCGGCGGGTTTGCACTTTGCACCCCCGGCGTGTAATTTGGACTGCTTGGACTTGCGGGGCGGTTGGGCCAGCACCGTCAGCGTCTCTTTGGGGCGGTGGCGCCCAAGGGACCAGTCAAAGTGGTTGCCTGGTTGGAAATTGGATCGATAGCTATTTTTTTAATTTTATATTTCACTTGAATAAGGTACTATTTGTTCGACTTTATTCAAACTAAATATGTTTTTTAACCACCAACCAAGTATTTAATCATTAAATATGATGATCGTATAAAGTCCAACATAAGTCGTACCTGTAGCAGCATTCTATATATATATTTAGGATAGGATTATAGGAGCAATTTTTTTTGCGAAAAGGGTAGAGGATCATATCTTTGATGTAAAGGTACAACGACAGTACTAACCATGTCTATGTATAAGGTTCATAATGGAGTATGATTAATAAGCTATACAACGGTATATCATAGTTTATCTTGGTATTTGCTTTTATTTGTGTTGTTAGTTATAAGGTCTTGTAAAAAATGTGTACTTCCCCTAATCCATAGTTTATGCCAACTAGGACAGTGAAACATGTATTAACAGTTGGATTAGAAGCTGCTACGAATGTACGAAACTTCAAGCAAAATGGATCGCATTATAAAAGTGTTTTTATGATGAATCCAACAATATAGATACTATTAGTTCGCATAATTTTATATATTTAGATTACAAGATATATAAAAAAAATAACCAACATAGATCTCCAAAAAGACTTGTAATTCTGATTTGGATGTAAAATGGGTAAAATTATTAATCTTTCTTTGTTGATCATGTTGTTTATTCAAAAAAAAGAGTGAGTTTGGATTAAAAAAATCGTTATGTTCTTATGACATGGAGTCACTTGCTTTTTCTTTCTTTATTTAGCCCTGTCACATCAAAAAGAATTTTACCATTTAGGAGTATTAAATAAAGTCTAATTACAAAACTATTTTTTTTAACCCTCTCATACTGGGTACAGTGGTAGTATCTGTTCATGTGCGTACGCACAACACTCACACCACAACACACACCCACACCCACCACGCACACGCTCAGCCCTACAACTACACACAGCGTCGTCGAAGACCGCATCCTTCGAGAGATCACTAGAAACCACCCAGGCTCCAGTGCGCGACGAGGGACGTCGCACTCCCTTTGTAGTTCCACGCGAAGAGAGGCACCTGCAAATTTATTTATGGGGACAGTCCCCGGTGAGGTACGGGGACAGAGCCAAGGCTTGAACCCGCGTCGGCTTGGAGCGAACACAGCGCTCTTGCCACTCGCGCTACGCGCGGTCCTCTAATTACAAAACTAATTACAGAACCTTTAGGTTAATTCGCGAGACGAATCTAATAAGAGTAATTAAGCCGTGATTAAAATATGGTCACTATAACATCACTGTAGCAAAAGATAGATTAATTAGGCTCATTAGATTCATCTTGTAAATTAGCACCCATCTGTCAAAAAAGTTTTGTAATTATATTTTATTTAATACTCCTAAATGGCAAGATTCTCTTTGATGTGACAGTGTTAAAATTTTCGCCGCTTGAAACGAACACCCTCTTATTTTAACTCAAACGGGTGACTTTGGTGTGATGCCGTAAAGGCATAATTTTAATATTGTAGTTACTCCCTTCATCCCTTTATATAAGAGATTGAAGCATTCAAATTTCAAAATAGTCAATGAGTGAAGTTACCATCTTACCCATCATTTTAGCCTACCTCACTAGCCATCCATCATTAAATTGATTGCTCAAATTTTGTCCTATCTCTAGATATATAAAGGCACAAGTTAGAATGGCTAGAATCCCTTATATAAAGAATAGAAGGAGTAGCAAGCTGCCCAACCTGATAGCCCAAAGAGGATGGTGCATTTGTCAGCCATGGAGATGATTGAGACGGTAAGTGTGAGAGGAAAAGATGTCAAGCTCTGCATTGTTGTAAGTCCACAGCTTGGTCTTTTAAAAATGCATGCTTTGTGAGTTTGATATAGTTTGTTATGTTGCACCCATCTGTCAAAAGGTTTGGTGATACTACCCGACGAGATACACATGGCTAGCTTAGCTCTCAAATATATTCAACATCGTGTGTTATGTTGCTTGATATAGTTTAATGTGCCACTTTATGCAACAGCTTATAATATCCATAGTTAAGTAGATCTCATCCACCATACCAAGAAATCTATAAATGAAATCATGTGATAAACTCCATGAGAATTTGCGAGTTGTTGAATGAAAATGTACTAATTCACTTCATATAAAAACACTTGCATTATATTCCTTTTGGTATTGTTATGCACATTCGGTTTTCTCAAAGAACTAGTAAAGCCCTACAACAAACTGTACTAATCAGTAAGAGATATCTTTGAGCCTTAACAACAAATATTATATTGAGTCGTTCAATAACAGTACAATTTCTTTCACAATCGTTTCAGACAACAAACTTAGTTCAAACACGGTTCAACTCAAATGTCCGGAACGACTATAAATTAAGTCTGGAGTTAGTAGTTTATATTAAAAAAAAGTCAGCAATTACTGTAAACGTTCCCTCCATTTCTTTTTGGGTTAAATCTGAGCCCCATGGAAAAGGAGAAACCAAAAGCGAAAGAAGAAGTTATCAATCAAAAAGGGGGGAAAGAAAAAAAGAAAGTGAAAAAGAAACAAGAGAACAACACGCTTCACCACAGGGATACAGATGCAGAGAAAGGCACAGTGCTGAACTCAGCAACCCAAACCCACACACAACTGAAAGGCAGCATAAATGCTCACCTGCCGCACGGACCCCCAGAGGAGGAGGACAGCGACCGGGGCGCGCGCTAGCTGACAGTCCACCGCGGAGCCCGAATGCCGCGCACGGGGCAATGCCGCCAAAACCCCGTGGAAAGTCTCGGGAAAACAAGCCCAAAGCGGGGCGCGGGCGCGGGCAAGCAAGCAACCGGCCACCCACCGAGCTCGGCTGCGCTCAGCGGCAGCAGCACGGCATGGGCGCAAACACTAAAAAGAAGGAAGCGGCCGCGCTTCCAACCCAAACCCACCACCTCCACCTCCTCCCCTCTCTCCTCCGTGCTCTCCCTCTCTTGCCTCGGCGGCGGTGACGTTGCGCGAGGCGGTGTCTTGTTTGTGAGGCGCGCGGGCGGGATGGACGAGCAGGGGCTCGGCGGCTTCGGCGGCGGGGGCCGTGCGGCGGTGCAGGGCCACGGCGGGCGGGACGCGATGCTGTTCCTGCAGCAGCATCACCACCAGCAGCAACAGCAACAGCGACAGCAGCAGCAGCTGGAGGAAGCAGAGGAGGAGGAGGAGGCGCGGCGCCAGATGTTCGCCGGGGTGGCGTTCCCTGGGGCGCTGGGGTACGGCCACCAGGCGGAGGAGGCGGGCGGGCTCGGCGACAGCGACGCGGGCGGGTCGGAGCCGGAGCCGGCGCCGTCGCGGGCGCGCGGGGGGTCCGGCAGCAAGCGGAGCCGCGCCGCCGAGGTGCACAACCTCTCCGAGAAGGTGGGCTGGCGCTGTGGTCTCTCGAGTGTGCTTTGCTCTGATTTCGCAGCGCGAGTGCTAAAAATTGTTGCTTGGTTTGGTTCGCAGAGGAGGAGGAGCAGGATCAATGAGAAGATGAAGGCGCTGCAGAGCCTGATACCCAACTCCAACAAGGTCAGTAGAAAGCTAGTAGAAGATCTTTCTCTGTCACCATGAATCACGGGTTGTTATGTTGTGTTCGTGCTGATTATGAACTCAATGTGTTTGTGCTTCTGGAGTGCAGACTGACAAGGCGTCCATGCTTGACGAGGCCATTGAGTATCTGAAGCAACTGCAGCTCCAAGTGCAGGCGAGTAAACACTAAACAGTACCAGTCTCTGTCTGCACGATACAAGTACATCTTTCTGATGCATACTAGGAACCTTCTTATACAATTGTTATTGCAAGAGTATCTGGCCATTTGGATCCTTAGTTCAACCCGTGACGACGGACTTGCATGATGCTGATGCTGTTGGCCTTTTAATACGCAGCAGGCGGCCTTTGCATGATTCGTGATGGGTGCTCCATTACGTTGCAGATACCATTCATTTTGATTTGTTCACACATGATTTGGTTGACGGGACGCTTTGTGTTTTTAAGTGTTAGACCGTTACCCCACCTTGGTCAAAGTATTAGATCAATGATTAGTGCCAAACTTGCTTCTTGTTTTGTTATAAGCAAAAAAGGTGTCCCTGACTATCATGTCGGATGACTATTGGGGGGACTGGTTCTTGTCAACTTGTGTGACCTCAAAATTAATCATATAACTAGTTGTCTGTATTCTGTAATAAGGACTGCAATGGTAATAGTATAAGTAACACGTCTGTATTCTGCTGCAATACATTCAGAGAAAAGGCGCGTACAAAAATGGTTTGCAACAAAGTACAGTGCTAAATACTCTATATGCTAAAGAAGTTCTGGGATATACAGAATGTCTGTGTCAGGCTGATAGCTTGCAGCAATGGGCCTAGTATTTAGCCAAGAGTGCTGCCTGTTTTGTATACTCTGCATTGACATTAGGCAATTTATGATATTGGGTGCCTAGTATGGAGCCAAATATTTGTATGTTCTGACTAGTTTCCTTGGGTGAATGTATTTTGGTAATACACATGTTGGCTGACATGTTATTCTAGTTATATTTCAGTGATGACGTTAAATGATGAACTGCAATCACAATATTAAAGGTTTTTTTTTTCATTTGGATTGTTGCAGATGTTGTCAATGAGAAATGGTGTTTACTTGAACCCACCATACTTATCTGGAGCACTCGAGGCTGCCCATGCTTCACAAATGTTTGCTGCACTTGGTGGGGGCAACATCACCGGATCAAGTTCTGGGGCGGCAATGCTGCCTGTGAACCAAAGTTCAGGAGCACAGCATCAGACATTTGACCCATTAAATCCTCCACAAAATCAACAAGCGTCTCTTATCTTACCAAGTGTTCCTGACAAAACCATTCCAGAGCCTCCATTTCACTTGGAATCATCACAGCCCCACCTTCGACCATTTCAGATGCCTGAATCGTCTGAGGTAATACTTTTATTGGGAATACAGCAGAATATTTTACACCTTACTGTCTTAAAATATTGCATTGCAGTTTCACAGGAGTTCCCTAACTTGTATTTTTGTTTGCAAGATGATGCTTCGGGGGGATATAATGGCAAAACAACAGCTAACTTCAGCTCAAGAAAGAGTTAATTTGCCAGGTTTTGTGACAATTTTCTTCCATTCGTCTCACATCACTTCCTCTTTCTGAGCCTTGACATTTGGCTGACCTTTCCCCTTGATCTCTTATAGGAAATGATATGAATACCATTAGGCAAGAATCATCCATCATGAATACTGAAAATTTTGATGGTTGCTCACGTAGCAAAGAGCTCTCACATGATATGGTGCCGAAAAACACAGGACATGCGTAGGTAAGCTGCTGGTGTCGAGACATTTGAATCCTTAGGATAGGTGGAAACAAATGAGTATTATCTCTTGACAATTTGACTTTATTTTTTTTTATAGTAGACTAATATCATTCTTGCTTCGAGCTATATTGTACTGTCCCATGCTTGTTTAGACAATTGGTGTTATTTTGTTTAAACGAAAACTGTTCTGTGTCCTCTGGTGTTGAGAGGGAAATTCATGTGATGCTTACATATGAAGTAGGTAGGACAATTTTTTTTGGCTTTTAGTTTGTTCCATTGCTTCAAACATATATCATGAAAAGTCACATTCCTTCAGATAGGTGAACTAACCACTCTCGCTCAGTATGCCTGGTACAACTGCATGTTAGATCAAAATAAAAAAAGCAAATATGTGCCATGTTTCCTGATCAGAATTGGTATTTTTATGCATGCTCTGATGCGTCTCAGTGAAATTCTGATATCATTGGGAGATCGTAAGCTAACATTTCTTCTGTTTCGATCTTGCACAGATTAGGGAGTGGTGACTGGTGAAACAGAAGTCAGGTACCAAAGCAGGATGACATAGTTCAGTAACCTAACTGACAGGGAGGCCTTCCAAAGTATGCAATAGTAACTTTTATTTTTGAAGCTACCTGAAAGCTTCACTTAGCAGGGCAGTAATAGAAAACCAATGTAATCCTTCTCTGTTGCACTTGCACATTTCACGTCCTAAGAGAAGCTGGCAGGCCAGTGATGAGACTCTAGTGCTGTACGATATGTTTTCCAAACAGCAACTGTTAGTTAGCTATCAAGATTGTACTGGATCAGATATTCAGAATATAGTCTATTGAAGGGAATCCGAGACGGGAAATGTTTCGTGCTTTCATTTGTCGAGATGTCAAAATACTTTTCGGGAGGGTGGCATGAGTTGAACATCGTGGTAAGAGTCACGATGTAGCTCAATTATTTGTGGAAACTTTTGTGCTTGAATGGGTTATTAACAACTTCAATGCTTCAGAGGTTATTAGCTGATGGATTTGTCTTCGCAAAAAACAAAAACAAAAAAACTGATGGATTTGTCTCTTTTTAAGGCCATGGACTAAAACTAACTATTAAGCTAAACTAACAACTAGCCAGTTAATCCTGACTGGAGAGAAAATATGTATTAATCCATATTAGTTGGGTTTGTCCGACTAACCCCAAACAATTAGTCCATAAATTGGCTAGCAACAAGTAGTCCGTCTAATAGTCTTTCTGTTTGGATGAGCTAAGAAATAAAATTACCAGCTAACAATTTTTTTTACATACCGGAAACAGCTAAGAATTAGTATTGTGGATCCGATTAGAGCATAAGATAAATGGTTCATAAATCCTACTTGTCAATCGAGCCAGTGAACTTGTCATCCTGTCTTGAGTTCCCTCGGTAGTCGTTTCTCACCCGCTAAGGGGTCAATCAAAGTTTGAAATAAAGGAGAGTTAGTTAATTTAACGGTAAGACTTGAAGAATCTGACAGTTTGTTTAAAACACTTGAATACCGTACGGTAATATGCGGCGGAAGCCGAAAAAAGATGGAGGCGGCAGCAGTTCATGGATCGTGTCGTGTTGCATCCATCGGCCGGACTGCGCTCCTCGTCTAGCAGAGGAAGGACAGCAGCTAACGCGACGTCAACACCTTCCTCTCCTTTCCCTTATCGGATGAAATGTCATGCAACTCTACTAGAGATTCGTATCTCAGGTGTGGTACTGGTATAGAAGATTCAATAGTGATCACATAATACGTCTCCTACTCGGACTAATACTGCTGCGCCTTGCTGCCTGCCTGCTATATAACGAGGTCAATATAACCCAACCCCCCGTGGCACGGGTTACAACAATTTCAGGGCGTCTTCCCGTCGCGCTCCCGTCCGTCTCAATCCGGCCGCATGATGGCCGCCCGACGGCGCTCGCCGTGGCCGGACCTCCAACCAGAGCTTCTCGGCCTCGTCCTGCGGCGTCTCCCGTCCGTAGCCGACCGCGTCAGGCTACGCGCGGTCTGCAGGCAGTAGCGGCACAACGCGCGGCTGGGCGAGCCCCTGCCCCCGAGTCTCCCGTGGCTCGCCCTCCTCGACGGACGTCCTCAGCATCCCGGGCGGCGAAACTCACCGCGTGCCTCTGCCGGACGACGACGACGACTACTTCGGCCACGGTTCCGTGGGCGACTGGCTCTTGTTCCACAACAAGACCAGCGGCAGGTGCTTGGTGACGAACCCGTTCTCCACGGACCACGACATGTACCTTCCTAAGCTGGTCACCGGCTGGTGGAGTAATACGCCGTGGCGACGGATCCTCTACAAGATGGTGTTGCTCTCCCCGTCCTCTTCCTCCTCCTCCTCCAGGGGCCTGTCACGAGACTCCGTGTCCGCCGTGCTGATCAGGGACTGCAATGCTGATAGCGTGATTTCTATCTGCCGGCCTCCGAGTGCCTGTGCATTCAGAGTGCCCAGACGTGTGTACTCCGAAATCTCCGACGTCGCATTTCACGACGGGAATCTGTACGCTCTCTCACGAAAGAAGCTCTTTGTGGTCGAGATCGAGTCGAGCGGCACGGGCAAGCCGCGAGTCTCGTCGATGGAGCCCGTTATGGACTACAGCGACGATCCAGAAACCGCACTCCAATCCTTTTCTAAGAGGTACACTTGCGCCTATTGGAGCTGTCTTGTTGAATCCAGGGGTCGATTGTTGCATGTACGGCGGCTCATTGGTGCCTTGCCCAATGCCCAATCTATCAGACGACGATCGTGAAATGATGGAACAAACCCGTACTTTTGCATTTGAGGTGTTCGAGGCAGACTTCGCCCATGCATGCTTCTTGGACAAGGGTGAATAGTTTGGGAGGCCAGGCACTCTTCGTTGGCCCGTGCTCCAGGTCTCTCCCTGCTTTTGAATGTGGAGCTCAGGAGGATTGCATCTACTTCATCTGTGACTACGATCTGGCAAGTAGTAATGCGGATCCTTTTCGCGATTGTGGCGTGTTCAACATGAGAAATGGGATGATCGCACCTTTGTTGCCAGAGTCGACTGCAGCGGTGCGTCCATTAGGTGCAAGCAAAGGCCGCCCATCATGGTTTTTTCCTGCTCAAGCTGTGTAATCAACTAATCCACATCCCCCTTGGAGCCTGGGTATGCTGTATGTTTTGGTGATCCGTTGTGAAAAATTATCAACATTTCACACCGAATATAAGCATATTTTCTTAACACCAAAAGTTCACTTTTAAACGACAGCATGAGTCAAATATTGTGATGTGGTTCAGAATTGTCATCAAAGACATATTTCTTATTTTTGTAGTTAATTCTTTCGAAATGATGCGGCCGTGATCTGGTCATGGTGTCTGGTTGCATTGATCGATCTCACAGCACTCGTCCGAGTAGGAGACGTACAATAAATGCCCTGTCATATTAATTTTTTTTTGCTATTTAGGAGTATTAAATAAAGTCTAATGACAAAACTTTTTTTACAGACGGGTGTTAATTTACGATATGCATCTAATGAGCCTAATTAATCTATATTTTAGTACAATGATACTGCAGTAACCAGCGATTAATCACGGTTTAATTACCCTCATTAGATTCGTCTCGCAAATTAACCTAATGGTTCTGCAATTAGTTTTATAATTTAACTTTGTTTAATACTCCTAAACGATAAGAATCTCTTTGATGTGGCAGGGCTAAAGTTTAGAAGAAAAAAAACATACACAGATGTCGCGGGAGTTTGCATCCAGTGATCTGATAAGGGGAAGGTCAAGAAAAAGTGGGGCGAGGGAAGGAGGCTTTGACGATCGATCCGGCCGATGGATGCAACACGATCCACATGACCTGCCTCCCGCCTCGATCGGTCGGCTTCCGACGCATATTACTGTAGGTATTCAACTGTAATAAAGTTGTCTATTCTTCTAGTCTTATCCGCGTTTAGAAATAGTGATGATAGAAAATACTCTGATTCCTTGGCCTCCATTACACAAGGAAAGCATATTCTTAGAGGCAGCTGAACTAGTAACCACTCCAACTCAATAAAGTAGTATTTCTACGGATACTCCTGCCTGCTACGATTGCTAAAGTCTCAAAAAAGGGGCAAAGCAACTACTGCTTGCTTCCTGATCTCAATAGTTTTTTTTTTTTTTTTTTTGGTGTGTGTGTGTGTGTGTGTGTGTGTTACGTGCTACTGTCATATAAATCCTGACAGGCCCGAAAGGCAGGATAACAAGGTCAGCGCTCAATTGACAAGTAGGATTTGTGAATTACACAGTACCTTCAAGTTAGTTACTAGCTCTCAAGATTGTAGTACTAGATTAGATGTTCAGAATATAGTCTATTGAAGGCAATCCGAGACTGGAAACGTTTCATACTTTCTAGATGTCAAAATACTTTTTGGGAGGGTGGCACGAGTTGAACATTGTGGTAAGAGTCACCAATCCCTGGCAATATTAGCAGTCTGAAGTTTTCAATCTAGCGGAATACGTTTGCAAAAAAATAATTAAAAAAAATCACAGGAATCTATTTGAAATCAATCTCTCCGGCTGTCCATGATGCGGCAAGCTATTCAGGACTCTGTTACCTGCTTGCGGATCATCTCATCGCAGAACATTTGCATCACCTCTTCTCCTCCGACGATGCTGCTATCTCCGTCCAGTCCGTAAGCAAGCATTGCTCTTCCTCCACGCCTCCACTCTCCTCCAGTCCGCCATGGAATGGAAGAGGAACCAACAAGCAGCACATTCCGATCGTGAGTCGTGAGTGAGGAAGATTAAGGGTTAGTATACAAAATTAATTCACACTGTCCCACTGGTGAGCGTGCCGAGCATGCTACGGACGCGGAACTCGGATTACTACAAAGCTTGAGCAGGGAAAAACCATGCCGGGCGCGCTTTGCTGACTACCCCTCGTGTCGGACGTACCACTGCAGCAGTCTCTGGCGGCAACAAGGGCGTGATCGTCCCGTCTCTCATGTCGAACACGCCAGAATCACGAAACGGGTCCGCGTGGCGGCTTGCCCGATCGTAGTCACAGATGAAGTAGATGCAATCCTCCCGAGCTCCACACTCGAAAGCAGGGAGCGACCTGGAGCTCGGGCCAACAAAGAGCGCCTGGCCTCCTCCCAAATCATTCACCTTTCTCCAACATGCACGGGCCAAGTCAGCCTCGAACACCTCGAACGCAAACGTACGTGTTCGTTCCATCACTTCACGGTGATCGTCCCCTGATAGAGTGGTGGGCGAGACACCGACGAGTCGCCGCACGTGCAACAACCGACCCCGGGATTCAACGGGGTAGCTCCAGTACGCACACGTGTACTGCCTCTTGGAAAAGGATCGGAGCGCGGTTTCCGGGTCGTCGTCGATGTAGTCGATAACGGGTTCCATCGACGCGACTCGCGGCTTGCCCGTGCCGAGCGAGTCGACCAGCTCGAGGAGGAAGAGCTTCGTTCGCGAGAGCGCGTACAGATTCCCGTCGTGAAACGCGATGTCGAAGATGCTGGAGTACTCGCGTCTGGGCGCTCTGAACGCGTTGGCGCTCGGAGGCCGGCAGATGGAGATCACGCTGTCGTCATTGCAGTCGGTGATCAGCACGGCGGACACGGAGTTTCGTGACAGGCCCTTGGAGGAGGAGGAGGAGAGGAGCACCATCTTGAAGAAGACGAAGCTCCACGGCTGCTCGCGCCACCAGCCGGTGACCAGCTTGGGAAGGTACATGTCGGCCGTGGAGAACGGGTTGATCACCAGGCGCCGGCCGCTGGTCCGGTTGTGGAAGAAGAGCCAGTCGTCGCCGACGGAGCCGTGGCAGAAGTAGTCGCCGTCGGCGTCGGCGTCGGGCAGAGGCACGCAGTGAGTTTCGCCGTCTGATATGCCGAGGAACGTCCCGTCGAGGAGGGCGAGCCACGGGAGGCGCGGAGGAAGCAGGGGCCCCTCCAGAAGAGCGTTGCGTCGCCATTGCCGGCAGACCGCGCGGAGCCGGACGCGGTCGGCGACGGACGGGAGGCGCTGGAGCACGAGGCCGAGAAGCTCTGGCTGGAGGTCCGGCCACGGCGAGCGTCGTCGGGCGGCGGCCATCGTGCGGCAGGATTGAGATGATGCGGTTATCTCGACGACGGGCGTTAGTTCTTACCGTTCCGATTCTTCCGAACAAGTCGAGACGGAGACGGCGGTGTTGGGAGCACGACCCCTGAAATTTGTAGCCCCGACCGTGTCACGGTCACTGGTTGCATTGATCGATCTCATTATATGGCGCTTTGTCGGTTGGCAGGCAGTAAGGCACGGCAGTACTAGTCCGAGTAGGAGACGTGGTAGTATGTGTACACGATTGAATCCTTCCTCTACACGGATGCGCAGAAGTTTGCATGGAGTCATCTTGACAAGGGGAAGGTCAGGAAAGAGTGGAGTGAATAAGGAAGGCGTTGACGTCGTGGGGTACGTTGTGTGAACTGTTCGATCCGGCCGATGGATGCAACACAATCCATGGCCTGCCGCCCGCCTCGATCGGTCGGCTTCCGACGCATATTACTGTACGGTATTCAACTGCGAAAAAAGTTGTCTATTCTTCTAGTCTTAGCACTGTGTTTCGTGCAAAAATATACTGTAGTCTAGAATGAATTTGAGGTGACGTGTTTAGAAATAGTGATGATAGAAAATAGAGTAAAGTGCATTGGAGGTCCATAAACTTGTCAGCCTGTGTCATCTAGGTCTATGAATTTTTATTTTATATTTTTAGGTCCAGGAACTCTTCCGTTTGTGTCTTCTAAGTCTATGAATTTTTACTTTGCAGTTGTAAGTCCGCGAACTTGTCCGCCTGTGTCATCTAGATCCATAAACTTGTGAAAAGATATACAACATATCCATACCCCTTCTGACACACCCACACCATGTGACCCTGACATATGAGCTTTACTTCTTAATGCACTATCCTTCCATTCAAATTTTAGTAAATCACCTCATGCCCTGTCACATCATGACAAGAGTTTGACCCTAAAAACCACAATCCACCACGACGTGGTGCATCAAGGTCCTGCAAAACCGTATGTATGAGAACACGGCTATAAAAAAAGAGCTCAAATTAATAAGCATTCGATAGATGAAAATGACGACCGATAAAAAACGATCGAAAGACACGAGGTGATTTACTAGAATTTAATCGGAAGGATAGTGCATTAAGAATTTAAGTTTATATGTCAGGTTACAAAGTGTGGGTATGTCAGAAGGAGTATGGATGTGTTGTATACCTCTTCACAAGTTTATGGACCTAGATGACACAGACGGACAAGTTTGTAGACCCATAACAGCAAAGTAAAAGTTCATGGACCTAGATGACACAAACAGAAGAGTTCGTTGACCTAAAAATGCAAAATAAAAGTTCATAGACCTAGATGACACAAGTTAACAAATTCATGGATCTCTAGTGTATTTTACTCTAGAAAATACTCTGATTCCTTGGCCTCCATTACACAAGGAAAGCATATTCTTAGAGGCAGCTGAACTAATAACCACTCCAGCTCAATAAAGTAGTATTTTCTACGGATACGCCTGCCTGCTACGATTGCTAAAGTCTCAAAAAAGGGACAAAGCAACTACTGTTGCTTCCTGATCTGAATAGATGTGTTTTTGGTGTATGTCCTGTGCTACTGTCAAATACATACTGACAGGCCCCCCCAAAAAAAAAAGAGATGCAGGATAACAAGTTCAGCGACTCTATTAAACAAGTAGGAATTGTGAATTACTTCAGGCAGTACTGAAAAACTGATGATAGAAAACCATGCTGTTGTGTAAATGATACTGATATATGGTGTGTTTGGCAGGTTCACTGTAGCTACAAAGAAATCCAGAAAAAAACCACAAAAATGTGCTGCGATACGTTTCCAGGTTCCAGCCAAGCCATGGCGCTGCGTGTAAGCTACTGCCTCCCTCCTCCATCATTTATCTAGATCAAAGACTTGGAATATTTCCGTTTGGAGATAACGGGAGACTCGGAATATTATTAATTTTAGAGATAATGGGAGATTGGAAAGGCAATGTGCTTTTATTCGCCTATTTTCTTTTTCTAAATGACAACACGAGTCAAATATTGTGATGCGGTTCCGAATTGTCATCTACGACACATTTCATGTTCAGATATGAAGCCTTGACCATATCATGCTGTTTTTTTTTTCACTTTAATAACTTGTTATGAAATCTGAGGCTATTTTTTTTAGGAATTGCTCCATGTAAGTCGACTTAGATTTTGTATGCGTGTAAGTCGAATTTTGTAACCGTTAGATTTTGATCGGATGGCCGGCGTGTTTGTGTCCGTTTGTACTTTTGTAATTTTGTAGCCGTTAGATTTTGTATGCGTGTAAGTCAAATTTTAAGTCGAATTTTTTGTTCTATCTTGTCCGTTGAATCCAGATTCAACGGCTACAAAATTTGACTTACACGAATACAAAATCTAAGTCGACTTACGTGGAGCATCTCCCATTTTTTTTACGTGTTAATAACTTGTTAGAAACGGAATCTGAGGTTAACAAACTTGTTCAGAAATGGAGTGGTTTGTCATGAAATCAAATCAAACCAGGCGCGCGACCGGCCGACGGTGACCGTGCACGGCATCATCGGCGTCGCGTCACTGCGATCGCGTCCCCCTCCAAACGAAATCCTCGCGTATTTCGCAACACCGACGGCTCAACCACCGCACCTCCACCTCCACCATCGCCATGCGCGCCCGCCGCACCTGCCCCTCCCCATGACGCCCCTCCTCCTCCTCGCCACCACCAACTCCGCCGCCGCCGCCGCGCTCCTCCTCCTCGACCCCTCCGCCGCCTCGCCTGCCGCCCCCGCCACCGCGCGCAAGCGCAGGCGCAGCGACGACCCCGGCGCGGACATCGAGGAATCCGTGCCGCCGGCTCCACCCGCGCCGCCGGCGCAGACGCAGCCGTTGCCGCTGCCGCCCACGAGCCCGGACCACTTCCCGCTCGCGTTCCGCGTGTCGGCGCCCACCTTCCACTTCCTCGCGGGCCTGCTCGACCCGCTCCTCTCCCACCCCTCCCTCCCGTCGCCGGTGCTCCTCGCGCTCGCGCTCGCGCGCCTCGCGTCGGGCCTGCCCTACGCGGCGCTCGCGGGGTACTTCAGCGTGCCGCCCTCCGCCGCGCGGGCCGCCTCCCGCCGCCTCCGCCGCGTGCTCCTCGCCAACTTCCGGTTCTGGCTCGCCTTCCCCACCGAGCCAACCACCACCACCGCCTCGTCGTCCTCCTCCTCGACGCGCCCCTCCTACCGCGGCGCGCTCGGCTGCGCGCGCTTGGCCGGCCCGGGGGGCCCTCTGGCCGCGCAGATCGTGGCGGGCGCCTCGTTCCGCGTCCTCTCCCTCGCCGCCGGCTTCCGCGGCGACCGCACGGACCTCGAGGTGCTCAGGCTGTCCTCTTTGAACCAGGAGGTCGAGGAAGGGAAGGTGCTTGGCTCCGCGCAGTACCTGGTTGCGGATGGGGGCGGGTACCCGCTGCTGCCCTGGCTCATGGTGCCGTTCCCGGGGCCGGTTGTGCCTGGCTCCCCGGAGGCGGAGTTCAACCTTGCGCACAAGGCAATGTGCCGTCCGGTGAGACGTGTTGTCCGGAGCTTGATGGGGTGGGGTGCCATTGCACGGCTCCATGAGGAGGAGAGCCCTCGGGCGGCTGTGGCGTGCATTGGGACGTGCGCTATGCTTCACAACGTGTTGCTCACAAGGGAGGATTACTCTGCTTTCGCACCAGAGGAGGACGAAGCAGAGAGTGATTTGGGTGGAATGCAGAGCCGGGGAGACGGCGGCTATGCTGCAGCAGAAGGATTGGAGGTTGACGGGCGTGCATTGGTGATGCGAAGCGCACTGGCTGCAACGATGAGGGACCTGCGAGCACCTGATTAGCAATGGTGATTGTTCTACAATTTATGTCGATTCTGATTCTTTTCAAGCAAATACTTTGTATAGTGGTGAATACTTTGATTCCATTGGGTTATTCACACATCAGTTTGTTGCTTGCTCGGTATATCAAGTAAGAAAGAAATTTGAATATCACCTGACACAGTACTGGTGCTGACCGTCAACTTGTTTGCAGTAAATTTGAGTTATTTTTTTTCATTATGAATTTAAATAATCTTATAGGGTGCTATGCTATATGAGTCAAGCATTCATCCACAGTTATGTAAAGGTACAGCCATAGAGTGGCAGTATGTGCATTTTATGCAGACTAAAGCATCCACATAAGTATTTAGATGAAATAGTAGAACTCTGTACACAGAAGATTGGATCTTCAACCATAAGATATGGATTAGGTTCCTAGTAATTTCTGTGCAACAGTACAATGAGTATAACAAGATAAGTGCTAGTTTTCCATTAAGAAGATTGGATGTTCACTCACTTCTCTGGACTTGCTGCATATGATGTGGATGGGTCCTCCATTTACTTCTCTGGACTTACTAGCTGGAAGTAGCAATTACAGTGCTGCACATTACTCCATTAGTGAAAGCATGGTTTCAACAACATGGGTCATGCTTGGTCTTCTTCTCCTCTCCTCTTCCACACATGATACTGCTATCTTTACCATCATGGCTGCTTGCGAATAGCTGAATTTCCCATCCAGTCTGTTGTCAACAAACTCCAGGAGCCACGACTGATCTTCACTTGCTAATTTCTCTTTCAGAACCTCTGCTGAGTGTCTAACAGCCATTTCCATCTCCCCTTCACCATCAACCACCCAACCAGAAACCCGAATTCCCTTCACCAACTCAAGAACCACCACTCCATAGCTATGAACATCAGCCTTCCCAGTGACTGGAAGATTTAGAGCCCATTCTGGTGCTATGTACCCTCTAGTCCCATGCACTCTTGACAGAATTTGTGCTCCCGTTCCTCGACTTAGTTGTTTCACCAATCCAAAATCTGCAATCTTTGGCTCAAAGTCTTTATCTAGCAATATGTTCTCTGGTTTTATGTCACAGTGCACGATCCACTCAAGACACTCATGGTGGAGGCAGGCTAGCCCTTTCGCTACCCCAAGTGCGATATTGCACCTTTGTCCCCATTGCAGCAAAGGAGAGGACCTCTGACTATCAAACAGTGCATTATCCAGTGAACTGTTCTCAGTGAACTTAGAAACCAAGATTCTGTGTTTTTTCTCGACACAAAACCCCCATATTCTGGCCAGATTCATATGATAAATTCTTCCTATGACACTTAACTCAGACCTGAACTCTTGCTCTCCTAGGATCACATCGTTTAGCCTCTTCACTGCGACCTTCCTTTCATCATTGAGAAGTGAGAACTCCCTTGTAAACCACTCCTGAACCGCCACTTCCTAACTTTTCTTGGAAACACTTGGTTGCCTTGTGCAACTCCTTGTAGCTGAACCTGCAAAACTGGCTAGAAATTATCATGTAACCTTCATCTGCAATCTCTGGTCTTCTCTCCCATTTATAAACAACCCAGCACCCAACAATGATCAATACCACTTCAATGAGAAGCAGTGTCAATGCAGGAGAAAGGAAGTAACCAAACTTGAACTTGGAAGTGCCAGGCTGTAGCATATGTGATGAAGGATAGGCTTCTTTTTCAGTAACGTTGCAATCATTATTTAGTGAAGAAGGAATTGTCGGAGTAGACAATATCGCCTTAGTAACCTTCAGATAGATGTCATTGTAAGGATCAGGGAAGTTCTTGCCATTGCAAAGTAAGACCTTCGGATAGCATTCGCCTGTTGCCTTCCGATAACCAAAAGCTTGGCATTCCTTTTTATCCAAGCACATCTTCCTGCATGTCCACAACGGCACTGACAAGGTGTAGTTGAAATCATAACCCCAGAAGTCAGTTCCGTGAGACGGCCTGAATGAAAACACTTGGTTGGTCATGCTATTTGCTTTGTCTTTGCTCCAGTTCCCCTTGGCTGTCATGTGTACCTTACGCCTGCATCCCTTGCTCCAGTCTCTTGGTTCAATCACCTCGAATCCTTCAATGCAAGAGCACTTAAGTTCTGGTATGTACACGCATATGCTATTTATGCCACACACACCATGTATGCCACAGACTCGGGAGAATGCCATCCAAGAGACCAACCAACTGCCATCAATCGCATTTAGGCTATACAGTCTGAGGTTGCCATCATAATCCAGAGTTAACCTCCTCATGACCATAGTGCCAAGATCAGAGGCTTTAAATTCAAATTGGTCACTAGCTACAAAATGACCCTTCTGGTCAAGAACCCCGTATTGGCTACTGTTATAAGTAGTCCTACCAATCTCAGGACTACTGTATATAAGAGTCAGCACATTATCACTGTTAAAGTAGAAGGTGTAGAAGCCTGAATAGAGCAAACCAGTGGAAATTGCAGACACAAGCTTTGTATTCGGAGTCATTGGTTGGCATGGAAGCAGCCTATCGGTTGGTGAGTCGAAGCTCCTCCAAAGGTGATGACCTTGTGAATCCATGACAAGGTTGCCACTGTTGAGAAGCATTACAAGGTCGGCGCGAGTTGCAGTTGTGTTGGTGCTCCAAACGGCAGTGCCGTTGTAGTCAATAAGTTCCAGGCCACCGTTCTTTTGGAAGGTGAGCTTAGAGCCCTTGCCATTCACCGGGGCATCACGGTTGGCCGTCCAGGCAATGGCCTTGTTGGAGGACCGAGAGAATCAGATGGAGAAGGTGAAGGCGGCCACCTTGTAGAAGCCACAGGAGAAGGCGCCATTGGGCGACACCAGGATGGTAGTGGTGTCATCCTGGGTGGAGATGGAAGAGCCTCTAGCAAGGTAGCTTTGGTCGTTTGCACGGGCAATGGAGGAAGCGAGAAGAAAGGAGAACAATATCGTCTTGGCCATGGCTAACCTGGCATGCACAAGCAAGCCGGTGTGGGTGGCGAGGATGAGATGTAATACTCCATCTCTGTGTACAGCAAGAGCCATAAGTGCTGTGGTGACTTCACATGGCTTCTATCAATTTATAGCATGTACTACGCCAGTACCAGATAGGAAAGGTACTTGACGGCCAATCATTCAACCCATTCAGGACTGTGATGTAGTAGAATGTAACTGATAAAGGCATTGGGGGTGTTGTTGACTGTAACATTTACGGTGTATTGTGTTGGTAAGTCTCTGTCAGTTTGCGTCTGCATCTACCAAGAAGCCAGTAAACAAAGACGGGGCCTCATCTTGTTTCCATTGCTAGCTATACTGCAAATACAATAACTGGTAGCTTAGTCTTGTTAGATATACTCTATGACTCACCAATGACCCAGCCAACCCGTCCAGCTCCAGCGGCGGTGATGAAATTGATGCTCTGAGTTCGTGGTTGCGACCGTAAGGATCTGAAAAGCTGTAACTCTTGCGTAGTTGTGTCATGACTCATGATAAGGAGGGGGAAGAGTCTGGGGACGCGTGGATCGCGCGGAGCCGTGGAGCTCGATGGCGACAGGGCTTCTCCACGAAGACGACACTTGCAGTCTGGCAGTGAAGAAAGATGGTCGGCGCACCGACGCTGCATGTACAATAGATCGAACGCCGACTCGGTCGGGTAGCTCACCGTCGAGGCCTGACCATGCTTCCGGATCAGCGAGGGGCAAAAGTTTCGACTGCCTCGTGTCGACGAGCCACATACGATTTGGGCGTCCCTTGCACGCTACAACGCTTGGAGAGCTTGAACGCGTACGTTGTCGTCCTCGGCTGTCAGCGCGACGCCTAGTTGCTCTTGCTCAACTCGTTCTCGCACTCCTTGGTTTCATTTTCACCAAAGAATCCCATTTTATTTCAGCTTGTTCAAATTTCACTCTCGTAACTTTTCATCACGACAAACGATCGCGTGGTTTCATCATGTATTCATGGGGCTTTTGCCCCCTCAGCCACGGTCATCATGGAACCAGATAACATCATGTGAACATGAACATAATGGGACCAGATAACATCACTGTATGAACTCTATCCTAAACACTCCGTTTGCAGATAATAGTAAGGTTCGCAACACCAGATCCAAAATTTATAATTTGCCAAACATTTTAAAGGCGATATAAAGTTATGGGAAATTCTTATCTATGGATATATGGGTTCAATCACTTGGAACATTGAAGTAAATACTCAAGGAAAAGGAAAACAAGAAACAATTGGTTTTACCTTTATCCTCAGAAAGTTGTTCTGAGTGTCCTGCCAAGCGATTGGCTACCAATGAAGCGGAGTAGTTGGATGCATGTGACTCTAACCAGTAGATTCTCAAAATGGTCTGCATCACGATGAATTAACAAAGACGCGACGCGGTACGTGCCCAGGATCAACTATGATGTGATTATTTTAACATTATATAAATACATCACGATGTTACAAGAATTTAAATACATCACGCTGTTACAAGAATATAATGTTACAAGCATAGGCCCTGGCTCTGACCCAGCCAACACGTAGGTTTTCACAACCTTATATTCCACGATCCGGAATTCAAAAGCTAGTTTGTGGAATTTAACGCTCAAACAAAGAGGCTTAAATTATTGGTTCACTAATTGTTGTATAACATTATATAAATACATCTTTATCGGAGAATCAACTGGCATATCAACATGAATCAAAATCAATTTTTATGATGGCATCGTGCGAGTAATACAAGAATATGTTGCCGTAAGTTTACCATTGCGAATTATTTTTGAAATTGAGGTCTTAATTATTCCGTTTTGGACATATCCTCTTGCTACCTGTTCACTTGTCTTGCATCCATGCAAAACACTGAAATCAGAACAGGTGGGTTCCTATTTCTGTTTTAGACCTGCGTAAATATTTTACGGCGTCTTCACGTGTGATTATTACCTCAAGACAATCATTACTCGTTGCACTGTCAGCTTGCACTGTCAGCTTTTCCTGTTTCAATCATTAATCGTTTCGTTTAGGATTAAAGTTTAGGCCAAAGTTTTTGCTATTTAAAAGTATTAAATAAAGTGTAATTACAAAAATTTTTGCAGAAACCTGAGCTACTTTACGAGACAAATGTAATGAGGGTAATTAAGTTGTGATTAGACGATAGTTACTGTAGCATCACAGTAGCAAAACATAGCTTAATTAGACTCGTTAGATTCGTCTCGTAAATTAGCACCTATCTGTAAAAAAGTTTTGTAATTAGACTTTATTTAATATCTTTAAATAGCAAGATTCTCTGAACTAAACTTTAGAACCGAAGGAAACGAACACGCCCTAGTGGAAATGTTCAGAGAGGTTCAACACTAGAATAGTCACCATGGCTTGATAAAAAATAGCAAAATGACTGAACCATACACAGTGAAAACGTTGAGAGCTTCAACTGTAGAAGACAGCTAAAGGCCTGAACTCGGGACGAATTTCGGCTCCAACTGAAAAATAGCGTCATCCATGAGCAGTGGCAATCTCGCGACCTGCCTCTCAACCTGTGGACTGTGGTTGCTCGACAGGCTTCAAGCAAACAAAGCCGGCAGCTGAGCTGAAGTTCCAGATACAGTCAACTTTGAGCGGGGTTCACGCCGCGGTTGGTGGAGAGCAGAGCGGGGGCACAGGATCAGCGAGGGGCCTCTCGATCTTTTCCGGAAGGAACGGCAGGTGCGGGGCGCGTGACGCGCACCGGCAGCGCCCCCGCGAATGCATACTTTGCATTTCTTATCAGCATATACTTGTTAGCAAAAGAAAAAAAGGTCGCAGGCAATGTACACCAAGTCGTTAACAGTTTTTTTTTTCCCACGGAAAAATTAGTCTTTCAAGCCGTGAGCAGTAACGAAGCATTCAGTCAATGTAACCACTAGAAAACAGACCGAAATGGGAGTTCGAATAAAGTTTCATCCATGTCAAATAACATTCATCCAATGTGCAAGACAAATGCAGTGCTCAACATAAGGTTAACAGACCATAAAAGACTGACAGTTGTTTTGGACAGGACCACATTTACACATCTGTTCCGTCAGGTTTATGCTCATCGTCAGGCTCATCCTTGCAACCATCTTCAGGCTCATCCTTGCCATCATCGTCAGGCTCATCCTTGCAACCATCTTCAGGCTCATCCTTGCAATCATCTTCAGGCTCTCTTGCATATCTTCTATCGTCCTCCAAAACTCGCCTCACCATTTTATTATATGCCTTTTCGTTAGCCCTTTCATCCCTCAGTGTCTGCAGCAGCGCTTGGTATTCCCTTTCGCCTGCTTCTATAGCCCTCTGATTATCCTCAGCAATCCTTTTCTTGCGCTGCTCCTCCGCTTCTTTCTTCTTCCTCTCCGCTTCTTCCACCTCTCTTTGCCGTTTCCTTGACTCCTCCCGCACCTCCTCCAGAATAGTTACCACTGCTTCATTCAGGTGTCCAGGTATGGGAAGCACCTGATCATCTACAGGCTTTGACATTTGAGAAAACTGAAGACGTAGCTTCCCATGGAGGGCTGCAGGCAAGAAAAATATTCAGATGTTAGGGAGTGAAACCCTTAGACCGTAAGAGGTCTAGCTACCTGTTAGTCAAAAAGACAACAAATGATGAAAAGAGACATCCCCTACGACTTTCCCCAAAGCAACCAAATATTTGAGATAGCAGGAATAAAAGCAGCTACCTTCAATTTTAGGTCCTTTCACACTGCATTCAGTTAGATACTTAATGTGGTTAACAAGATCAATGAGGTGTTCAAAGTGCTTTTTGCGCTCCAAATTTGTTCTCCCAAGTTCAGAATCATCTCCTAAGTAGAATCCATCAACATCAACCTTTAAAGAGAAGAAAAAGACAAATAAACTTAGCCAAAACCAGTAACATTTCAAGTTGCAAATTCATGTTTGAGATCCTACAGCTCAGATAAAGAATTACCTCTTCAGATAGGTATTTCTGAAGTAAACTAGCCTTTGAACCCGACTTAACCAGAAACATCTGAGGAGGCACACAGAGAACAACACGTAGAGGTTCTGGAACAAAGAAGGCACGGGAAGATGAAATTGCATCTATCTCACCCAGCTTGTCAACAATGACAGCAACTTTGTCATCAACATCATATTTTGCACCTACAAAACAGCAATCGAACCATGGAAACGTTATGCAAACTCATTACGGATTCAATTTGTATGCTTTGTTATACACATAGCAGAGACAACATAAGGTTTGTTAAAGGTAGTATATTACCTCGGACAACTACTTTCATAGCTTCAAGCTGGTAATCATGAACCCTTCCTCTGTTCCGCTCAACAACTGCTTGAGCCCGGGCATATTTGTTCATGGAGTTCACAAGGGTGGCATAGTCTTCAATCAGCTGAGTGTTGATAACTCCTATCCTACCTTTGCCAACATCTATGCTCTTGGGGATAACAAACTGGAACATAAAGCAAATAGGTAACGCTTATCAGCATCTTACACAATTAAAAAACTGCAACACTACAACATTCAGAAGGATCTAAGAACAGCATACCGAGGGGTCATTGATGTTGATTTCTTGATAGTCCTTGCCAGCAACAACGTCAATTGGAGGTATTGGCTCAGGGTCAGGTGGTTCAACGACACCACCACTGGCAGGGAAAGAATCCCCATAAGCTAGCCAGTATTCAAGGTCCAGCTGTCTCTGGAAAAAATCATCAGGCATCTCTGAACGACAATACAGGCCTGCAGCAAATTTGAATTTCTCAGCATACAAAAAAAAACCGAGGTGCTAATAATTGCATGCCTGCAATTGCAAATTAGTTCATCACGAATACAAATGAACTGAACGGTCATCCGAGAACAGATATGGTAACAAAAAGATTTAAAATTGATACCATGATAACACAAATTGATCTGATGGAACAATTTCTAAGCTAAACAGAGAAGTTATGTCATCATACAACACAAAGCATCTAACAGGAAATCAGAAAACAAATAGCAATCAGTAGAACAAATGCCTTAAATGGAAACCAAACACATAATTAAGTTCACTAATCAGAAGGTCAGAATGAGTGTTTCCCACTGCAAGTCAAACTTTCCAATACTAGTGTCACTCCAATGGCCCCAAACAAGGTTCAAAGGTGCTATCAAAGTTGAGGTCTAGTGATCCGCATCAGGTAATTATCATATCTTCTTTCGTTAGCCAGTTTGAAAACTTTTTTTTTCAAAACATAATATTATCTTAAGGTTTGAAAACTTTTTTTTTTTCATTTTCAGGTACCCAGTTTTGACCGTACCAAAAAAATTGGAAAGAAATTGCCTAGGGTCCCTAGGTACGTAGCAGACAGTAAGAAAGCAAAGGAGATCGTTTAAGGACTACATTTGTACATTTAAAAATTTATGAGTAATAAAACTAGTAAGGATAAATTGTTAATGACGATAACTTCTAGAAAAAGAAATTTAGTGCAGAAATTTTACCTAAATTTATATATCAGAAGATTAACTGAACCCGTATGTGCATAGTTAACATCTAGAAAGAAAATAAACTCTATGAAACTTTTAATACTGTCAGTGGGAGGAGGATGAGCCTAGCTCTTGTGCTCTATCGACAAGTCAGGAGGGAGAATCACCGAACCAATCAGATCTGATTCACACGGGATCAACTGGATCGCAAGTAAAAGGAACAACCGAAATGCACCGTCGACAAAGACGGATCTCACCACGTGTCGATCGAAACAAAAAGGTAACTGAAAACGCTTCACACGGGATCAATTGGATCGAAATAAATACAAGTCACAACGAACAACGGAACCGCACCGTCGACAGAAACAGATCCACGCGTCGATCGAAACAATGAAGTAAGTGACAACGCCCACAAGAACCGCACCGTCGACAAAAACAGATCCACGCGTCGATCGGAACAATGAAGTAAATGACAACGCCCACAAGAACCGAACGGAATAAGCACCACGAACTCATGACCACTAACCGAACGGAATAATCACCACTAACTAAATGGAAGGTTTGAGATGATATTACCTGGGCGTGGGCGTGGGGCGGCGGTGGCGGCGCAGTAGGGCTCCGGCAAGAACAGCGAGTGTGCTGGGTGTTCGTTCAAGTGACTAGGGTTTAGGGGATATCCTGGAGTGGGTTGGGCCGTCGCTGGGTCGTGTCCTCGGACCATATAACCTAACGGGCTAGAATGGGGAGCCCAGCCCACCTAGCTGATTGCGAGCGCGCGGCCTGCCAGGGCGAGTTAAATCGTTTTACAAACTGATTCTTTCATTGGTAAAAGAAAAAACAGATTAATACGTCCGACGAAAAAACTATTTTTTTTTCACAAAAGAAAACACTGTGAAACAGATCTTACCAGAGAAAAGTATCTTGTTTCCCATAGTGATTTGACTCGACAAAAGCACGGAACCACACCGTCAACAGGAATCTCTCCTTAGGTCGAGGATAGGAACAGAAGTTTTTTTTTCCACTGTGAAAAAAGAAGAAGATCGGTGAGAGGCTTACGGCACCTGGCTGAAAATACGTGCAAAACTCTCTAAATTTGCCTCGACATAGGGTGGGATTAAGAGAGAACAGTAGATCTCACCATAAACATGTGCAGGTCTTGCACATGAGATATCGACGTAGATGAGGTAAGGCCTTTGCCCTCGGGACTTCGATCCATGCGCCGGCGGCCGGACGCCATCAATAAGGTCGTCAAGAAGTTTGAAGAGGAAAAGTCTTTGGGGTGGGGGCGAGAGAAGATATGGTGGAAGGAAGAAGATATATGTAGACAGGAAACGGATGACCTAACCCGTCTTTATATGGAGCACACGAGATGGGCATCATGGGCCGCGTGCCAAAAAAAAAAATACTGCAGATTTTCTATAAATAGCGCGAGCGCGCTTTAAGATTTGTGTTAAACCTAAATTCAACGGCCGAGGACTCTTTCTCCTTTCTCCCGTTACCCTGCGCCGCCGTTGCCCCGCCTCCTCGCGCTACTGTTGTCCGCGCTCCCCACGCTGCCGCCAACCAGCCTACACGCGCCGCCGTCCCCACGTGCCCCCGATTGTTCTGGCACGCGGCGGTGGCTACGCGAGAAAGAAAAAGCGCCATGAGCTGCGTTACACGTGCACTCGCAGTAGCGTGTTCTACATATGGGCGGTCATCTGCTTGTGTGCTCCATATAGACGGGTTATCCCCTCCGTATAATAAAAGAAGGAAGACGCACGACTCCCGGCCCTTTAACCTCGCACGGCACTGAAAGGTTTGAATGTAGGATTTTGTTCTTTTTATTTATTTTCCAATAATAAATATTTGTTCTTATGCGGTCATCAAATGCACCACATGCATGATATGCTCCAGGAGTCATCAGTATACCACAGTTCCTCACCAGCGAGGCATGCCTGCAGTAAGCATGGTTTAACAGTTCATCCACGCGATTTTCTCGTCTGATTTCTTCCTTTCGAGAAGTTCTTTTCTTTTTCTTTTCAGTTTGGCGAAAGAAAACGAAACACAGCTCATCCCTGATTTGCCCATAATCTGCTCATATTCTGTTTTTTTTTTTTGCGAAAGAAAAGGAAACGATGAACAGACGTGGTGCAAAACGAGATGCTGGCGCCGAAAGCTTACTCGATAGGCATGCATGGCATGGCCGGTTACCCAGAAACTCAGATCTCGATGCTGAGGCCGGCGCATGGATCGAAGTGCTGAGGTGGAGCGGGCGGCGGGCGCATCGTTGTTTGCTGGCTGTCTATTCTCAATTCGATTCAGCCATTCGATGCTCTGAAAAGCCGCCTATTAGAACAAGGCTAATGATTCCGTCTGCCTCTTACACTGCCCGCACCGGTGTTCGCTATCGCTTCCTTCAGGAAGCAGATAGCGGAACGACCGCTGCACCGGGCTCCTCTTCGCTTCCCGCTATCGAAGCGGAAGGGGAAGCTTACGCTATTCGCAGCGCGAGTAGCGGAGTCCCGCTACGGCACGTGGGACCCGCCCACTTCGCGGCGGCCGCGGGAGCAACGAGCCGACGAGCGGCCGCGCGGCGCATGGCCGGACGAGCCCCCGCGCCGCTCCAGGAGGCGGCGGTGTACGCGCTGATGATGCCGGTTCTTGACGGCGACTTCCGGGCCAGCCTCCAGGGAAGCCCCGAGGACGAGCTCCTGTTCTGCTTCGAGAGCGGTGAGCTTTGTTCTCTGAGCTTCGAGGTGTTCGCGCAGGTCACCGGCGTCCGACACCACCGTCTCCCCTTCGTCGCGTGCCGTCGCGTGCCGTCGCCGCCGCCGCCGCCTCTTGCTTGCCCGCGCACCGCTGCCGCGTGCTCGCCACCACCGTCGACGGCGTGCTCCGCATCCCCACGCAGTCGTCGTCCTCCGCCTCCAGCCCGGGCTCGGCCCTCGCCGTGGTCGACGGCGGCGTTGGGGGCGACGAGGCGTCGGCCGCCAAGCGCCGACGGAAGCTGCAGCCCACCCGCGCGTCGCCGCTCGCCACGGCCTCGCCGACCCGCTCCTTCAAGGCACCGGCCATCTCCATGCCCAGCGGCAGAGGAGGAGGCGGAGGCGGAGGCGGAGGGAGAGGGAGGGGAGGCGCGCGAGCCGCCGGGGCGAGCCGACGAGGAGGGAGGGGAGGAGGGCCGGCGAGGGAAGGGACGGGCGGCGGCGGCGCAGGACGGGAGGAGGGCGGCGGCGCGCGAGGGAAAGGGAGGAGAGACCGAGGCAGCCGGTGGAGATATTTTTTTAATTTTTGCAAATTGGCCCTTGTGTTCTTTTGTAATTTGTTACGATATTTCTGTGTCTTGGATATTTATAAAAAGACCCTCTACAGTTTTTTATATTTAGAATAACTATTTTAAATGATTGTGTTATGAGAAATATGTTTGTTAAAATGAGATGGTAGTTGGAGATGGTTGAATAAAATATGTGGTAGTTGGGATAGAGGAAGAATATAGAGGAATCATGGGTGCGGAAGAAATTGGTATAGAGGAAAGAATCTTGCTGACCAGGACGGAATATTCCTTTTAGAGGAAGAAAATAGAGGAACATGAGTGCGGACAGCCTTAGGTCCTCCACAATGGGGAGCGGTTCCGGCACTGAAATTGGGCCCCACGGTAGGTAAATGGGAGCGGAGCGAGAGTTGCACAACAGCGGGCACCGAAGCCCTCTGCAAAGTTTGGCCCTGGCAGGAAAAAGTATCCTTATCCTGAGCGACAGGTTCCTTCGCGCGAGAAAAAAATCCCCACCTCCTCTTGTTCCTCCCGTCACCTCTAGAGGTAGATCAATCCCGTTGTTGATTGCTTGATCTCCCCTGCAATCGAAATTTGCCACTTGAAAATTTGATCCCAACCATTTCAATTGCTCGGATCTGGCAAAAAAATCGAGAAGGCAACATGCTGCAAGTTCCAGGCGAGGTCAAGATGAAGCGAGATCCTAGTCGACGACGACGGCGGAAGTCCACCGACTGCCACAGGCTGCTTCGTCATCCGCTTGCGCAAAGAGAGAGTGCTTGGCGAGCAGTGGCCGCAATCCGCGAACGGCGTGGTGTGCGCTTCCGCGGGGAACACCACGATGCAAGATCCTGGCAAGCAGGCAGCAAGCGCATGGTCCGTCTACCAACACCAAGATGAGAAAAGTAATTTTTCTTTCTAGTATTTGCCACTGTTTTTTATGTTGAGTAGTAGGATTTTCTCGGTTTGCACTTGTATTTGAGGAATTCAGCAAGTCTGTGAAAGTGGAAGATGAGTCCATGTCCACATAGTGCTCTGGTTCTAGCTGGGATGAAAAAAGTTTGTATGAATTCATCAGTGTTCAACGCCCGTTCCTCTGTGATACAGTAAAATAATAGTTTTTTATTTTACCGACACCGGCGCACGTACTTGCGTCGAATCCTGTTTTTTGGGCATCGCTGGTCATGGGCATCGCCTCTCACAGTGTTGGGAGCGGTGCCCAAAACTGAAAAATGAGGTTTGGGCATCGGTCACCGCTCCCCACTGTAGAGGGCCTTAAAAGCAAACCCATTGCGAGCTGGCGTGTAGTCCTCTGGAGCTCTGCACGCGCCATGCACGTGCCATGTACGCCCAACCATGCGCCGTCAGATTAGATTCTTTTCCGGGGACCCCATAATTACTGTTGTCAGGGCATGTGTTGGAGAGAGATAGAGAGAAGAGGAAGGCCGGGTCCCACAGTTTTGCATTGGCGCTCGTGCCAAGTTTGACGACGGCAGACGCACCGATGCATCCTCTCTCTCCTACCTTTCTACCTTTTCTGCAACATCTGATATCAAATGGCTATAAGGGTGTGTTTGGAGAAAATGGCTTCAGCTTCAGCTTCACTCTGACACAAGCACTATTCAACATTGTAGCTACAGTAGTAAGCCGGGAAAAGCACCAACAACCCAGCTTGTCAGGCTTACCAATTTTTTAGAATGAACAGTAATTATCATGTAGCTACAGTAGATGAACAGTGTCAAAAATAAGCAAAAGCCGGTGGAATAAGCTGTCCCAAACACATCCTAAGTCCCGCATTGGGCTTGCTCTAAAGCTGAGTCAGCTGAGCTAATATAGATATTAGAAGAGAATAATGGGTTGTGAAGTCTATATTTCACTCTTTAACTTTGCTAAGAGCTAACTCTAGAGTATTTTTAATGGCTAACTCTTAACTGCCTCTTAGAATTGTTTATTAGAGAGAGAAAAAAAGAGAAAGCTACTAATTCTTCTTCAAAAGTTAGTGTCTAAGCAAAATGAAAGAATAAAACATGTGATCCATCTCTCATTTATTCCTTCTAAGAAATAGCTTGCCTCTTAGCTAACTTCACCATTAAAGGCGCTCTGAGAAAAAGCTAGCAACTTTCTCTCTCTTTTTATAATAAACAATTCTAAGAGCTAGTTTAAAGATAACTTTTGAGGAAACTCTTACGCCCACTCCTACGCTGGCTGCTGGTTATAAAAGCAATCACTGTGTGCTGGTAAAGTGGTCAATAAAGAGTAAAAAAAGTTACTATTGACTGCATGGTTGTCGAAATTGAGAAACCGCCCGACGAGTAAATTTAGACTGCGCGCTTGGTTGATCAAGAGTAGGGATGGCAACGGGCATGAAATATCCACGTGCCCGCGGGCAGAATACCCGATGGGCACAGATTCGGGTCCAATTTCGTGCCCGCGGGGCGTGGATACGGGCATGCATTTGCATGAAGTAAACGGGCAAACAAAAACACTATCCGTGCCCGCATGCCCGAATGCCCACATTCTCACCCTGACATGTGGCCCCGAAGTAGGATTATACTATTGATATTTTGGATTCGATGGACTACAAGTCTAGAGACCCCGTTTCTGTGAGCAGTCGATGATGTGAGCGGTTGTGCGCGTCGATGCTTACAGCCACATTCTAACTGGAGCGCTTCACCAGGGGTCCAAATTGCACATCATCATGTATTCCTGTGTCTATGGAAGAAATCATGTATTCCTGTGTCTATGGAAGAAAGAGCTAGCAAAGGTTGCTAGGCTATGGTTGTACTAGTGCATCAATTGTTTATATTTTTTTCCCTGAGATTTTCTGAGCATAAGACTGGCCCCCATAACTCTATTTAATTTTCATATTTGAATAGTTTATGTCATCAAGTACCTATACAACTAAATTTTGGTTACACTACCTCCTCCATTTTATTCTCAGATTTTTTTTAAAAAAAATAGCATGGACGTTTGCTGCTTCTTGCTTGTATATCGTCAACCAGAAGTCTTCATGGTGTACAGATTCTGATTTGATGCTCAAAGCCGTAAAACTCATACTACGTGATAAAATATTATGTCTACTCTCACCATCTAAACCATAAATGCATATCATACTTTGTATTTTACAAAGACATGATATTTACGGTCAAAAACTTACATGTGTGTTGTGAGAAATATTATGATGTGAGACACCTATCTGATATTTACGTTCGAAAACACTAGGCCTGGAAAACACTAGGCCTGGAATAAAATGAAAACAAACGATTGAGGGAACGAATTACAAAACTTTTACGGTCCGGACACTGAGTTTCTTGAGAACCGCATAAACTAAACAATCAAAGTTTTATTGCTGAAGTCCACGATGAAGACTAGTTCAGGCGCGGAGAAGGTCACCGTGTGTGCCGCTGACGTGAAACCATCAAAATATTACGCCAACAGGACACGCTCAGCAAACTCAAAAACTTTTATTGTTGTGGAAACAGAGCATCACATTTTTGTACGGTTGCGGGACGCTCGTTGGCCAAAACAGCAACTTAAAAACTTTTATTGTTGCGGAACCAAATTTCTACGCTTGCGGGGCGTTGGTCTGGCAGGGGTTGCCGCGCTAAATATAATTTAGCGCGCTGCGCATTAAATAGCGGTGGCCTATTCCAACTAAACTTCATGGAGTATTGGACGGGTGACGCGTTGTCCGACGACTTTAACCAGGTACCCACTAGCCCTCCCGGAAATAACCTATCTTTCGTTGTACTCTACATACAACTTAATTGTCTTCTACCCTGCAGACCGACATGGTTAATTTCAGGCTTAAATTAGCAGCTATTTTGTTGGGTTTGGAACTCAATGAGAGAAAAAGAATTGATCTTGCTGTGGAAGATAATGAAGAAGACGATAAAGGAGATTTAGATGGTGTGGAAATTTTAGAAACCCCACTGGTTGTGTTCCATAGTGTTGGGGGATCGAATGTCTTGAGAGACTCGGCGAAGCCCTCCAACGGATGTAGTGGTGGAAGTTGGTCCTCGCAAAGCCCTCCGAGAGTCTTGATGTCCGGAGTCACTCCTCGCGAAGCCTTGTAGCCCTTCGGATGGTTCTCTTTCCGCTTGGCGAAGCCCTCGTGAAGTGTTAGTATTAGATGTACTTACATTGGGAGTTACCCGAAGCCCTCATTCGTCCGCGATGCTGGGCAAAGGGGTTGAGACACGACAGAGAATTGTGGTCGGAATAAATGATATGTCTTTGGCTCGTGGCCCGAAAAACAGATGTCATTACAAGAGCTCATCCCTCCATATTTATAGGGGGAGGTGAGCTCAATATTACAGCCATGCCATTAGGCAATTCTGTTACGCCTCTAAGATTCAGGCTTCACACTGGCTCATGTTCTATACCCTTCGCAACTTGTCTTGGTACCTTCGCCGGGCGTCGAATGCCCTTCGCCTGATTCAGGGAGCCTTCAGCATTATCTTCAATATTAGCCCTCAATTGTTGATGTATTTTGATTAATCAAGGTCAGAAACAATTTATTATTTTAAAGATTATGTCGTGTGCTCGCCTGACTCATGCATGTGTTTGTCGTTTTCGATATGTTCCTGTTGCTTCCCGATTTTTTATGCTCGTTTTAGCTCTATATATATTCGTAGCGATTGCCTTGTTTCTTCACGCTGTCCATTGTGTGTAAGCTGTTTCCATCATTTTCTGTTTTCGGTTTCACCTTCGCACCATTAGAGACCCCTTTCTTGCATTCTTTTTCAAGATGCCTAGTGACCGGAGATCCAATGAAGTGCCTGTTAAGAAGAAGGCGAAGGTCCATAAGTCTTCTTCGAAGGACGGCTCTGACAAGACTATCAACGGAGGTCGTTCTCAAGCAACTGATGCCATTTTTTTAGTGCCTCCTTCGAAGGCCCCGAATTTTTCTTCGAAGGATTCAGCAAACCGCTCGGCTTCTGACAAGGCGGCTATTTCTTATCGGCCTCCCAAGGTTCATAACTTGATGGAAATCCTTACTGGCCTGTCAGGTCGAAGCCAAAGTCCTGCTAAGGCTTTGTCGGTTTCGAAAGAGACTCCTTCAAAGGGCTTCGCAGGCCCTGCGAAAGGTGTTTCTTCTTCTTCAACTGATGCTGGCAAATCTATGGCCTCTGAGAAGGCCAAGATCCAGGACAAGGATGCGGATGCTACCGCAAATGTGTCTGGCCCTGTTGGATCGAAGGCCAAGATCTAGGACAAGGATGCAGAGGCAAGCGCCCTTGTGTCCGTGGCGCCTGATCCGAAAGCCAACATCCAGGACAAGACCCCAGCTAAAGCCCATGATGCTTCGGGTGAAGCCCAGATCCAGGACAAGGGTTTGGGCAAAGGTGCTAATTCAAGTCATCTTTTGTTATTTGAAAAGTTTGAGCTTCGCCAGATGGTCGCTAATTTGGGAACTCTTTCAGATCGCTATGCGGTTCAGCTTCCGTCAGAGCCCCATGTCCAGCCTCGTGGTATTCTTAACCCTTCGGCAGGTGATGAACTTGTACTTCATTCTGTTTTTGAGGCGATGCTAGAGGAGTTTCTCCCCTTTGACGTAACTTTTGATTCAGTTGAAGCTGTTGAGGGGTCTTCGCTTGCTTGTGACGATGTTCCGGCTAACACCTTCGTCATGAGTGCCCAGGCTGCTGAGCCTTTTGTTGCTGCTGCTAACAGGATTTGACTTCCTCAAGTGGAGGAAGAGTTGATGTCACAGGGTGGAGAAGCCCTGTACAAGTCTTTATTGTCTTCGCAAGTTAAGGTGAGTCTTCCTGCTTTTTATTTTTTGTTATGATATTTGTTCTATTCATATTCTTTCTTTCTTTTGGCAGTCTCTTGCAATTACCCATGCTTCCCTTTGCCAGTATCGGGAGCTGTTGAAGGCGAGAAGTGATCGAGATACTCTTCGAAAAGACCTTGCTGCCCTTGAGCTGAAGGTTAAGGAGAAGGAGGAGGCGCTCGCACTTAGCGAGAAGCGCTTCTCTGAACTAGGTTCAGAGAAAGAGGCACTCCTTCAGTCTGCGAAGGAGTTTGAGGGGAAAGTGGCTTCTTTGGATCGGCGAGTCGAGGAACTGAATGCATCCCTCGTGAAGGCCGCAAAAGAAAATGAAGATCTTATCACCAAGGTTGGTGTTGCTGATCGGGAGATTGCTAGCCTTGCGGAGGCTGAGAAGCTTTGGCTGGCTGACATTTGTGGTCAGATTCGAGCCGCTCTTGTGTCTGTTGGTGCAGCACCTGTTCCCCTGCCTGAAGATGCTTCGACTGAGCATTTCCAAGGATGGCTTGTTGCTAATATCCTTTATGTCGTTGAGGCCAGCAGAGCTTTTTCAAAGAATGCAGTGCAGCTCGCTGTTAGGGATGTTTTTTATTCGCTCGAAGCTGAGGGGAGTGATGCTGTGGCGAAGGCTTCCAGCGATTCTTTTTCTTTCGCTACTACCGACAGCACATCTCCTGCATTGCTCGAAGCCCTCGTTAAGTTTACTGGAATTGTTGACGACTCTTTTTGGAGCAGGGTTCTTTCTATCGGCCAGTCGCCTCAGGATGAGGTATAAAACTTTTTGCTTTGTTTTGTATGAGATGTTATCCTTCGGACCTGTACTTGCTGAGGATGTCTTGAAGACATGTGTTGTAAACTTGTTATTATTTTTCTTTTTTCTTTTTTAATGTTTGCTTGGCTTTGTATTTTTAGGATTCCTCTGATTTTTCACTGAGCGAGTTTGCCACTCCGAAGGCTTCTTCTGATGTAGTGTCAGGGAAGTGTGTTGCTCCGGAGTCTTCATCTGATGTTTCTTTGAGCGAGTTTGCGACTCCGGAGCCTTCTTCCTGTAACTTGGTTCATCGTGAGCCTCCGATTGAGATTTTTAGTTCTCCTTTGGATATTAATTTGTCTAGTGACTCGGATCCTTTATCCCCCGTCGGAGGGGGTGAAGGTCCTTTCACTTTCCCTCCAGGCAGCCTTGTGGCTGTTGGGAGAGTTTACCGCCCCGAAGCTGATGTTCCCAAAGGGAGTCGGGGTTGTGCTAAGCGGAGGTCTTGTGGTCGTCGTCCTCGAGGTGATGGTTCTTCAAATCGAGGTTCTACCAAGAAGAAAAGTAAAACCCTTCGCCGTCGTAATTCTTCTGTTGATGTTGGAGGCTCTTCTTCACCTTTCGACGCTGCTTTGCATGTTGAGCGAATGCTTTCTTCAGGAGTAGTGGATCTAGTTTTTCAAAGGCCTTATTCTCCTTCGAGCGGATATAACATTGATGAATTTGGCATCGTATATCAAATGCTGTTAGAATTAGGTCTTATTGTAAAGCAAGAGCCTGACGATGGTTCTCCATAAATAAGTAATGCTTTTGAGCTATTTTTTGAAGGAACCTTTTCGGTTTACTTCGCTCTAGGATAGGTTTCTTCAATATCTTTGCGAAGCTTCTTGCGTCTTCCACGACGACCTTCTATTTTCTTTTGAAACTTGAAGTTTTCGCGCTTTAAACTTGAGTATTTTGAATCAGTGTCCCTGCGAGGGCATTGTTTTTTGTTTTAAATTTTTTCCAGTGCTTGAGATAGACTATCCCTTCGCTTTGGCTTTTGCCTCGTTGGATTTAGGCTCTTTTTTGTTTCCGAGGTCAGACAACGAAGGAAGGGTTTAACTCCTTAAATTGTCTCAAAACCTTTGATTTATATCTCGGGTGTTGGTATCATTTTTTATGATATGGGCTCTCGAATTTTGGGATGCCCAAAATTGGGCTGCCCTTCGCATTTTCTTGGACTTTTGTCCGATTTTCCTTCGCTCTAGGCCTTAGGCCTGACTTTTATTTGTATTTAGCCTATGACTTCTCTCTTTTGAAGTCATGGCTTAACTTGCTTGTTATGGCTTTCCGTTTTTTGGAATCCGTAAAACAAGTTTTCATGATACTCTTGTATATGTGAGGTCTGTGCTGTTTCTTATAACACATAACCTCTGAGTTGGATTACACCAAATTTTGTTTTGGTGTACCCTTCGCTTTACTCTAGGCTTTCTGC